>LPNX010342954.1:0-27490 GCA_001517045.1 Pseudotsuga menziesii
GAGGAGTTGAATCTCCAAGTTGTCATTTTCAACCTCATTTTTCAAGTAAGTATATTTGATTTCTATTGTGCAGGGTATTGTTTGAAAGATATATAATATAGATCCAATCCATATATGAAATTTATGGTTTATGTATTTGACCGGCGGAAATATATTTCATGTTCACAATCGATTTATTTTTAAAATCTCTGTGTATTTTTGCTTAGAGTTCCTCTGTATTTTAAATTAAATCTTGTGCCGTTCTAGGAATAATAACCCAAATTTCGATGTAGAAAGTATCTCTTCCTTGCTCGTTTTGTATTGTGGGCTTGATAATGGCCATTGGCATGTTCCTCGTAGTCTTGCTGGGCCGATAAGGTGATATAACAGAGTTGCGCTGTTGTATCTTATTTTATAAATCGTAATCTCTATAAAGGCGTCTGTACATATCATTTGGCTGTGTTTGAGTTTTGAACAGTTTTGTATTTTTTTGTATTTAGGTCGCGATCCCTGCGATAATGGGTATCTATGTGGATCTTTAACTCTGTAAACAATCCTTGGCCGCGTTAGATTTATGAACAAAAAATTTGACTGCCTGCATTTTGTTTTTGGACAAATCTAATGTACAGATCGTGACCTTCGTAACCAATTTCTGCCTGCGCTTTAAATTTTCGATTGTCTGGGTTTGATTTATAAGCAGATCTGAATATTTATGTGTATACCGTGATCTTTTCCTGGGTTGAATTATCAACCAACTTGTTATATGTTTCAAGTTACCTTCATTTCGATTGACCAAAGATCTGCGTGATCTATATAGTGCTTTTTATTGAAATTTGTTCAAGAATCTACATGTCATTTTCTCAGAGGTCTGTGTGACCTATAGAATACTCTATAGTAAAATATGGTTCGTATCTACCTGCATTTTTCCTTTTCCCAATCATTTGCAATCATCCCCAAATGTCTACATTAGATACAGATGATCAGATTCATGTATGCATTCTGTTTTTTTTTATTCCCAGATCTTAGATATGTGATTTTGTGTGATCCTTTCTCTCTGAAATCACTTTCCTCCTTTAGTCTGCAATGTATATGTGAGGTTGAGTTCATTGTGTGAACCATAGATTGAATTTTGTTAAATTTTTTGTCTACAAAAACGTTGCCAAAATCTGGGTGGAATCCATAGGTTGGATTGTATTAAATCTCAAATCCTGTGAACCCTGCAAGTGTTTCCAATGTCTAAGTATGAACAAAACTGTAAGTATGGATCGAGAGCAGCCATTTCCATTTTTTATATTTTTCTGGATTATATACACCTTGATGCACGGCCCTGCATTTTATCTCTGCGTGTTCAATTGAAAATGTTTGACATTTTCGAGATCTAGATCATTTAGATCTCTGTCTGCACCAATGATCTATAACTTGGCGATAGGATCCTTCCTGTTATGTTTGAATGTTTTCCGTTGATATAACTAATGATTTTCAGGTTTCACTTAGAGGTTCAACCCTGCAAAATCGTCACCATCGGCGATTTGTTAGGTGATAAAACAGAGACTGTTTGGTAGAGTTATGGAAGTAAGTTAGTTCCATAGATTTTAAATTTCATAATTAAGTTACCTTCAGCAAATTATAGGTGGAAAAGAAAAGTCTGTTTGGTAGAATCGTGAAAGTACATTGCTTCCATAGTTATAAATGTTGAATTTCATAATTTATTTACCTTCGACGAATGGTAATTTTTATTTATTTTTATATCATGTGTTAGATTTATATTAATAGATATGAATCCTCTTTTACATAGAGCTTTTAATGAAATAGTTTTATATTAATATATCGTTGTTATGAATGGAATTTCAAATGATATCGATCTGTCAATTATAAGCTTCATAATTCGTATAGTCCTTCAGGACTAACTCACAATGGAAAGGATTGCATATTTTTGTTCTTTTCAAATGGAATAGTAATTATCTATTTTTTTTTTATGAATTAAAAAGGTGATAGAATTAAATTAATATATATGTAACCTTTTTATGAATATATATACCATTATTCTATATATATATATACACCATTTGGTAGGATAAATATTTTGGTAGGATAAATATTTATAAGAGATGTTTTTTGGATTTTATGTGATAAAAAGAAGGGATGTTATTGTGGTTACTTTCATTTCTATATAAACTGCTCTCAACTTTTATTATAAATGGTCTATTACAAAGTGTGTAAATGGGTATGTTACAATAAGGAATGTAGTTTTGTTTTTTCAATTAGATGATGTAGCCTTATATTTGTATAAGGGGGAAACACGTTTATGTTATTGGATTATAGAGCCATAAGTTATTCTTTATAGTTAGTAATTTTTTTCTTAAAAAAAATTTAGGTACTAAGATTAGGAATTACATTGGAGGATTGTTACATAAAATACTTTTAATTTACCCAATTATTTATTAATTTGCAATTATGACAAATCTAATATCTAGCTTATTGTTATATTATTAACTTAATAATGCATAATCCAATATATTTTCCATCCCAATCATGACATGCCAATTATTCCAATTTGGAATTGTAAAGGATAACACACAAATCCTACAAATAGACAAAAATTGCATTCATTCCTTTGATTATGAAGTAAAAAAGTAATTTACCTAAATTTAATGGTCGAAGTGCCAACTATTTCCATAAATCCTAAAAATAGGCCAAAGTTTCATTCATAAATTAATTATGAAGTAAAATACTTGCAATTTATTGTTATATTATTAACTTAACAATATATAATCCAATATATTTTAGGTCAAAGAAAATCGTTAAAATAGGCAAAAATTACATTCATTGATCAATTATTAAGTAAAATAGTTATTCTGAATATATGTCTCTCTTGTAGATGAAATCAAGGCAAGACTAACTAATACACAAAGATTAGTTGTCTTGTAACTATTTATGAAAATATTTATTTAAAATGTGAGGATGAGCGAATGGAGATTGAAGTTGAAATTCCATGTATTTTTATATAAATGTATTTTAAAATTTAGCCAATTTAAATTTGGAACCCACTGGCGCTTGGTTTTAAATTTTTTTTATATATTAACTTTTTTAAGCCAATATATGTCATGTCAGCATGAGAGATTGTGACGCATCTCATCAATTTTGGACTTCAGAAAGCGCCTTAAATCCATTGATAAAAATAAGTCATAATTATCACTATTGTAATCCCAATTTTGGGTTTTGTAATGTTAAGAAGGTCCATTTTGTGCACATTCATATTTAAACTTAATTAAAAACGTACAAGCTAGAAAATTTCACTTAGTGTGATAGGGTTCTCAAAAAAATCATTAAATAGTAATGTGTGAAACATAGGAAAACTACAAATTATCTTTAAGCTAATGAATTCTTCAAGATTTTTATTCATTTGTTAATTATATGTCTTCTTCTCATTAAGTATATATTGTAATAATAGAGATACCATAAATTACATACTAAAGGATCCAAAGACACAAGAATGTATTTAAATAATAATCAAATATTAGATAACACTGTTAATATTACATTCAAATAATAATCAAATATTAGATAGCAATGTTATAACCATGTCGTGACATATAACATGAAGATATATAGCATTAGGAATGCAATAAAACAACTATGAATCAACATGTCAAATACATTTAGTGAGATAAACTTTAAAAAAAAAAAACTTGTTTGTTCTCTTAATCTTTATTTGCTCTTCAAAATTGCTATTATAGCACATATTTGCATAATTAAGTACTTCCAAATTGTTATTATATTTTTGCATAATTAATTACTTCCAAATTGTTATTAAGCCACATATTTGCATATTTAAGTGCTGAAACTAAATGTAAATGCAGGAGAGTATAGACATGATCTTCGTCATTCATTTATCTTCAATACTAATTATATTTAATAATACAATTTATTTGCTATCAAATTTTAATAAAAGGATTTTATTTTCTATTAAAACGTGAAGAATAATTCGTAGTTAAATGAATAAATTTCATCTGAATTGATTTGCGAGGGTCGGCCGTGCGGGCCAACCCTATACGTTTCCACAAATTTTGTCGGCCATATGTCTTGATAGTCCATACAGCACCCGCCCGAAGGCGGACGTGGCATATTTAGCCAACCGACCCTTTTTAAATTTTTACTTTCTCTCGCGCCGTAATTTAAACTTGGTATCTTTTCTTCTCCACTCTCTCTTGTTCATGTGGGATAAGTCATTTAACGAGACATGTCATAAAAGCACGAGTCCGCTCCGTCACGCATGAAAACAGCAAACGGCGGTCAGATTTGGGTTTCAGTTCTGGCTATTTTATTTGCTTCGCCCGAGAACACCCCCGGGCCACCATGCTGTGAAATTTGTATTGGTATTTGGATATTCAGAGTTGGGATCGGTCTGCCATTCGGCCTTCTAGTCAACCTAGAGTGCCTTCGGTTTCCGTAGTCGCAGAAGTGAGTCGAGTTTGTTTGCCAGAGCGTTCAAAATTTAACCTTTCACAGCCCTTTCAAAGGGTTCTAGCCCTTCCCAGAAGTGTAAACTTAAAATTGTCCTTCAAAAAAAATTTAAAGTCTGAATTTTATCCTTCCAATCAAGAGGGCCATAATTTATATCAACATTTTAAAAGAAAGGCAACATTTTAAATTACCCATCCATATAAATTTGTCAATATGTTGAAATTCCTATGTTATAAAGTTCAACTCATCATTTAAAATCTTGGAAATATGATAAATTATAATCACTCACTCACTCATGTCATGCACTCACTCCTTAGTTGTGCAAGATGGCCAGAAATCATTGACGACTACGAGGCACTAACCATCGAGATGTGACTCTGACTACCAAGTCACTTGGGGTTGCAATCTAAATTTTGACAATGTGTCAACAACTATGACTAAAACAAAAAAGAACAACTAGTAGTCTACCACTAGGCCCGAAATGAGATCAAAACTCTTTGCCTACTATCTGTAACAACCCCATAAACAAAACATCAGAAAATTCTAAATAATCAAAAACAACATAAACAAAGGGATTGTTTTTGCTGTCAAGATATATGTATATATTTTTTTAACCATGCAAAATAAATTTTAGAAAGAGTATGGATGAAACCACCATAAGACAATTTAAACGAAAGACTAAATAATAATAAAAACAATTCATTCAAATAAAAGCTATGTAAAAATTTAAACCAATATTTCTATGATTCGTTCCAAAAAGTAAGTTTTCATTAGATTTAAAGAAAACTTGTAGCTACTAGATACTTGATTTCAATAGAATACACATAGATCATAGTTTCAATAAAGTACAAGTTAAATACCTAGCAATAGCCCATTTCCATTTCATTTCATTGGTAAGCAAACAACCATAAGTCAAGCTGAAGTAGATCAGAAAATAAATCAGATCTACTTACTAGAATCCAAGGAAAAACACACTTGGAGAATCAACTCCTCCCAACCATAGGAGGCAGCAACTCAATGGTTTGCTCTGCTCCACCCCCGAGCTGGATCACCAACCATGCACCAGAACAGCAAGTAACTTCCTCACGGCAAATCCTCAAGTCCGTAACAAGTTTTCGTGATGAACTTATAAAATAGAAAAACACTCAACACATGCACTCAGCAATCGTTTTCCCCATGCACAACACGGCATCCCGTGCTATTCCAGTGCATTCATATAAATAGCTTTGCCCAGGTCTTATGCCATCCCAATGAAATCTGTAATCAGATCCCTAAATCCCTATGATTTAGGATCTTGTCTGGTTGTTGAGTTTTGGATTGGATTTGATTGGTATCAATCACTTTAGCTTGCTTACACATGTTCTTTGGTGCCATGGTTGGTGTTCCCTCATGTAGTTGAGTTCTCCAAGTGTCATTTTATTTATATAATAAATAAATAAAATGTTTTGTTGTGCCAATGTCATTTGAATTTCATAATTCATTACATAATAAAAATTATTTTCAACACATGAAATAAAAGCAATGTCATGGAGGTATTACATTTCTTCCCCCCTTATTCTTAACACTGTCCTCGGTGTTCTTTTTATTCTGAGCTTCCTTGTTCATTCTGGAACATGGAGGGATATGCTTCCCACATTGTATCATCCATTTCCCAAGTTGCCTCTTCAGGGTCGAAGTGCTTCCATTGCACTTTTATTTGACGATGGCTCGATTCCGAAGCATACGTTCCCTCCTATCTAGGATGCAGAAAGGTTCGGTCTAGAACTCACCCTCAGGTTCTATCTAAATCACATCCCAGTCAATTATATGAGTAGTATCATGTATATATTTTTTAACAATGAAACATGAAATACATCGTGTACTTTTATATTAGGTGGAAGTGCAAGTTGATAGGCTACCGGCCCTATCTTAGCTAACACTTCAAAAGATCCGCAATACCTTGTCGCCAGTTTGGAACACCTTCCCAAACTCAAGGAACTCTTCTTCAACTTTACATTTAGATATACGTGATCACCAAACGTTGAACTCTCTTGGAGTTCGTTTTAAATCCGTGTAATGTTTCTGCTGATCCTGGGCAAATTTAAAAATTGGTTGCACTTCCTTGACAATCTTTTTGGGTAGTGCATTCAAGCAATGCTTCAATGCATACATATTTTCTTGTAACCATACTTTTTCCTCTTCCACATACAAGAAGATAAACATGTTAATCATTATCTGAAGATTCTAAACATTTTACATATCACCCCAAGCAGATATCGACATCTTACCAATATCAAGAACATGCTTATTATGTCTTCTTCATATCATTATAGGTTCCAACTACAACTCAGTTAAGTATTATTACAATGTCCATTCCAATTACATGTTACAAGACTTCACTAGTTATTACCATGTTTAACCCTTATATATTGGGAGGTAAAAAACAAATATATCACATTTCCTATCTTCAAACACAACTCCATTTTTCATGCATTTATTTAAGCATTTATAATTATGTAAATTAGCTTACATGCATTCAAACATATGAATCTACTAATACTAGTTTGTGTACCTCGACGATCATGCTATTTAAACTATAAGCTATACGTAAACACAAAATTTTGTATTCAAATAATCATTACTTCACAGAGTAGAACATACATGTGTGTATGCGAGTTCATTAGGTTGAACTGCTATTAACTTCATGCCCAATTGGGTGAAATGATGCAGCGACATGGCTAGTTGTGGGTATTTTTATTAATTGCATATTTACATGATGTCTCAATTTTTACTATGCATGGCTAGCATGATAACCATTGGCATCGATTTTAATTGTCGATACTTAAAACGTTGAATCCATGGTGGGGCCTTTTCCTTCAGCTCCTCACCATGATTAAATAATGATATTTACATTGTGTACAATTTTAATGCAATAGGGGTCAAAATCGAGATATTACATTCCAAATCTGAAGTCTATAATAGATACTTGTAAAGTAAATCATTACACATACAAACCTGAGTCTATGTGTGTTAAATCCAATTAAATTTGAAATTTTATTATTTTATATTAACACATACATAATAAACTCAGAGTTTCTTTCTATTGGATTTAGGGATGATGTTCTTCACACTTGTAAAATTCATGCCTAGCGCAAGTGTGAATGCTTTGCAGAGTATGTAGTACGAACACAATTACATAGTAAATGAACTAAAGCCAACAATACATGTTAAATTGCCTTAAGTTTTCTAGTACTGAAAAAGCACTTTATGAAGAAGAGTGGGATCGATTGTGAAAATAAACTTTGGTACCTGCCAAAGGCATTTGGCATTTCTAATTCTAACCATCCAACTTCCGTATGGTCTTCATGCTACAACTAAAAGACATTTTCGACAACCTCCCAATCATCATAATACAACTAAACGACATTTTCGAAAACTTCACAACTATCATAAAAGTTGTCTTTAATAGTCTTCAAAATACCATTACAGCCATTTTTTTTTAAACATTTTCAAAAACTTCACAAGCATCATAAAAGTTGTCCAAAAATAAAAGCATCTGCAAGGTTGTACACTCATCTACAAGCTTGCTCAAGCAGCATCAAAACTTATCCAACAAAAATACATAGTTCTTAACTTACATCATGGAAATAAATCATATTTTAAAGTAACCAGATAGCCCATCCCCAAAATCAACCGAAAGACCTGACATATTATGAGATTGGGCATGCTTTGATTTCAGTAGTGACCAATCTATTTATTTTATATATTCTCTGCACAAATGAGGGAAATAAATGGAATGAATTCTTTTTTTTTTATAGATAACATGAGTTCTACGAAGAATTATGCATTCCAGTTGCTCCACTATGCACCTCTTTAAACTTTTAACTACACAATTTTGGAGGTTTTATAAAATATATTTTAGTCAGTTTTAACATGCTCAGTCCACACTGATCCTATGATATGATATAAGTAATGAAATTTTGATCAAGAGAAAGGAATTTACGCATCAAATTCCAAATTATACAATCTTATATCTAACCCTATTGTATTATCAATTTTTTATACTCTAAGACCGCAAGACTAATTTTATTCTTTTTCACCTAAAAACCAGATGGCATCATAAAATATAATTAATTGAATTGATTAAGATATCTCCTCTTGCCTCGTTACCAATGAGTGGGTGGAGAGAGTTTTCGCTTTCTCCGATATGCAGGAAAGAGCATACTAAATAGAATTACACTAAAAAGTGCAAATTTAATGAGACAAAAGAACTATAAGAGTGTTGATAGTCTAGAAATACATTCACAAAGACAATATATTCATAACAGTTTGAACCCGGAATGGACTTGTTGCTTAAAGATTGAGTTTCTAACATTATTAGTATTATATCTAATCTGGTACAAAAATAACGTGTCAAAAGGTGAAATTCCATTAACCACTAAAGAAACAGACTTAATAGTAGAACATGGCTTTAAATTTCAATTAAAAACAAGTGGACACTGATCTTTCAGTCTAGACTCTACAATGCTCTCAATGATGCTTTTGGAAGTTTATGAGATCTAATCCTCATAGGAAAATTAAAAATTTCTTTCAAGTTTCTATGTTTCTATGAACATGTTATCTTGACTAAAGAAGACGTGGAAACCCGAGTAATAACACTCTGCCACATACAACATTGGCTAAATCCCTTTTCCCAATTCATTCTACATTTTCTGAACCAGGGAGAGGAGTGGGAACCTAGGACAGTATGCTTAGCATTTACAATTAACCATTCCAATTGAGGGAGAATATAAATGTATCACCTAGCATGTTTTCAAATCTAAAGCAGAAACATTCTTTATCGCATGTGTCAAAGCTGTTTGTTGAACCTTCAGAAGCACCATGAACATAAACAAAACAATCTTGTTTAATTTTGCTACAAATAGGCAAGGTGACATGACATGCATAACACACCTCCAACACAGAAGTTAAAAATAAATTGTTCCATAAAATAAGTGCAACAAATTCCCCACCCCAATAAAATTAATAAGCTAATGTACTTCATCAGCAACTTCATTTGCTAACAAAAAACATCAAATTGAACTACAAGCACGAACTTACGAAGCCTTCCCATCCAAAAATGGTAGCTTATAAGTATCCCTTTACCATAAAGATATCAATCTAATATTTCAAAAAAAAACAATACACAACTTGAATTGCAAAAAACCTGGGTGGATGAATTTCTGTCATTCCAAGCTCAATCACTAAGCATAAATACAATATCTTAGAAGCATGCTTAAAAATATCAATCAAAGAGATAAAAGTGTTGAACACAAGTGCAAAATACAGGAAAAAAAAAACTACCTCACATATATACTTATCTTTCACGGGTTGTTAACACTGAGGCATACAAAACTTCTAAAAAGCGAGAATCCTTACTCAGATTTTAAAGGATTCATCTTCGGAGTTCATGAGTCTCTAACAAGCATTGGAAAATATTTGTTAAGTCATCCAGAATTCTACATTAAAGCTCGAATTCTTCATTCGTAAGAGCTACCATCTATGCTGCAAGCTCTTCTTCTTCGCCATCAAGAACAAGATATGGGTTCCTATCTACCAGTTGGAACTAGTAAAATGTGAATATATAGAAGGCAAGACTTACAGCCTCTTCTTCACCATTGCTCACCCACTTATACTTGTACGATGTTATTGTTATGAGGGTGTAAACTACGATTCTGGTAAAATATAGCTGACAACAACAATGTAAACTTGCCTGAAAAGGGTCAAATTCTCCAAGTTCCTAGCTACCTTCCCATCGGTCTTAGATGCTTCAAGAATATTCTTGATCGACCAAACTATCTAGAAAAAAATGATTGCACAGCAGCAGATAATATCAATAAGTAAAAAAGCATGCTCCCATGTAAACCAATCTTTTGTAGAAGGTCTAGTCTCAGCGATAACTATGCTCGCAATGTTGGCAAAACTTGCAGTGGGATCACAATCATAAAACATTTTTCTCTCTTTCCTGAAGTTAATGCTTGAAGAAGGACCAACTTGTGCCTATGAGAACTATTACAGAGAAGAGTAGGATGCCCTTAAGGAACCCAAATATATAGAAAGCAACAACCCATCCATGGACTGTCCCTGTCCTTTTAACATATAATTTATCTCCAGCTACACAAATCAGATTCAGTGCTTTGAACAGGAGCAACGCACACATAAGAAGATGGATTCTATGCATAGTGACCCTCTGTTTTACACACACATAAATCCAGACCCCAAGGAAAAAATGGCATACAAAAACAAGAAACAAAAGTAAAGCGAGGGAAATTGGGTCTGACATGCAGGAAGGAAATCCTTCACATTACCCTCCAAGTTGTACATTCTGGTGTGGACATTCATTGAAACTTTGTACTGAGTATGACAATTTGCGAAAAAGAGACTGTGCTCATTGGGATCTATAACAGGGTATGAATTATTATACTTATAGTCTCGCTGCTCCTTGAAGTTGAACAACGGCGTGATGTAATGATTGTTGAGGACACAATAATGGGAATTCTCCTCCAATTCTACCAAAACCTTCTCCAGATATTCCTCTTACAATAAGAAAAACCCCATCGTGGAGAGATCTGGATCAAGGCCTTGCTGTATGCTCGTCAATGCCACATCTTTCACTGAAATTTCAACATGCCCCTCGCGAGTGAACCCAAAAATTTCAAACAAAATCATGGTTCTAGAATTCGACTCTATTCTGGAGTCCTTGATCTCTGCAAAGCAAATGGGTAGGATGGCAATCCAAATTGCTTCCATGACATGAACATAGATGCACAACCTAGTGGGAAATCCGAGGTTTCCCATGGTCAAAACACCCAATTGCAGACCCCGCTTTGAAAGTGCAAGAAGAAATCCACAAGGAATCAAGACTTATAGAACATACCCAACACGGACACAGAAAAATGCACAGGGATAGTTTAAAGAAAACGGTGAAAGCTGCATGGGAGACAGTCATAGAAGGAGAGTATCTATAGAAGGCATGCGAAGGCTAATCCAGAACGAGGCATAGATTGAACAAAGATCAATTGTTCATATGAAATAATTGTTATTGATGAAATGCATCCGATAGGGTTTAAAAACTACTGCAGTTTCAAACTTACTTTGGGAATCAGGAATCCGTCGGTCTTTCCATCGGCTAGCTACAACACAAAAAGAACAGCCTTCTTCACAGACCTCCAATACTCAACTTGTCAATAGGATGCCTTCTCTTGAATCCAAGATTACCTTAGAAATCTCCAAAGATGAAGGATCTAAAACACAAATCACAGGTTGGTATTCAAGAAAGGATCCTCGGTTCGAAGGCAGCCGATTTTTAGTAGCTCATACCAGGTATCGATGGGTGAAAAAAAAAATTGGACTACAAATATGGCAATCTGCGTTTTCCAAAAATTCAAATCAGTAAATTTTTTTTTTTATATCGATCAAGCGAATGACAGTTCGATTTGTAAAATCAAAGGGACGGAACGAAACACTTCCTCAGACTGATCATGGGGCCTGTGGACAGGGAAAATCACATGCAGTATTCGGACCGAGCACACTTAAGTTCTACAGATCCATAAATGAAAACGTTTTGGAGGGATAGGAACCACTCACCAGCGAAGCATACCTAGAGGAAATAGATCACACACTAGCAGTCAAAAGCAGGAAAAAAAATTGTTCCCCACATGCAAACTATGTTGAAAATGCATACAAGATGGGATCTTGTACCAGATCAACACGTAGTCCACCGGTCAAAAGCATGCAAAGGATATAACGCATACAAGGGATTCTTGGATTTGTAATGCAAACAGTCGAGGAGGTAGTCGAGGAGGTATCCAGAGGTTGCATACAGAGAGGATGTGAGTAATATAAAAAAATGCATACAAGTAATCCCCGATCTGTAATAAAATCAAAACGCTTACAGGGTTTGAAACACTCTACCAAAACTAAATCTCAGTCAATAAAATAACAAATATTAACTTATTCTTCTTAAACAAAATAATGAGATTATGGTCCTAGTGTTTGAACCATTGCTCTGATACCATAATGTAACAACCCCATAAATAAAACATCAGAAAATTCTAAATAATCAAAAACAACATAAACAAAGGGATTGTTTTTACTGTCAAGATATATGTATATATTTTTTTAACCATGCAAAATAAATTTTAGAAAGAGTATGGATGAAACCACCATAAGACAATTTAAACGAAAGATAAAATAAAATAAAAAAACAATTCATTCACATAAAAGCTATGTAAAAATTTAAACCAATATTTCTATGATTCGTTCCAAAAAGTAAGTTTTCATTAGATTTAAAGAAAACTTGTAGCTACTAGATACTTGATTTCAATAGAATACACATAGATCATAGTTTCAATAAAATACAATTTAAATACCTAGCAATAGCCCATTTACAATTCATTTCATTGGTAAGCAAACAACCATAAGTCAAGCTGAAGTATATGAGAAAATAAATCAGATCTACTTACTAGAATCCAAGGAAAAACACACTTGGAGAATCAACTCCTTCCAACCATAGGAGGCAGCAACTCAACGGTTTGCTCCGCTCCACCCCCAAGCTGGATCACCAACCATGCACCAGAACAGCAAGTAACTTCCTCGCAGCACACAATCCTCGAGTCCGTAACAAGTTTTCATGATGGACTTATAAAATAGAAAAACGCTCAACACATGCACTCAGCAATCGTTTTCCCCATGCACAACACCGTGTCCCGTGCTATTCCAATGCACTCATATAAATAGCTTTGCCCAGGTCTTATGCCATCCCAATCAAATCTCTAATCATATCCCTAAATCCCTATGATTTAGGATCTTGTCTGGTTGTTGAGTTTTGGATTGGATTTGATTGGTATCAATCACTCTAGCTTGCTTACACGTTCTTTGGTGCCATGGTTGGTGTCCCCTCATGTAGTTGAGTTCTCCAAGTGTCATTTTATTTATATAATAAGTAAATAAATAAAAAAAATTGTTGTGCAAATGTCATTTGAGTTTTTTCTTGAGTTTCATAACTCATTACATAATAAAAATTATTTTCAACACATGAAAATAAAAGCAATGTCATGGGGGTATTACACTATCTATGTGAACCTCGATATCAATGTCCACTCTTTTTTCATTAAAATGAAATTAAAAAAGCCGGTTTGGTAAGTCATCCTCTACAATAATTCATTTCTTGCATGAATATCATGGACTCACGACAACTATAAGCAAATACAAATAATGGCATGTGGCTAAGATCACAAATTGCGGAGAGGTCGATTGATGAATTGCTATAGAGAGGTGTCATTGGGCACACGATATGGATAAATAATGGTTATTAATGAAATGAAAAAAACAATTGTTGGCTCAAGAATAGTCTTCAATTTGATGGGTGGCATGATCATGATGTAATCTCCCTCCATCATTCCAAACATTTGTGGTTTCTCACAACATTTGTCCTCAGCGCCACAAAAATAGATGTAAAAATTACTTGTATTTACATCCTCTTCTCTTTAAATCCTCATCTCATAGTCATAACTAAGGATTATTATGCATGCATATCCTCACCTTATAATATGAATTGACGCAAAGAATAAGAGACAACTATAAGTAAGTCTTATATTAAATTTACCATATAAGTCTTTAATTAACACTATCAACTAAGATTTGACACGTTGGATTGTTGTGATCTTCTTATCACTCCTTACCGATGTGATTCAAGGCATTATTTGAAGGGGAAGTCCATAATTTTAGGTCTTCTTCCTCATTATCATGCCTTTTGGTAAGACAATAAAGAGGGTAGTGGCCAGCATCAGCATGGAAAATGGTTTCGACATAGAGGTTATACGCATTAATTGTTTTCATTAAATAACTTAAATTCCTACCCATGACTGTTGATTCAATGAATGGTGGACTGGTAAGAAACACAACAAATTTTAGAGCCTCGAGCCCTTAATTACTCGCACCCAGAATTTCTCAAATCTAGCCATTAATAAACTTCTTTTGATATTTTGGTTCAATCTAAAATGCGGAGTGTTGAGACTCAGACATGCAGTGAGTTTCAATTGACTTAGGCTTGATTCCATTTCCCCTTCATTCCATACATGTATGCTTTCACGACAAGTATTGAACAAAAAAATCCGATGCCCTGACCCTGGTTATGCCAGCTTTGCTAACTTGCTTGGTATGTAGGAATTTTTTTTAATGTTTTTTTTGTTGTGAATTATTTTTTCTTAGGTGCCCAATCCTTATCACTCTTGCATTTCTCAATCTTGGATTGCACGTGAATGCCCCAATATGGTTATGGCATAGTCTATGTAGTTTTTTGTAGTTGAAAAAATACAATAAAATAGTTGTTATGTTATCGAACTAGAAAATTAATGATACACATATGACAACTTGATGTGTTCAAAATAAGTTTTATTGAAAATATATCATTTTTTCATGTAGATATTAAGGAGTGTTCAATTGTTTAAAATTGTAAAAATTTGAACAAACAATATTTGTCGTTTGCATTTTTTTTGTGAAAGGATTCAGTTAATTTATACTTGCCAATTGAAGTACAATTATTTATTTTGCTCTTCAAAGATGAAATGCTCAGAAAATAAATACCCTTCCAATTGAAATTAAGACCCACCCTTCAAATTTGATCACTGGTTACCACAGACCTACTAAACTGCCTTTTAATTGCCAGAATTTGGTGATATGCAAAGTTTAGAGTTTCCATCAAATATGTTTTAAGAGGACTGCTCTACCATATATTTGACTTCAACCATGGTAGAATTTTGCATGCACTTACCATTTTTATCAAAATTTTATTGGATTTATATTTTGTTGTGTGTAAGTAGGTTTAATGGTTAAGAATGTGTGTTTCTTTTTAGAAAGTAGTAAGTTCAAATATAGAGGAGTAGGGTATATACACCTATATATAATAATAAACTAGCAATTGCCTCAAGAAGGTAGAAGGTGCAACAATACGTTAATGATTTTATAGGCCTACAACCATATTTTCTCCATTTTCTCTTAGGCCAAACTAAAGATCTACATTTACCCAAGGCATGATAAAATAGCCAAATTGAGGGTTTTTCTCATTGTCTATATTACCTTGATAGTCAAGCATGCATTTAAAATCATTAAAGAAAATTTCAAGATTCATGTATCTAAATCAAAAATTATTCATGCTTGTGGTAAATGTGGGATTATAGTTCCCATAAAAACATTATAGTGCATTCTTTGAAAAGCTAGTAGTAAAGAGTTTTGGGTTTTTAAGTTAAAATGCATATGCACATTTTATAAGGGGCAACTTACTATTGGAGCATACAATTGTGATGAAGTTAAATAAGTGTCAGAGCATTATATGATGAGTTGAGAAAGTATGGGGATGTTGATAATAACTATGTGTAGGAAATGCGTTGAAGAGATGGAAGGAAAGGATTGGTGTGGATGAATGGTTACGAGTTCCTTTAGCATAATGTGTATTTATTATTGGCGATTGTGCAAGGTTTGTTGAAAGTATTGGCAAGCCTCCACTTCTAGCTTTGGCTCAAGTTGCAAAGAGAGAAGTCAAGTATTTGGCCCAACTTATGAATTAGCTTGAGAGTTCTACCACATCCATAATTTTAACAAGATTCAACTATAGCGACAAGGGACTTACTCCAAATTCAGCTCAATTGAGCAAAAGGGGAATTTCGAGCATTTGTGTCAGATAAAAATAGTCAGTAGAATTCTCAATTTCAGTTTAAGCAACTTCTACTAAGTTGATTTATTAAAATATTGGAAAGAAAAACTTGTTTGTTAACATAGTGTCATTTTTTTTAAACGTGAGATGAAGTACCAATATTAGATTGAATATTTTTGTCAATACTCAAGATAGATGAAAATTGAGAACAAAATTTTTATGTTATGTGCATCAAAATGTGTGATCAAAAATATCATATTTTGCATATATAATTTGTCGGTAGGTGTTGAACAATTTTATATTCTTCATATCTAATTTTTTTTTTCAACCACGGGAACTTAGCAACCTCCCAAGAGTATATGCTACAAGCCACATATACCAATAGCTCATAGGTTAAACTGGGAAGAGATTTCACATCAAGGGAATGCCTACCCTTTTAGCTTCACTATGACAGATCAATATGTGCCACCCCTACCCCCCGCAAGAATTGAACCTGTAACCTCCTCGAAGATAACACATGTTCTTAACCATTGTTCCCACTCAAGTGCACAACATATCTAATTTCTCAAAAGGTGTCGATCATTGTCGTCGGGTTTGATTCAACTCTTCTGACATTAGACATGTAGAAATTCTTTGTAAACTTCTCAAAAACAGCCATAAGGGGCATGAGACCCACAAGAAGTCTTTAAAAAACCTAATATGTGGAAAATCAAGACAAATTAACCTCTAATTCGTTTCTAAACCTACCTACAAATCAACCTATCAATCTTATTTCTTGCAATATAATTTGTTATTTAATACTCACATATATACCATGTTCTCCCAGATGTTACGATATGGGGGGTCATGTTTCCAAGTGTTCCCATTTCCAAAACTAGTACACATTTCCATGTTTCATGCAACTTAGTTTCTTGGCATCGGTACCCATAGTACATTATGCTCTAAATACTACAGTTTTTTGGGTACTAGCAAATCATTGGTTGGGTTAGAGCTTGATGTCTCTTATGTTGAATTCAAGGAAAAATCTAGTTACGAAATTTAGCCCATGGGCTATTTTCCCATGTTTTTTTCAAAAAAAAGATTCGCCAATTTGCATTTTTTGAAGCCCGGTTTAGCCCAATTTTGATGGGGTAAACTTTCTTCACTCAAAAAATCGCTAAATTATTATATAAAGTATATAAAATCCTTAGAAATTGAAATGTTTTTAGAAAAATATCGCTGAATATTTTATAGTTGACATTTTAGGAATTGGTAAGATCTGCCAAGGTTTATACACTTTTAAATAAGCATAAATCCTTGAAATTTTCCATAGCTGAATTCATCAAAATACTTTATCATGAAGGAAAGCTACATGAAGTAGTAACTACATTTAGGCAATTTCAATTAAAAGAACAACTGTTGTTATTTCAAGTTGTACTATGCAAATTGACATGTCATACATTATGACAACCTTCAAACAACTTTTGTGCCAATACACTTGGGGAAATTCCAAAAGAGGATTTGTTAACGCTTGTTAGCTGAACATGTATCGATTATGTTGTCATCTATTGTCAAGAAGGAAAACACAAAATACTTTGATGTTTCATGAAGATAAGGTTAAAAAGGGTTAGTGCCAAAATTTAAGACTTATAGTTTCCTTAGTAGTACACAAAATAAGTTACAAAAAGTGAAACTTGACACATATTTTATGGTGAGAACAAATTGTTGTAAATCGAATTGTTTTATCACAAAATAAGTTACAAAAACTTAAAGTTGACACATATTTTATGGTGAGAAATCGTTGTTGTGAATCGAATTGTTTTATTACAGTAGTTTTATTTTCATAGAGTAGATGTGATGAAAGGAAGCATCAATACTTTTTGGAATTTATTACATTGCAAAACAAGAGGACTTTAGAATACTTCTTTGTTGCCTTTTATTGGCCTCATGCCTAGGTACTTTCCAAGTGTAATTCTTTTGCCTTTCTTCCTTTTTCCTTGTACAAGTATAATGATGTCAACTAGAAACAATCAAGAATATACTAACAAAAAAAAATCTAGAATTTAGCTAAAACACAGCACATTTATGAAGGGAAAAACTCAGAACATAAGATAGGGAAGTTAATGATCAATAAAAGTTATCAAATCTCAAAGTGGTCAAATCTCACATACTACACAAGATAAAATATAGGGCTATATCACTAATTTGCATACACTCTACAACATCTACAAAGCATGTAATCTTATGTATGGAGGCATATCCAAAGACAAAGTCAATTAATTACTTTGAAACAAAAATACAGGGCATACAACCTTTACATAATCGGGAAGTTGTTGCATTTGAACGTCAACCGATTGAATTATTTACGAAATTTGAAGTTTTTTCACTTATAAAGAAAAAAAATGATCTTGAACAAACTTAGCATACAGAAATTGACCCAATAATATCAATACAGCATACAAACTAATTTGTTCAAGAAAAATAATCAAGAGCATCAATACCTTATCTTTCATATAAATTAAACATCCAATTTGATTATAGATTATAGTGGAATTAGGATCATATTGCACATGACCAAACCTAGAGTTCTCTTTGCATCTATAAAATAAACGAATGGAGTTCCTTATTCGATGATGCCCATTAATATTATTCCAGAATTCGCACACCTAACATTAAATGACCTCCTAATTTTTCTTGGTGAATGCCAACAAATATTAAAATAAATCCACGGACCTTTAAATTGGGAAAAAATAAAAATAAAAAATTTTGAAATTTTCAATCCATTGTCTCTACTTTTCTTCCCATAGATTAAAAAAGAATAGGTACCGAATGGGATTCAGTAAATACCTATCAATCCCCTCAAGCTTTGGTTGGAGGAAGCTCTTCTTGGATGTCAGAGCATACCCCACTATCAATTTCTGCTGAGGAAATCCAACCATATTAGTGGTTGTAGAAGCAAGAAATGCTTACATTATCCTCTAGTCACATGGATCCATGACGCTCCCCGATCCTCTTTTCTTCTGCATGAGGAAGCCGTATACATGGAAATGATCACTAGTTCTGAATGATTTTTTCAATATAAATAATAATTAGCTACCAATGAAAGGTTACAAGCTGGAGGAGTTCAATCATTGCCTTGGTATACCATTAATAAGAGATTATTGAAGATGGATTAAGAGCAATCGAGGAATAAGAGAAATTAGCTATCAACGAAGAAAAGTTATCTATCGATGAAATCAATCGGATGAAGATTAAACCTTTGGAATTGAAAAGAGGAAATCTTCTCCTAAAGGACAAAATAAGCAAGTATCCTATCAACAGACATCCTTCTTTGTACTACCACAGGAAAACATGAGGGGATTATCTTAGAATGGCAGATCAGTTTAGTTCTCGTTCTCTCCATATTTAGGGTTCTTCCTCGGTTGCAGCGATACTGAATTCGTCTCCAAACATCCTTCATTCGGAAAAGTCCCATTCAGAGAAGGTCTTTCCATGAATGGATATAGGCTCGGAGTCATCTTTGCAACAATAAATTAGCTACCAACATGTTTCTCTTTCCAAAATTTGGTTGACTGGATCATTCAAAAGTGTGACTTATGCAGAGTAAAGAATCCATGTATTGACCTATCTATCCCATGGATTTTTTTCGATGGTGCAACGCATAGTAATCACATCCAACAACCATGTATTGACCTATCA
The DNA here is from genome assembly GCA_001517045.1 of Pseudotsuga menziesii. Lineage (NCBI taxonomy): Eukaryota > Viridiplantae > Streptophyta > Pinopsida > Pinales > Pinaceae > Pseudotsuga > Pseudotsuga menziesii. Next base: position 19,793 of record LPNX010342954.1, read on the forward strand.
TCCTTCTATTGGTGGGGCCGGGGGATCTCTTCATCTCTCGAAGTCTGATTACTATACATATGATGTTGAACTGGGACATGCATCTAGCAATATAACGGATTTCAAGCTCTTCGTCTTGGCATCTCTTTAGCAGTTCAACTCCACATTCATCATTTATAAATTCTTGGGGATTCAAAGTTGGTTATTGATTGTTTCAAGAATCACTCTAGACCCATTTATCTCCGTCTTACTCCTTTATACAATGCCATTGTTAGGATGTTGGTATTTTTTCATCATATCTCTTTCCAGCATATATATCGAGAGAAAAATATTGAGCCTGAACTTTTATCAAAAAGAGACCTATCACTAGGGGAAGGAATCTGGCACATATGGGAATACAAAGATATGGTGATGGTGGAGATTGCTCTGAAAATCTTCTGATGATCATTTTCTCAGTTTTTTTGTTTTTGTTTTTTTATGTCTTTCATAGATATGATTATTTGGCAATTATATAATTAGGTTTTATTGCACGCTTAGTTTTTTTTTCAATATTTAGATTATTAGCTTGGATTGTTTTATCTACACTTGGATATGACTTCCGATGTATTTATATTATATGCAGACATGGCTATATGAAAAATCTAGGTTTGGGCCTATGTAAATCGATTTTTTTATTTTAACAGTAAACGGTGCAAATTTTTTAAATGAAAAAAAACTTCATATATGATCAAGTTTGACATTGTCATTAATTAACTACCTTTAATAATGAAAACAAAAAATATAAAGTTAATTGGTGAGCTAAGGTTAATTGGTGAGCTAAAGTTAATCCAAACTTATGAGGTGGGTGTGGTCCTTCGAGCGGGAAAAAACAGTAATTGTGAAGCATATGTTATCGATTAAACCAGGACCACGTCTCCAACTTGCATGGGATGGAGAAAACACTTGTTGAAGATATTGTCGACACGATATTTGTAAAGTCCTCCATTGTTATGCGTGTTCATGGTACCAAGGCCATATGTTTCACGTCGAGAGCCGTTAATACAAATGTAACCCTAGCACCTCCACGCGTCTAAGATCACCCGCCCTCAAAGATCTATATATGGGATTTTTTCTCGGGTTTCATAATGGTTAAGAAAATGTAAGAAGAGGATATTTATAGTAAATGTTGTACAATATAGGTTTTTAGGTCTTGTCCACTATTTTGCAATCATGTGACACTAATATGTTTTTTTAATCTAGTTGTCACATGTTGGGAAGCTCAATGCTACTTATAATGTCAACTAATTAGAGAATAAATGATCTAGATGGAGATGGGTGGCCATCCACCTATTCCACTGGCTCAAAACAATTGTCCATTTTGACAGTTTCCTAGTTATTTTTCTTCTACTTTTTGGGTCCGAAACTTTTGGGGTCATTTTGAGGCCCTAAATGATGTTTTTTGGTGATTTGGGGGCCAATGAGGTGCTAACAATATGCATTTGTCCAGTCAAAAGATGTAAATCTCATGTATACCCTTCCAACAAGCTAGCAAGCACCCAAATCAGATATCATATGCAAAAGTTATGACCCCGGGAAAATGACTGTTCAACTAACCACCTTGGGGTCATAAACTTTATGACGGTTCATCTTCTAGAGTTATGTTTGGACCTTTAGGGTTTTCACTCTCATGCTTATTATAAATAGGCCCCTTTGGCCTCATTTGTATTCAGCTTGGCACAAATGAGTTTAGCAACCACATCTCTTCTCAGAGATAGCTACCACCATTATAGGTGTTGTATTTACAGTCTGTTTTATTTCCTCCATTTAATAGAATATGTGTTTAGTGTATCTCAATTTTCATTGCAATATGTCTATGTTTATGGTTCTATATATGTTCTTTCATTTCCTTGACGCATAAATATGGATCTGTGGTATCATAGCAATCTACTCTTTGGTTGTTTCTCGATGCATGTCGAAGGCCTTGGACAATCTAATTTGTCAATACATTGTGCTAATCCTAATGACCTTTGGATTCATAAGTAGATGGACTCGTTGGATAAAGACTCTTACTTCCCCCCCTTCTTCTCCACCCTCCTCAAATGGAGTCCCCTCCCCAACCTTCAAGCTTTCGTTGGCATCTGTCAGGGAGACCCTCTACTCATTGGAGAATGTGCACCATTGGTTTGGTTAAGGCACGCCAGTGCTCTTTTTAAGGAGTGTGTGCACCAATCCTCCATGACCCATATGCACCAATATTGTTTTACAAAAAAACATCGATGCTCCACTTTTGAAATTGTTCACCTGTGCTCCTCCTATGTTAATTTCCATTGGTGTCAGTGCTCATCTTTGGTCAAGGCGCAGCATTGTCAGTGCTCTTCTTTGGTCAAGGCGCAGCATTGCCAATGCTCTTCTTTGGTGAAGGCGCATCAATGCTCCTTTTATAATCTAGTCGCACTGGTGCTTCTAATACACAAAAGCACCGAAGAGTAAGTCATTTTTTAACTTATTGAAAAAGCATGAATTTTTAAACATTTTAAAGAAGCGGGAAAAATGTCTTAAAAAGAGAAAAAAAATAGGGTTTTTTTAATTCTTCATTCCACATTGTTCTACCTAAGAGAAGAACTAGAGGAAGAGAAAGAGAAAGAGTATTGTATCCAAGTAATCAATTTGTTCCCTCTTCATTCTTTCATTTCTTCATGTTATCTATTTAATTTATACTGTGTTGCATTTCTCACTATTTTTTCCTAATTTCTTATTTGGTTTTATTGTTTGTTTTGGTTGGTTTTAGGGTTTTTCCTCTATTTCACAAGTTAATGGTGGATTTCTTTTACGATTTTACATCAAAATATATGGTTTTTCCCTGCTTATTGAAAGAAATGTTTTTTTTTTTAACTTTTGAAGGAAGCAAGGAAAACGTATTAAGAAGAGGGGGAAAAATAGTGTTTGTTTCATTTCTTCATTTCACATGGTTCTACAAGAGATAAGAGAAAGAGGAAGGGTATTGCAACCAAGAAACCATTTTTCCCTCTTCATTGTTTTATTTCTTCCCATTATTTTTTTATTTCTATTATTTTTCATTTCTTACTATTGTTCCTAATTTCTTATTTGTTTTTGTTGTTCATTTTTGTTGGTGTGACAGTTTTTCCTCTATTTTACAAGTTAATGGTGGATACATTTTAGGATTTTTCTTCAAAATATATGGATAGCAAATGAGGGGCAAGTTTGGAAAAGAAAGTGATACTTTGTTTTGGAGCATGGGTGCATATCCACAGGGGTTTTCACCCACTCTTATTTGCAGGTTGCAAGGTTTATGTACCTGTGGAAAATTATTTCATGTTTATGACAATCTATTATTTGTTTGTGGAACTTTTCTTTGGTTGAATCTCACTAGTGCATCTTTGGAAAAAGCGCACGGGTACATCTCTTTGATGAAGACACACCAACGCTTCTCTTTGGTGAAGGCACATCGATGCTCATTTTTTTACTAAATGCACCGATGGTCCTAGTTTAAGGTGTGGGAACACTAGTGCTCTTCTTTGGTCTGAGAGAATTGATTCTCCATGTTAGGCATGTTATCTCTAGTGGAAGAGTGGGTTGAAGAGTTCTCATCAAACAATTTGCATGTAACAATTGAGAGGTTATGTAATTACAAGAGATCCACTCATTAAGTGGTAAATGGAGTGATTTGACACTCACCATGGTTTTGTATGGGTGGTTTCATCACCATTACTAAATTGTAATGCTTAACATTTCAATATTAATTATTAAACATTTTCATAATATTATTTTTATTTTTATTGATAGTGTCTTATTTCATATGCTTTTAACTGTAAATTTTTATTTCAAACAATTAAAATAAATTTTTTATATAATATTCAACAAGTATTTCATTTTTAAATTGCACATAAGAGATCTATTAATAAACTAAGAACTAATACTTGGAATATTCAAAATCAAAGTTATTATATCACTACACTTTAATAATCTTGTATTTATTAAATCACATCCCTTTATTTACATGTTTACAAGGTTTCTATACATGACATATTGTTTTTTATCATCAATGATGTTGTTTTCTATGGGCACAATGATGCTCATTGTTCGTTAAGGTGCACTAGTTCTCATATTTTGTATAAGTGCATCGGTGCTTCTATAATGTAGGTGCACCAGTGCAATAAGACTTTAAATTGTAATGCTTAACATTTCAATATTGATTATTATACATTTTTATAATATCATTTTTATGTTTATTGATAATGTCTTATTTCATATGCTTTTAACTATAAAATTATATTTGGATGATGATTTTGGAGGCATGTGAGGGAGAGCACCAAGATATGATCCCGATGGCGGTGGGCGGGTAACCCTTCCCTTTCGTCATGGTCATACGACCTGACAGTGACAGGGTTATCGTGGGTTCTGACTCTATGACGGGCATTTCATTTGGTTTTACTCTTTTTTACTCCGTGGAAATCAGGGTTTACCTCTGGTAATTCTCTATTTCGAGGTTTTTATCTCTTTTACCGAGATTAGGATGGAGGATGTGGAACATCTGGACTAAATGAAATGATCCGTGAAGAAGACATATGGGATCTTTCAGGGGTTAGTAACCATGCTGAGGAGGCACTAACACCACTTTCAAGGGAGGAGTTACATCCTGGTTTCAATATTTCGCCTGATTTTGAGCTGACCTCGCCCGGATCTGTTGGGCTTAGGACTTTATTTGGGGCAGAGATTGGATCTGGATTGACATCGTTAGAGGTTCTATGGCTAGAGTCTACAGGCAACGGCTCTGTGTTAACTTTCTCTATGGCCACCGAACAGTTGTTTTATTCCACGGAGTCAGGCTCCCATGTGGTTCGTGATAGTGTGGTAATGTCTCTTCCTGGCTCTCTTTTTTTGGATGTTGGAACCAAGAGGGTGGACGAGGTTTTTTTAGTGGTTGGTTTAGATTCGGTTGCACAGGGGCCACACCTTCAGGGGTTCAACTCTGGGGTGTCGGGGCTAGGTATTGACAATGGTGTGGTGGATAAAACTATTGGTGGAGGCATTCATCCTAGGGCAAAGAAAAACTGGATCAAAGGGAAGGAGGCCCTAAATCTCACCCTAGGTGAGGACGTTTCTTGGAATCAAATTCCACAGAGGGTAAATTTGACTTTGGTGGGACGTGCGTTGGGCTGAACTTTCTTATATAAAACTGTGATAAAGTGGGTTGAGGCTAATTGGCGTGATTTTCTTGGCTCGGTCTCGGTGGTGGTGGAACTTTCTCGTGGGCGATTTGCCTTCAACTTCTCAAAGATTGGTCTTATTCATAAAGTTCTTGCACGAAACTGGTCTCTTGATCATACTCCATTGATTCTCAAGCCGTGGCATCCTATGTTTGACATGAGTAGAGAAAGGATTGATGAGGTACCAGTATGGGTACGTCTCCTCGGTCTTCCTCTTCACTGTTGGTCTAAAGAACATTTCCGTAGCATTGGTAACATGATGGGAAAATTCTTGGAGGCGGCTCTCTCCCTCAGGGAGACTCTTCAACCAAAGGTGGCCCGTATTTTGGTGTGACTAAATATTTGTAAAGGGTTGGCAGCCGATATTAATCTCTGATGGGGGTCTTTCTGCTATACTCAGGATTTGGATTACGAGAATCTGCCTTTCTTTTGTAGGCGGTGTCATGAATATGGACACCCGGTCTCAAATTGCAAGCTGGTTGTTCGTTCTCACAGTGGGCGTCATTGGTTGTCAGGGGATCGTGGTGGGGGCGGATCCAGGACTCCCGTGGAACATACCAAGAATGGCATCACACCTCTTGTGGTCTCAACTTCTGTTGTGAATGCTAATGATGTCGTAGAGGTATCTACGGGTCCTTTGGTGCTGATGGATCATGGAAATGTTGCATTTACAGATCACTCTCAAGATCATTGTTTTGTGGGTATTAAGTCTTTATCCTTCACTCATGCCTTTAATTTGTTCACTCATACTGTAAATCTAACTGGGGTGGATTATGTGGAGGGATTGAAAAACATGAGTATTTTTATTACTGACAATGGCCCTACTTCCTTCTCTGATGCATCTTTGAAGGAATCCTTCGTGTCTTCCCTTCCTTGTATCACTTTTCCTTCGGTTGAGACTCCTTCTCAACCTTCTCGACAGTCTCCCATTTCCTCTTTCAACCCTTCCCAAGCTGATCTTCCTTTGATCTCGGACTTCCCCTCCCCCGAACCTGAGGCTTGTCCTCTCTCATCTTTCCTAGACTCGTCCGAGTCAGGTTACTTTCTGAGATCTAGTCTAAAATCCTCCGGGGGGCTGGGTCATGGTTCGATTCATGTGTCTAGAGGCAGAGGGAGAAAATCACACCTGGCAACGGCACAATGTCGAGCCAAGAAGGACCTATTGGCTGGAAAGCACCAATCCATTGAAAGGGCGCTTAGAGTGGTGTGTGCCCAGATAAAGGGGCACTAATGAAAATCATGTCATTCAACGTCCGGGGTCTTGTTGGTCCCCATAAAATATCAGCTTTAAAAAGGGTGGTTAGCCTAGAACACCCTGATATTTTGATGCTACAGGAGACGTTAGGTGTAGGTGATGTGATTAAGGAAAGATTGGAGAACTGGTTCCCTGATGGGTTTTTGGTTCATTGGATGCTAAAGGTAGATCTGGAGGACTGGCTATTGGCTGGAATGAATGTACCATAAAAGCTATTAACCTCTGGGGTATGGAATCTATCCTGGGACTTCATTTTCAGGCCTTGGATATTCAGTCATCATTTACAATTCTTAATATATATGGCCCTTATCTGAACAAGGTCACTTTCTAGGAGGACCTCTTCTCAAACCCTCTTACTCATAATGATTCGGTCATTATAGGAGGGGACTTAAACTTTTCGTTGGGTCAAGCTAAGGTTTGGGGGCCTCATGCTCGGGCAGACTTATTAAGTGATTTCTTCACCCAGAAGCTGGTGGAGAGAGATTGGTTAGATATTGAGCATGTTAAAGGGTGAATCCGTGGACCTGGGTAACACTTTTTGCCAAGCGCATTTCAACAAAAATAGAAAAACGCACCTCGGTCAAGGGTTTAACAAGCCCTCGACCGAGGTTTTAATATCTCGACCGAGGTTTTATCAAGCCCTCGACCGAGGTTTTGTTAAGCCCTCGACCGAGGTATTTCCTAACCCTCAGTCGAGGTATTAAAACCTCGACCGAGGGTTAAGAAATACCTCGGTCGAGGTATCGACCTCAGTCGAGGTATGTACCTCGGTCGAGGTAAATACCTCGACCAAGGTCCCTCTGTCGAAAAAATTATAAAAAGAGGCCGTGGGGGCCGCGGCCGTCTTTTTCAAAAAATCCACTGTGCAAGCTCGACCGAGGAACGACGAGCGGCGTAAGGATTGGCACCCTGAAGCAACCCAAGCACCCCGAAGCAACCCAACCTCGTCGCGATGGCATCGGAGCCAAGAGGTAACAGTTTAAATAATTGTTTTTCAATTTATAAAATTGGTAAATGTATGTTTTATTTATAAAATTGGTAAATAATTGTTTTATAAATTTATAAAATTTGTTTTAAAATTTGGTAAATGAATGTTTTTATAATTTTCATGTTTAAAATGTGTACCGGCAAGCAAAAATGCTGCCAGATTTTTTAAAATTTGTAGTTAAATTGAATATTTTTGTTAATTTGTTATATATATATATAAATTATGTCAACCGGTAGCGTTTATGCTACCGGTTTAATTTTGAAATGTGT
>LPNX010342971.1:3211-53705 GCA_001517045.1 Pseudotsuga menziesii
GGTTGAATAAAAAATACCCCAGCATATTGGGTATTTAAATAGTAAAAAAAAAACCCTAAATACCCCTAATATACCCCCAATATATTAATTTTTAATTTTTTAATTTTAACCCCCCAATATGAACGGACGTGATATTGTATTGGTCCTTAGGTGACGACCCCGTGGGGTAGGGATAAAAGAGCTGAATCAGAAGATACAAGTCATGAACATAAATAAAAAAAGATTAAACTAAAAATGAAAGTAGCTCATCTTCAGAGGTGTTTGGTGAGAAACGTAATTTTCATTCCACTAGTGATAGTAGTGATGATAACTATTATACTAAAAAGAGAAAATATAAACCCTATGAGGAAATTTCTGGGGAGTTTAAAAATATTAAACCACCAACATTCAATGGAGAGACCGAGAACGGGGAGGAAGAAGAATATTGGTTATCTGGAATGAAGAAGTACTTCCAGATTTATAACTATTCTAACCGATTAAAGGCTAGAATGGCTATATACAATCTCCCAGGAAAGGTTGATATTTGGTGGAAGGACTTGAAGAGAGTGAAGGGAATAAAAGAGAAGAACGTAAATTGGAGTACCTTTAAGAGGTACTTTAAAAATAAATTCCTATCCGAGCAGTACTATGAAGAGAGAGAAAAATAATTCTATGAGCTTAAATTAGGATCAATGACTATGAAAGATCTAAACAGCAAGTTTTTAAGTCTGCTTAGGTATGTGCCATACCTTGTAGATGAAAAACCAAAGTTACAGTGATTCCTCGGCTGTCTACCTTATCATATTAAGGACAGGATTGAGTATGAAAATCCAAAGACTTTGGAAGAAGCTATGAGGAAAGCCAATTTCTGTTATGAACAAAATCGGAAGCAGAAAGGCATGGCCAACTGGAAGGCCAAGAACAATAATAACCATTATGATAAAAAGAAGAAAGAATTTGTGCCCAACAAAAATTCTAAAAACAATAAGGCCAGAAATGTTGCTAACAAGAATTTTCAAGGGGATAAGAATAATTCACCAAGCAATCAGAATAATTCCAAGGGTAAAGAATTTTCTAATAACCATAGTAATTACACCAACAAATTTGAACGCAAAGAACCTATGAAGTGCTGGGAGTGTAATGGCTGACATTATGCCTCAATCTGTCCTAATCAGAAAAATACTATCCGTAATATCCATACCATACAAGAGGAGATGACTGTAGGAGAATTAGAGAGGACTATGCCCAGAATCAATGTAGCCTTGGAGAATCGACAAGCAGAATATCAAACTTCCATGGTGGAAGTAGAAGGTATGATAAACCAAAAGCCTATGACTATTTTAATTGATCTAGGAGCTAGTCTCAGTTATATTTCACCTAAAATGGTAGAAAAATGTAAGTTACCTGTTGAAAAATTTGAAAATTTTGGTTGGTTCAGTTAGCCCTTGGTGCTAAAAGGAAGGTAACTTGTTTTGTAAAAGAAAGTACAGTAGTTATGGATCATTTTGAAACTATTGTAAAGCTTAATGTATTACCTCTTGGTTCTTATAATTTACTGATCGGTATGGATTGGTTAGAACAACATAGGGTAGTTTTAAATTGTTATTATAAAACCTTTACATGTATAAACAGTGATGGAAAACTAGTAAGTGTAAAAGCAATCCCTAGAAAAACCACCATAAGGAAGATTTCTACTCTGCAGCTTAAGAGAGTTGTTAGGAAGGGTTGTAAAGGTTATGCAGTAACAATAACTGATGAGGAAATTTTAAATAAGACAGACAAATTAAAATTGGAAGATATACCAGTTTTAAGAGAGTATGCTGATGTATTTCCGGAAGAAATTTCGGGACTACCTCCAAAAAGGGAACTGGATTTTACCATTGAGCTGGTACCTGGTGCAGTACCTAGCTCAAAGGCCCCTTATCGAATGAACATACTTGAACTTAATGAATTAAAGTCACAATTAAAATAACTTATTGATAAAAAGTATATTTGACCTAGTGTGTCTCCTTGGGGGGCACATGTCATCTTCGTTAAGAAAAAGGACGGAACCATGCGACTTTGCATAGATTACCGTCAGTTGAATAAGATGACTATCAAGAATAGATACCCGTTGCCTCGCATAGATGATATATTTGATCAACTATGTGGAGCCACAGTGTTTTTGAAAATTTATTTAAGGTCTGGATATCATGAAGTTAGGATTAAAGATGAAGACATATTTAAAACAACTTTTAGAACTCGATATGGCCATTACGAGTTTGTCGTCATGCCATTAGGGCTTACTAATGCCCCAGCTATTTTTATGTGTTTAATGAACAACATTATACATGAGTATCTAGATAAATTTGTAGTCGTGTTTATCGACGATATATTAATCTATTCAAAAACTGAAGAATAACATAAAGAGCATTAAAAAATTGTTTCTCAAGAGTTACGAGATCATCAACTCTTTGCAAAATTTAGTAAATGCGATTTCTTCAAAGATAAGATTCAGTACTTAGGTCATGTAGTGACTAAGGAAGGGATTTCGGTAGATCCCAAAAATATAAAGGAAATTGAAGATTGGTCGGTTCCTAAGGATGCCACTGATGTTTGATCCTTCATGGGAATTATCGGTTATTACTGGAGGTTCATTGAAGGTTTTTCGAGAATCGCGAATCCGATAACTTCTTTGCAAAAGAAAGGAAAGAAATTTGATTGGAACCAAAAATGTGAGGAAAGCTTTAAAAATTTAAAAACTTTATTAACCAGCGCACCTATTTTAACAATAGTTGATCCAAATAAAGAATTTTTGGTGTGCACTGACGCCTACAATGATGGTTTAGGCGGTGTTCTGACTCAAGAAGGGCATGTTATTGCCTATGAGTCTAGGAGATTGAAAATTCATGAAAAGAATTATGCAACTTATGATCTGGAATTAGCTACTGTTATACATGCTCTAAAGATGTGGCAACATCAACTAATTAGCAGAAAATCTATTTTAATGACTGATAATAAAGGACTAATGTATATGTTTGATCAGCCTAATCTAAATGTGAGACAAGCTAGGTGGCTAGCTTTTCTGAGTATGATTTCGAAATTCAACACATTAAAGGTAAAGAAAATAAAGTTGTTGATGCATTAAGTAGGAATGCGGGCTGAATTTTACATCAGTTATCAGCACTTATACAACAGATCTGGATGAACAACTTTAAGGAGGGATAGAACAAGATGAAATTTACCAAAACTTACAAGCTAAAACGAAAGAAAATCCAACAGAAAGCTTAAGTAAAGGGTACAGTTTAGGTCCCTCGTCACAAGGGACATAACCTGTTTAGGTCCCTCGAGTAGACTCATCAATGTACTAGAGTCAGGTGACATCTGGGGTCTTTGACCAAGTATTGTGGAGACCAAACCCTGTACAAATCTCAATGATGCGGTGATGTAGTTGGAGTCGAGCATGTGAGAAACAACCATCCCGAGAGGCACTAAGGACTCCTCTCAAGTGGTCCAAGGAACTCATCAATGAGGTTAATTAAACCAGGATACAGGAACCTCTGGGTCTATCCTCTGGAATATATGTGTTGTCATCGATAGAGGGAGACCTGCCCCTAGTCAAGGAAATGATGTTTCCTTGACAAGGAGCACAAGGGCGATAACCGAAAGGTGTGAGACAATATGCGAACTGACCCACTGAATGGGGGGGGGAGGGGGAGGGAAATAATTGAACAGGGGCAGGGGGAGTGTGCTGGACTCAAACTTCCTTTGTTTAGAGTATGATGTTAGGGAGGACTAGGCAGCAAATGAAACTTGACTCATGGGAATGGGATCATAGCTGTAATACCGAGAATGTTAATGTATATGGGAAATACTTAGAGGAGGTGGACACTTTTGATATTGATGGGATCTAAGGAAGACACATTGCAGAGTACTCTTAACAAAGGTGACCCAAAGGTGGAATGCTGCCAAACTATTTTCTATGGGGTGGTTTCTAGGGACACCGTTATGGTATGATCTCATGAATTTTTGGAGAGCCAGGGAAGGTAAATGCTCGATGGTGCTTTCAATTTTAGAGAGTCTGAAAGCGCAAAGAGGAGTCTAGTGGGGGATCTTTTTCATTGGTAGTCTCCTGTGCCCAAAGAAGGATAAAAGTATACATAGGAGAGCTCACCCATCCTATAGGGGATGAGAGACTTCTTTACCGTTGGCAGTCCAATCAGGATGAAAAAGGTTAAATCTATACTGACTAGACGGTTATTCAAATACTTTTATGAGCATGAACGAAACCAAGTTTGATAGGTAATCTTTTCTTGTTGAGAAGGATATAAAAGAGCTTAACGACAACCCATGGTGAGCTTTTTCATAAAGTGCAACCCCTCTACCCAAGAAAGCATAAAAGTATGCAGAGGGGAACGGTCTTGGCTTGAGTGTGTTAAGGAGGTCCTTTTCAATTGATGGTCTACATGGTCCGCAAAAGGAGGTAAACGAGACAATGTAGATGCCCTTTCCTATCCTTTAACGAGTGGGAAAGGAATCGGCTATGCTCGGCTATATTTTCATTGTTTTAAGGAGTCAGAAAAGAGCTTAAATGAAACTCTAGTGTGGTCAACCGATTATGGTGGCACAGGTGGTGCCGCATGTCGGGACGGTGGACAGAGGTCCAAAGGTCATCTGCGTAGTATGGATGGAGCAGAAGGCTCTCAAACATACCAATATATGTGTGGGATAAATTGCAGCAAAGTCTCGCGAGTCAGTGTGATAGAGGCATGCAAACCGAGGTGGCTCTCGGACAGAGGTCAGGAGAGCGTGTGTGTGTTGCAGTGGATGGACTTGACTACATGTGATGTGAGTGCAAGTTCGAGGGCACTTACATGCCAAATACGTGCAAGAAAAATAAATTCTTTTGTGGACAATGGTCCAGAGATCCACATAAGGTGTGGTGAATGGAGAAGACAACTGTGTGTTAAAATAAAAAATAAAAGTAAAAATGGGATTCCTTAACGAGCGGTGACCCAAGAACTCACATGAGTAGCGGTCAGGAAGTGTGATACAAGTACAGGTTCGTATACACTCGCATCGCCATGTCATGGCTCGTTAATCAAAGTGACTGGTGGGAAATGGTCCTGAAATTAATTTATTAAACATGAGAGAATGGTCTCATAAAGAGATAGAGGGCAGAATTATGAAACCAGTGGCATGAACGACGTCTCAAACAGATTCCGTATGGTCCTATTATGTCGATCAGAAGAAATTAGGTCAAATGGGGCCTATATAAGGGTGGGGTCCACTTGGTGAGGTGTCATTGTCACTGTCCATTGTGGAGTTGTAGAGGTGGGCCCTGATTCTTCATTTGATTATTTCTCTTGATCCGATCGACGATTTCGAGTGCCACGACTTGCAGGTAAAATCTCTCACTGAAACTCATCTTTTTGGTGGTTTACTTGGTGGATTTGGTCACCTGGAGGCCCCCCATGAGCAGTTTTGGGTTTCATGGGGGCCAAGTCACACCTCTCTAAGGAAAAGGTGCACTCTGGGCATAGTTGTGGGGAAATTTTGAGTGCCCTGGGCACTCATTTTTCCCAAACAGGTGTGCCTCGGCCTATTTTGGGTGTTTTTTGATAATGGCAATGGCTCACATCAGGGTTTTTGCTTGTGCAATATGGTAGAGATCAAGTGGTGAGAGAGAGACTGCAAGAGTCTCAGGGATGTATCCTTATGTCACAAGAATGCTAGAGATACATTAGCCTATTGCGGATTGCTAAATTTTATGAGGATGCCCCTCATGTGGAGCTTGCATTTGCTGATGCAAACACTGGTGAGTTTATGGGATGTTGATGAGGAGGTGTTCCTCTTTTAGGGCCAGCGCATCGAGATTACGTTGGTAGATGTGTACTTTCTTACTGGGCTGCCTATGTTGGGAGTGGTTTGTGACTTGACACCTATGTTGTCTCGGGGGGATACATTGGAGGAGTTGTGTGATAGGCACTGTTACGCTACGGCATACATGCGTGGCTCCTACATCCTAATGTGTGACATCGAGGATTTGTCCACACGGGCAGTGGGGACCTTATTGCAGCATATCTTGGGTTCCATGGGGAACCACAAGATCTCTAGTGGTCAGCTACAGCTAGTAGAGAGTGCTATAGGTGGCACATACTATGCATGGGGCCAGTTGTATCTGCAGGCTGTTCGGTGTCAGCTGAACAAGTCGAAGATTTCTGGCATTGGTTTTTGTTTTGGCTCCTTCCTATGTGCTTTCTTTTTTGAGAAAGTACCTACACTTCGTCCTCATTGGGCTATGTAGGATAGTTGTCCACAGGAGCCATGAATGTACAGATGGTGTCATATGATGATCCAATAGGGTGGCGACAGAGTGGGACACTTTTTTATTGAGGAGATATTGGAGCAATGGCACCAGCTTCCTATAGTGATTGAGGAGTACCCGTATGTGGGTGTGGACTACCAGGGAGACCTTGAGATGCCTCGACCTCCTGGCCAGGCATGGGGACCAGCTGGTATGTATGTGTGATGTTTTTATGTTCATCTTTATACATAGTGTATTTGAGCTAGTTGGTAGTTTGTATTATTGATGTATGTGTACTGATGGTGTCCTTGTTTGCATATGCAGATATTGGTCCTCGTCCATCGCCCGGACATCGAAGGCGGGTCGTTACCATAGCTCTTGCAGTGGTTCCTACTCGGATCTCCCATAGGCGACGACGGGAGATGGATGGAGTGTTGCCGTATCTGGAGTAGCTTGCTACTAGAGTCTCAGATGATGGTTGGTAGCACCTGAGTAGTGATATGATTCCCGCTATTCACAACCTTCCTCCAGAGTTGACTGGTGTGATGAGGAAGATGGCGATGGCTTGTGAGCACTTTCACCGGGCGGTGAGAGGTGATCTTCCTGCAGAGGATGTGTCCTTTGAGGAAGATGATGACACCGAGTCAGATGATGAGTCTGAGTCGGATTAGCAACCTAGTGGGGTTGTCCCTAGTGCATTGGTGCACTTAGGGGTTTTTGTGTCGCTATGTATATCCTGCTGAGAAAGCATATATGGCTTCTCATTTTGTATTGGACATGTTTTGGACATGCGACTTATCAATCTATATATTTTTGACACACGTGGATGTGCTTTTATGGTTTTATTATGTGAGTCTTTTTATCATGATGTGGCATGCAAATGTCTATGTGATGTATTGTTACACTTGTGTGTGTATTTTCAAACATAGTTATGCATGATGTTATGGTTGTATGTTTCCTATATGCAGTTGTGGATGTGCCAATTTAGAATAGTGTTAGCCATTTGATCTATGACACTATTGAGGTTCCTGGGAACATGTGTGAATGTGATGGATTCAAATGTCCTAACCATTTGTTTAGTGCGCAGGTACTTTCTAAAGAGGCAGGGATCATGTACTCGATAGTGGTTGTTCATCTGAGAAACAACCAGCTGGGATTCTAAGAAGACATCGAGATGGTGAATGCCTAACTAAAGAGTGGCAACCAAGAGGCCATTTACACCATCATATTCATCCTAGTTGTTGGCTACAGTGCCCATGCATATTCCGTCGATGTGGATCAACTCATGCGATGGGGAGTAGATTACACATGCAGCCGAGGCAAGGTTTGGAGACCATCTGCTTGCTCCATCTGCAAATCCCATATACCAGTTTGAGGTGTGCTCCATCTGACGCAATGAGAGAAAATGATAAAGAAGAATCAATTTTAAAAAACGTGTAAAACAAAAAGTGGAAAAACTATAATACAAGTTGTAATGCTGTCACTCAAAGGCGTGACGTTAAAGGGAAAGTCGTTTTGACTTTCCAGGGATCAGCGGTCATTCCTTTGTGTGACATGATGAATCCTTGTAGACGGCCTATGGGGACATAGAAACACACTTGAAAGGGCTCAAGTGGATTTTGTACTTGCGACATCAAAAGAACACTTGTCGCAGGTCGTCTATGTGTTGTGTTTGCTTCTGTGACTGTGCGATGAGGTTGTAGAAACAAACCAACATAATGTGAACGAGGTCAAGGAAGCAGTGTGTCATGGCATGCTCGAAGGTGGATTCAGAGTTTTTCAGGCCAAAGGGCATGACTCGATACATGAATGTGCCCCATGGGGTTGTGAATGCCATTTTACAACAGTATTCTTTCTGGATTTGGATTTGTCTATAGCCGAAAAAACCGTCCATGAAGGAAAATGCTTCATGTCTGGCACATGCAGCGATGATCTAAACGATGAAAGGTGTGGGGAAGTTGTTTTTGGGACATGCCCCATTGAGGTCATGGAAGTCTGTGCAAATGCGAATGGTACCCTATTTTTTATTCATGGGAACAAGATTAGAAACCCAAGTGGTGTACGCAATGGGATAAATGAAGTTGGTTGTGCACAGCTTCTCTATCTCATCTTTAACCGCGGCCACTTTGGATGGATGGATGGGTCATTGCTTTTGGCACATGGGTGCCACATCGAACCATGTGTCGATGTGGTGTTCCATGATGGATGGATCTAGGCTGAGCATTTCGGTGTAAGAATAGGTGAAGATGTCGCAAAATTCTTGGAAGAGAGCTTTGTAGGCATCAACCTCTTCCATGGAGTAAGATGCCCCAAGCATGCTTTCTTCAACAATCTCAGAATTGGTTGAGATGTTGAATTTAATGGTTGGAAAAATATTCACTGTATCCCTTCTTCAAAGGCATCTACTGCTGGGATGGGGTTCTTGAACCAGTCGACCTTCCCATGGATGAAATCTTTAATCTCCACAGAAAACTGGTCAGACTGTGACACAAGTTCTTCAAAGAGGAAGAATGATCAATGGTGCATGTAATCCCATGGGTATTTCAAGGTAGTCAGAGCTTCAAGTATCTCCTCATCGTTGCTAAAGCAATGAAGAGACAGGACTGATGGACTGTCCGTGGAGGAGGAGATGAGCGGGTCAGTGGAACTGGACATCATGTAAATGGATATGGTCTCTGAAGAAGGTGGTGGGGGGTGCACTTCTTCGATCAACTTGATTTCAAACTCAAGGGAATGTTGATGGAGGTCAGTGAGAGCCATTTGAAATTCAGGCAGGTCCAGGAAATGGTGAGAGTAATGGCCATACAAGCCGCAAAGGGTGCAAGCATGGTTTGTTCTCAATTCCTTGTTCCTAACTATCAATGTGGTTGGGAGTTCAACCACGGGGATGTTTTCGTTTGTATCTATGGCATCCAAATGCACATGGATCATGGAAATTTCAAGGCAATTTTGAGTTGGATGGCCCTATTGCTCGCAGACGGCGCAAGGCAGGACTTTTCACGGTTCTGTGGTGACTTTGGCATTCTTGCCCCTAGCCCTTTTTAGGTGGGGCGGTACGAGTGTGGGTACAATGGTTGGCTTTTACGGGCTGGGTGGAGGGTGAGACTCCACCTCGATGGGTTGCACCGGGGTTAAAACAACCTGGGGCATTGGTGGTTGAGCTGGTGGATCAAGATACCACACCGAAATTCCCAATGTAAAGTTGGGCAAGCTTGAGGTGGTCATTACCAGCTTGCTCATGACACCAGGTAGGGGGAAAAGGAAGGGATCGTATGGACTATAGATGAGCCCAGATAACTCCCTGACAGTTGCATGTGGGGATGTGGTTGTGGTTGTGACTGTGTGAAACACTGCTACTGCAAGTGATATTGCAACTGCTATTGGTGTTGTGGTTGTGGTTGGTGTTGTGGCTGCAGTTGTTGTTTGGGTGCAGTGATGCTTGATGAGACCATGCACAAGTCCGTAGTTTCATTTTGTGTCAGTGGTGGTGACACTAATAGGAAAGGAGCCGTCATGGTGGTATCGGTAAACAAACTAGGGCCCACATTCAACAATGGGTAGGCTGGTGTGTTTTCAACCATGGTGTTGATTATAGGGAAAACATTGACATGTGTAGTCATCCCTTGCGGCTCAATAGTGGTGATGGTCGGGATAACGTTGGCCAGTGTCGTTAACCCTTGCGAATCATGATAAGTGAGTTGATCAACCATCACAATATTCCATTTGTGGGGGAACATCATGAGACAAAATACAGTTGATGCAACAACTCACATGGCTTACATATAACTTCTCCCAAGGAGAAGGTTATAGTCTAGTTGGCCATTGACGACCTCTATGTCGATCAGCACTATCTTCCCGGCTAATGCGATGGGGACATGGGGGAGGATTCCTTGGGCTTTAGTGGGATGTTCATTATAATCCCACAAAGTTATGGAGGATGGTTGCAGAATTGGTGATCCAAGTTTCTGCCAAACCAAGGTAGACATAACACATGTGGATGCCCCCTCATCCACTATGCACCGATGCACAACCAAATTCCAGATGGACACCAGGATTTGAAAGGCGATGGTCGATGGCATGCACGGTTCTCCATTATCCACATCGAATGTGATCAACTTGGATTCGGAGGGGTCTACTGCCCCAAGGGCGGCTAGTAAGGCTTTCCGCTGTTTTGGGCACATTTTAAGTACCTCAAGAGCGGACATGGCGGTTGGAATTTGGGCCAAGTCATCCAAAATGCTCTAGCTGACTGCAACTCTAGCTGTGGAATTATTGGCAATTCAACGTATGGGGTGTGGGGGAATGGGGGTAACTGAAGAGGTGTGTTGACCGAATTGGACGTAGATGTCACTGATGTGTCAGCGGGTTCGGTGGTGGTACCATACTGATTCCATCAAGTTTGTAAATTGACCTCTTCAGTCGTCATGGCTAGCAGGTGGCGAACACATGTTTCCATCATGGGAAGTGCCCCTGGAGCATTGGGATTGGGTTGGGGAGGAGCTGTGGTTTCCACCAACCATTGGACCGGTAGTGGGTTTTGAAGCACCATAGGAGGAGGTCCTTGTGGTGCTGGGTTGGGTTGGGCTTGATTTGCAATGTTTGTGGTCTGTTGGTCCTCGTTTTGAATGGCCTGCTTATCTCGATCCATGAGGGGACACTCAAATGTGTAGTTCCCATAAACATCATAGAGTGTGCACGGTTGGTTTGTGTGCAACAGGGTGTTGCATCTTGGTGCATTCTATCATGGGGGGTTTTGAGCTGGCCGGTTTGCCGCGGAATTGTTGGGAGGGTTCGATTGTTGATGGCCTCCCTGCGGTTGGTTATTGCCTTGGTTGTGGGGATGATTATTTCTAGCTTGCCCTTGTTGATTGTTGGGGGTAGGCTAGTTGGGACGGTTTTTTTGTGTGAACACTTGTCCCAATAGAGTGGGTGGAGCAGGGGCAAGGGCTTGAACTAGTTGCACTGGTGGTGCATAATAGATTTGTGGGGGTGGCAGTGCCACAAATGTGGGAATTTTCCCCACATACTATTGTGCTGGCCAAGCCATGGCTTGAGTCTACTGTGGTGGCATAGGTTTTGCATAGGAAGTTGTTTCTCTAGACTTGGACATCATCCTAGCATAGTCCGGATCTTGGTTTTGGTAAGCAACATTAGCAGTGTTTCTTGGTTGTGATGGAACTGTAGGTGGGGTCAGTCGGTGTTGTGGCTGTTGAGAGACCAATCCTATGATGTCGTATACAACATGGGATGCCCCCGGTGCATTGCGGTAGGAGGTACTCAGACGGGGAGCATCTGGAATGATGATGTACAGATATCCAGACTGAGCCTAGATCAGGTCAAACTATTGAGATTTCAGTATGGCCTCTTCTTCGGATTGAGGACGTTTGGATGCGACGTCCTTTGCTATAGGTGGGAGAAAGGTCTTAAGGAACCAATCCAAGAAGATCCTGTCGTCAATTTGGATTTTACATAGGCTACAGCATCACCGCCACTCAAGGATATGGTCAGTTATATGAGTGGCAATGTTTTGACGACAGGATAACAAGATCTCCACCCCCTTGTCATATCTGACGGGGAGTTGGAAATACTGTAGGAACATGAAGGCTAGGGAGTTGAAGTCCGAGTATTTGGCCTACGGTAGCTCAATGTACCATTTGGCCATAGCACCTGTGAGGGTGCGTTGGAATAGCCATCAGTATGATGGAATCATATATGATCTTATTTGACGAGCACCATAGATGGAATCATTATGTGGTTTTGGGGACATTCCCCTACTTTGCCTTCAAACTTGGGGATGTCTGATGGCAGCTTAGTTGGCATGGGTGGCCAGAAAGCTTGGTGGTGGATGGGTTCATTCATTAACCGAGCCAAATCAGGTAGGTTAAGACGAGCCATGAATGGCAGATTTGACCCCAGGTTGATGTGGGATGGAGTTGTCATGGTGGTGGGGTTTGTAGGTGCGTAATGCATCTGCACAGCTGGGGGTACTTGCAGTGGGTCCATTGTGGATGGGCCAATTCCCCCAAGTGTGGTGGGAGGGACCATATGGGTGGAAGGGACATTTCCCCCATGTATGACAGTAGGGGCGATGTAAGTGGGCGGTCCACTGCCCCCCTGTGTGGCAAGAGGGGCAGTGTGTGTGGAGGGGCCACTGCCCCCATGTGTTGCAAGTGGGTCAGCTTGGCTAGTCACTACGGGTGGTGGCAGCTGACTAATGACAATCTACATGACTGTGCTTGGTCCACCTATAGGGTTGTTGGTGACAGGTTGTGGAGTGGACATCGGTCCACTTGCAAAGGTTATGCCGAAAAATGGATCCGGGTTTGCACTAGCCATGGGGCTTGATGGTGCGATATGCAGATTTGGTTCAGATTGATATGGGTCTGAATCTGAATCATAGGCTGTGTGGCCTTATGATGGTGTGGGAGATCACTAATAATGGTTTCACCGGTGTCGGTTGAGTGTTCCAAATGGTGTTGGTTCACCTCTTAGGCATGACGAAGAGCGTGGAGGATCAATTGTGTTAGATTTTATATATGAAACTGGTGGGAATGATGTTTGGACCCCGGTTTTAGTGGCTTCCTATTAGTTGTAGGTGGTCACTCGGCCACCAAGACTGCCAGAAGACAGCGCTTGGATTTTTCCTCACAGGTGTTTCTACTCAATCGGAAGGGGTCGTTGCCCGTTTTGCTTGGCAATTACTCTCAGTGGCCAGCTACTTTGGGGTTCCTGTGGTACTCCTCACAATGAGTTTCTAGGAAGAGCCCAAGTACTTCCCACAGTTGAAGCAGTCAGGGACTTATGTCCTCAAAGACTGCATATTTGTTTGTACTTAGTGTAAATTAATAAATTTTAAGGCTCTCTCAGCGTCATGAACTGAGTTGGGTTGATTACTAGGTATGGTGTATTTGTTTGTCTATTTTTCTACTATTTGGTAGATGCAAATGGTTTATGAATTCATCATATTGTGGTTGTGTATGCAAGCATTGAATAATCATAAATTATGAACAAATATATTTTTTAACCCTAAATGTTTATGGCCTAACTAGATGACTACCTCTCACTGATATTCCTCTTCAACCAAGAGAAGGTGTTGGGCTCTCAACACAATGGGACTAAGCCCATCCGTATATCCACAGGTCACCTCCCAGATGCAAGGTTGGTCAATAGGGAGGACGCTTAGCGTCATGAGAAGCCCTCCTTCTCTACCCCCTCTACCTTCCAGGTCATCCAATTTTAATGGTTTGGAACAATATTAGTGGAATTCCTAGATCTATACGAGCTTGCCCTTCATCGTATCCCAGAATACCCCGGAGGGTGATGACTGGGTAGAGGAGGAAGGGTAAGCAAGACAGTTAGTTTTAGGTTGATTTTATTTAGGCTATATTCATTTGATTAATCCATTAAAATTTACTTGGAATTTACACATTGTTTGTAAAAGAAATTGCAGGAAATTAAAATAGGAACTGAAATTCACTTGCAGTACTGGACAAAGGCGGCTGACCTGCACTGAAAGTCCCTATAAAACTTAAATTTAACCCCTATTAAAATGAAATTGAACCTCTATTTGACAGATCATACATTTCTGATCAAATCTGGTGAGGGGGGCGCAAGATTTTTTCAGAAACAGGTGAGGGGGTCGCACAGAATTCACATACAGTCGCAGTCTGTGTTTCTGAGTGAAGTCACACTTATTGGGGGATTAAGTGCACCCTGGGTGCACCTATTTGGCCATTAAGTGTGCCCTCATCCCCTGTTCAATCCCGATAAGTGCGCCCTAGCCCGGATTTGGGGTTCTTCCTGATCCAGAGTCAGATCCGGCCGACAGTAACCTGTACTGTGGCCAAGCTGACTCGTATTTGCCTAGCAGAGGCTTCAGCAAGACTAATAACTAGAAATAAACTGAATTTGACATGAAATTTGAAAAACTAGGGAAAAACTTGAAAAACTTGAAATTTTAAAAATTTGGACCAGGGATCCTGTGGGATCGACCTAGTATGGTCGCCAGTTCTTTAGCAGGGATTTCTCCTTGCTACATGGGCAGGAATGGATCCCTTCTGTCTATAGGATAGAAGGGTAGGTTCTTGCTTATGGTAAATGCTGAAAATAAAAAAGGAATGTAAAGAACAGTAAGGAAAACGAAGCAAATATCGAAGAGAAACAATGGAGAACCCCTCTACAAACAAAGGTTAGGGTTCTGTTTCCAATAACCTACAAACAATATGTTAGAAATTGAAATACCTGTAAAACAAGTTAGGAAATAAACCTACAAATGAAATCATGGGTTAGAAAGAAAAGAAACTACTAAGTAAATAAACAAAACAAGAAAACATGGTTATACCTTCTCTTTGGGTGGAAATGGGCCACTATTCCCTAGCTATTGGAAGCACCTCTCTTGGATGGGGGAGCAATGGCTTGATGGAGATGGAGGAGAGGGAGTGTGGGTGGCTTGAGAGACAAAGGGTCTCAAGCCATCCACGAGCAACATAACAATATGCAAGGGAGAAGTGTTTTGAGAG
Organism: Pseudotsuga menziesii; assembly: GCA_001517045.1. NCBI lineage: Eukaryota > Viridiplantae > Streptophyta > Pinopsida > Pinales > Pinaceae > Pseudotsuga > Pseudotsuga menziesii. Next base: position 17,996 of record LPNX010342971.1, read on the forward strand.
TGACCCCCCACCCTCCTTTTATAGCTTTTTTGGGGGGGGTTTAGGGTTGTAAGCCCTTGGTCCAGGATTTAGCCCCTTTTTTGGGATTTTAGCCCCTTCCACCCTAATTTTAGCTCCTTTTAGGTTTTTAGCCCCTTTTGGGGGGCTTTAGCTCCTAGGAGAGTATTTTAGGCTCCTTTTTGGGGTTTTTAAACCCTTTTTTTCATCCTTAAGCATTTTTTAGGGTGTGGGGGTCTAATGGAGGGTCATGAAGTGGCGTCCTTGGGTGGTGTAGTTCATGGAGAGATTAGTGAGGTATTTTTTGGGTTAACAGGGAAGTTGTGCAAAACTAGCACCTCGTTACTGTGGTCCATTTGAATTACTGTCCAGGATTGGACAAGTAGCTTATCAATTAACATTACCACCAAATTTAAGAGTACATAATGTTTTTCACATTTCTGTATTAAATAAATATGTTCATAATGCTACTCATGTTGTTAACTAGAATGAAGTATAGGTGGAACCAGAAGGAGATTTTCTGGTGGAACCGAACTGTATCCTCGGGCGGATGGATATCACACTTCGGAACTGCGCCATTGGTCAGGAGAAGGTGCAATGGAAGCACCTTAGTCTGGAGGAAGCCACCTGGGAATTGGAAAGTAATATGTGGCATGCATATCCAATTATGTTCGAGGGGAATTCTGAGGATGGAGATTAAATAACATTGAGGACGATGTTATGCTCTAAGGGGGTGTGTATGTCACATGTCCCAATTTTTGCAAAAACAATAGTATATTATTTGATTTTATTTGAGGAAAATATGTTAAATTTTATGCTAAGTTGTAATTGATAACTCAGTAGAGTCAAGGATATTTAATGTAATTCTGAATATTTAATTACAAATAAATAAAGGAAGAGACAACATCTTAGGAGAGCTATTAAAAGAGTGTTTATTGGTCAAATTGGTGGAGGAGACTCGATGGAGAGCAAACAGACATGTGGCATCATCCTCAAACCACTTCTAACTGTTGCAGGTGGCAACCTCCCTACATTTGGGGTCATGATTCCCCAAGAAAGTGGAATCAAAGCAGGTGGCTCAATTAATGAAAACTGACCCAAAAGAGCTAGGCAATATTTATAAAAATGCCCATTGAAGAGAGCAAAGGCTGCTCATTCTAGAGCAGTGATCAATCAGGTGAATGTAATTCAGAGAAATTCAATGGAAGATAATTGTGGAAAGAGTTTGAGGGGATAACTGCTAAGTGATCTAGTGCAGCTTTTAAGCTGAAAGATCTTACTGCTGAGTGCAGGGTGTTTTACTAAGTTATTGGATCAGTCTACTATTTGCATGCTCCACTAGTTCTCATCCAAGAAGACCAGGAACAGGCTCAGGGGTCTTGAGGAAGCGTTGTTTGAGCACTCTCCAAAAGTTTGGTAGGGAGGAATGGCCTCCTAACGCTTTTGTTGTCTATCCTAATCAGGTTCTACATTATTTTTTTTTACTATTTTAGATAGATAAATCTGAGTTTGACTGTTAAATGAATGTTAAGTATTCATTTTGTAAATTGTTAGAATGGAAAATAATTCTAGTCTGTTTTTTTCCACACCTGGAAGGACTAGGCTGTACTCCAGCACAGATAGAGTATTTACAGTAGATGAAAGAATATGTTAAGAGACTGAATAGAATAGATATAGTTCTACATTTTGTAGTTAGAAAAGTAATTTATTTCAGTATGTAGGTTCTAATTAAAAAATAATAATAATATGGTTATCTATGTTTATTGTTTTAACAAGCTCATTTATGTAAATATATTAGAAAAGAAATAGTAGTAATCTAGTACAAGTAGAAGGATTAATATGTTAAGAAATTATTTAGTAGGTAAGATGTTGTAATTACAGACAGTAGGTTAATTTTTATTCAAGAGGTTAAACTGTGTTATGATAGGTTTATATTTCTCTGTGTTTACTTAGTAACTATTTGCAGTGCAGCAGAAAAATCACAGTCGAATTACAATGTTTACATTCGGTTCAGTAAAGAAACAAACTACTAATCATTTAGTTTATTTTTATAATTTCAATTCATTTAAGACTATTAATTAATATAAACTAAATAGGGTTATATTATAAGTACTTAACTTATAAAGAGCAAACTAAGTTACAGAATCTATGCTTATCTTTGCAAAGAACTCTGAATAAATTCTATATGTCAGTTTAAGTAAATAAAAACAATGAGAATAGGATTAATAACTATTATAAAAATAAATATCTATCTATGTAAAGAAACTGTTTTATAATTATTAAACAGGTTATACCTGTAAAAGGAAAACTACATGGTCGAAACCCTAAACCAAATTTAATCTTTACAAATAAAAACATTTAAGCTAGAATCCATTTATTTGGATTATTATATTAATAAGTAGAATGTTTGCATTCCTTTTAAGGACAAAAGAAAAGACAAATGTACAGATTCAACTTAAAATTATCACAACACAACTGTAGTACTAAATAAAACAAAAATTAATAAGTAACATAACTTATTTAAAAATAAATTGAAAAAATAAATTAGACAACGGTTTCATTCAGGAAAACCCTAGTTTGTTCTTTCCGAACAGGTAGGTTAAGTTTATAAATTATACACTAGGACTGGGTTACAGTCTTAATTAAAAAAAATAATCTATTTACAAAATATAATAGATATTAAAATTATTTATTAACAGTCGGTTAGAGAAAACCCTAACATACACAGGGTCACATTATATTTTATCACTGCAAAAACAAGTCTGAGCTTGAAGAAAATATTTTTAAAAACCAATGTATTACATTGACAGGCCATAAGGCTAGAAACTTACACTAATTACAAACCCAGCTCAAGGCTGATACAACCCAATGACATAGCGAGGGTTTGCAACAGAGTAGAATCAACTACATTTTAAAAACAAGAAAACCATATAACTAATGGAAAAACTGGACAAGCTTCCAAGCTCAGGGTTTGACTATCGACAACCTGTGGCAAGCAGGGTAAGAACCCATTCATTGAACCTAGGGCTCACCAGATTGGAGCCATGAGCCTTCAAATACATCCAGCATTATCTTCGTTGCGGGTTGCAAGCGTAGCCACAAGTTCCTGCATGGAGAATACGATGTTGTGTGTTAGTTTCAAAACTCTTTCACTATTAAAAACCCTACTGTAAAAATAACTTATTATGAACCTTCTATGCTGAAAGGAAAACCAAATATTTACCTTAATAAAGAGTAACGAACAGTCTAGCGACGGGACTGTCACCAACTGCAAAGTGTGCATACAAATCTCCAAACCCTGCCACAATGATGGAGCACAACCAACAACAACGAAGCCTTAGCTTCGCACAGCAGTGACAGGCCACAAGGAAGGCAAAATGGAGCTACAAAATGGTCGTAAGCCAATTGCAACCAAAACCAACAAACTCTTGCAGAGTAAAAACCCAGAGCTATTAAGGTTGGAAACAATACCAAACAATGAAGACTACAGCAATGTTAAACCTAAGTTGTGGAGCAAGCTAGAACGGGAAGAACACTCACGGCTGCCATGAAACCTTGCAGAGCAGCCCAAAGGACAGCGTGAACTTCGGAGAAAGAATGAAAAGTGATTAGGTTTTTAATAGTTATATATTGCCAATGCATGGACAGGAGGTGACCACGTGCTCTCAAATATTTCCAACCATGCAAGGGTCGATTCCAAATTCTACCTGCAGTGCAATCATCCCAATTATTAAAATAATGATATTCATCAAACATTGCATGAGCTATGATATGCATATATATATATATATATATATATAATGTTTATCATAATGTTTGATAGCTCGATTATGGGCAATTTAGGTAAAAACAATAATTGGTTAACGTTGACCTATTGAAAGGTGTAACCACTCAATATTTTGGATAATCCCGAAATCGATTATGCTTAGAACCTTTCAACTACAAGTAGATTTATATAATTGCAAGACAATGTTAAGTAAGCATGTTTTATAATCCAAACTTAACACTCATAAACCAATCAGCTTGGGTGGATATAATTTATGGAGTTGAATTGCATAATGAAAGAGTATAAACACAACTTTTACAAAGTTCGATGTTGTTCTAAACTTTCTTAGACTTTAGTTGCTTCTCAACCTGTCAATACTAGAAGTTACCATATTTGTTTACGTTAGACAAGATAGTTGGTGATTGATCAAGATAACCTGTACTTAGTAAAGGGTAGAATTATGATCATAGTAGAAAGATCTTCCATAATAGCCACTATAGACATTAACTTAATGTAAAAGAGACATTATGGTAATAATAAAATTACAATGGAATAACTATGCTCAAGTTTTTATTCATTGGAACGACACTGATTGACTTAGATTTAGGAAGTAAGGGAAAACAGTATTCCATCTGAAACGATACAGTTATTTATTTTACAATAATCAAGTTTATAGTATCAAGGAGTTTTACAGGCAGTAAGTTTCCCTACAGAATGTAAATAATGATTAGTTTGGTACTTTAGTAAAGACTATGATATGGTATGTGATTACAATAGTACATGCAGTACAACGTTGATGAGGAAGCTGATAACCTGTTAGTGAGCGACTGGTTTGTACATATAAGTAATAGGTTGATACTTACCATAACTAGTAAGTTAAAAATAAAATCGAATCGTATATTCTAATGAGAATCTTTACTAACATTATTTATAGAATCTCTTCCATGTATAAAACCATATAGTATGAATAAGTGTAACATTGAAAGTTAAGCATGTTAAAATAGAAATGATTATACGACAAAGACTACAAGTTTAGAGTTCACAGTAAGTATCTTTAGTGTCACTAAACTTGATAAAGAAAGGACCCATTTATCTGAACTCTGTTTACAAGAAAAACTGGAGAAGATAAACTAATTTACCTCATTGAAGGTTCTTGAAAATTATCAGCTTATTTTACGAGCATATTATTTTGCAAACAGAAACACTTCTTGATACTTTATGATTTTAAAACATCTACTTGTTCGATCATACCTGCGAACCTGTAAGAACCATCAATCTGACTACATTAGCATAAATGCTAAGTAAGCCCAAGATTCAAAGTTAGTAAAATGAAAGAAATTAGTACGCAAGTAAACCTTATTTACGTTACGAGAAAGAAACTGCTTTAGTTAAAATAATTTGAAAATGTGTAATACTAATTCTTAGACTGTTTCATTTTCCGCTAACCATTAGCTGTTAGTAAACCGCATATTCAGCATTTTATGTTATCTCAAAATTTTAATTTTTTGTGAAAATTTGGGGTTTTGATAGTTTGGGTCTGCTTCAATTCAATCGCGGCCTTCTTGGGGATGGAGGGACTAAACCATGACTTTCCTAAACTTGATTGAGCAGGTTGTGAGTTGTTTGGGGCTGCTAGAAGAAACCATAACCTTGTTTGAGTGTTTGGGTCTGCTTGAAGTCAATTGTGACCTTCTTGGGGATGGAGGGACTAAACTATGACTTGATTGAACTTCCTTTAGCAAGATATGACTTTTTTGGGGCTTCTAGAAGAAACAATAACCTTGTTTGAGTGGGGTAAGATATTTGTTGCACTGTTTTAGTGTTTGGGTATGCTTGAAGTCAATTGTGACCTTCTTGGGGGCTTCCTAGACTAAAGTGTGACCTTTCTAAACTTTCTTTAGTAGGATGTGAGTTTTTTGGGGCTGCTAGAAGAAACCATAACCCTATTTGAGTGGACTAATATCTCTGCTACAGTGTTTGAGTGTTTGGTTCTGCTTGAATTCAACTATGACATTCTTGGGGCTGCCTGGACTAAAGTGTGATCCATATAGGCTTTCTTGAGCAGGCTGTGAGTTTTTTGGGGCTGCTAGAATAAACTAGAACCTTGTTTGAGTGGACTAAGATATTTTTTGTAGTGTTTGAGTGTTTGGGTCTGCTTGAAGTCAATCGTGACCTTCTTGGGGTTTCCTGGAATAAATAGTGACCAGTCTAAACTTGCTTGAGTAGGTTGTGAGTTTTTGGGGGCTACTATAAGAAACCATAGCCCTTTTTTAGTGGACTAAGATCTCTCCCTCATCGTGTAAATGTTGTATCTTTCTTTACCTAGTTGTTGATTCTATTTGAAGTGGCTTGTGACCCTTCATCTACCTGCTAGGGTGTTGTAGAATCTAACCATAACCTGTGTGATGCTCTTGGACTGATCCTTGACCTATTAGGGATGTGTGGAATAAGTCGTGACCTATGTGTTTCTTTTTGGGTTAGGTCGTGATATGTATTTTGTTCTTGGAGTGGATCCATGACCTCCTATTGGACTGTTAGGATGGGTGTGACCTATTTAAGTGTTGATAAGTCTAAACCGTTACCTCCTAAGTTGGGATGTGACCTTCTTGGTGCTTCCTAAACTGAATCGTGACAAGTCACTACAGGAACAAAGGACATACCTAAGAGAGAGAATAAATTCAATTACTGTAGGTTTAGTCAACTATAGTAGTAGTGAAGGTAACCCAGTCGACCAACAAGATAACCCCAATAATTGGAGCAGAAAACCAAGAAACAACATTCCATAAAATATCAAGTAATGATTAAAATCCACACATAAAACAAAGCTCAGTTTGTATCCCATACAAATCCCATCACCTTCTTACATCTTAGCACATCGAAACAATGCAGCGGAGATATTATTCCACTCAAGTATGAATCATGACCTCGTAAGTTGGGTTGTGACCTTATTGGTGCTTCTTGAATTGAAATGTGACCTTCTTGGGTCTGCTTGAACTAAACCATGACCTTCTTGAGGATGTTTGGACTAATCCGTGACCTATCTAAGAAAATATTTCTGAGTATAAGGAAGGTTTCAACTCTCCTAGTAGGTTATATTATTTGCTTTCTTTGTACTTTGAGTTATATTTACTAATGTTATTAGTTATTGTCTTTGTATGCCTTCAACTTTAACACAGGGACCTTTGGGAGTGTTAAAGTTAAAAGAGATGGAATTTATGCTTTAAAGTTTAAACTTATCTTGATTATTTACAGTTGTACTATTTTGTTTCTAGTACTGTTTTAATGCATTAAAATATGAGATCTTTAATTTTATTCTTCAAACCCGTTGTAATGCAAAGACTTGTTTATGTTAATGGAAAAGTCAGAGCAGACAAACGTTATCCTACTGGGTTTATCAGTGAGCGCATTTAAGGTATGAGCATGTAGACTTTAAATATGAAAGACATCATTTCTACAAGGGTAGAAGATGTTTTCAACTTCTTTTACCTCGTGAGATTTTGTTCATGGCATGTTGTGTTACTTCCTCCAGATATTTTATGTCCTCCATATGTTTTGTTGATTAATGCATGGTTATTTAATTAAACGTGTATATGAACATGAAAATGCACAGTTATGGCCTTTAGCATAGGAAAGAGGGATAACAGACCTAGATGTGTATGGGGATTTGAAGTCAATATTTTTCCAAAGAAGTAAACTTTATTTCTTGCTTGAATGATGGGAATGTAAACTTTGATTGTCTAAGCAACACAAATAATTCAAGAAGAACAGGTGATGTTATTTGGATATTCTTCTTTGTCTTTATAAACTAGTAATGTGTTATCTTATATACAGTTCATGTTTTTCCTTATAATGTTATTGTTGAATTTAAAATCTAGACATATTTTTGGTTTTATAGATTCTTGTTTCAATCTTGTTTTAGGTTCTGCTTCGAGGTATTGTCAAGTATTATGGTGCAAACTTTAATTTTGGTAGGCATATAAATTTATTGTATATCTAAAGTTTGAATTTTAATACAATAACTTAATTTTACTAAGTTTCATAGATGATCGGGTTTCTTGTAAGTTTAAGGTTTTTTGCTTGATCTGGTTCCTTGTAAGTTTATGGTTTCTTGTAAGTTTGATGTGGTATGTACCTTCCTTATACGGTGATGATAAAATGTACTATTGTGGTATGGAATACTTATGGACTTTATACCTTGAGAGAGAATATAACAGTTTGACACCTTGGTATTTTGCATAAAAGCGTTGTTTTCCCACCTTTATGGTAAACCTCGATCCTATGGGTAAAAGGGTTATTCTCCAACTTTTATTGACACACCTTGGTCTTGTTTGTGTAGGGGTTGTTTTCCCACTTTGTTATGACCCCTCTTGTTGACTTGTGATCTTAAGTTGACCCTAGACTGGTATTTCTACTAGCTCCCCCTCATAGTGTGGTACCTTAACCCTTTTTTTATGTTTGTTAGGGGTGCGACCTTCTAGCATCCCCAAACAACTCACAAACTGCTCAAGCAAGTTCAAACAGGTCAAATTTTATTCCAAGAAGCCCCAAGAAGGTCATGGTTCACTTCAAGCAAACCCAAGAAGTTCACGATTTAGTCTAGGAAACCCCAAAAGGTAGATTTTTACTAACCTGAGAAGGAGAGGTAGATTTGAACTTTGTTGTTGTAGAGACCTCACCCAACTCTTCGAGAGCCTCCAAGTTCTATTAATTGTTGTGTTTTTTTCCATTTCTACAAGTCCAAATATATAGCTCTTATAAACTTTCCAAACCCCAAATGCATTTCCAATTGGCGTGGGTTATTAAATTCCCTAACCCCGAGTTCACACCTCCATTCCACTGGGCTCTCTCATACCCAAAGAAACCCTCTCCCCTCCTATATAAGCCAAACATTTGGCGCCAATTAAGGGTTTTATAACCCTGGTAGTGTATAAACTCCATTCAAATCGAACAATGTGAACTCGACTCTAACCATCGACTTGGTAGTGGAATCGACCTACATCACCATGGTCATTGGTGCATTTGACAGTATCGAGCTCCGTCCTCAACGTCATCAAAGGTCTCGAGGTCCTCAGTATGCATCATGGGTGGTGGATAATAGTGCTTTCCAAGGTTTTTGGTTTGTAAATATGTCACATATCCTTTTTTTTCCTCGTCTCGTGTAAGGGTATTCCATGAATGGCACATAACATAATTTTATCAAAGAAATATTAGTCCCTTAGATTCATTTCATATATAATCATATTATATAGTAATCACCATATTAATTAATTATTCTATATTATATAGTTACTCCCACAAGGTTGAAAAGGGATATCCCTTAATTATTAGTTTATAATATATAGTCCTCAGCAAATACATTAATTATTCTATATTATATAGTTATTACCACAAGGGTATTCCACTTAGACATGAGAAATCATACCATGCCATGGAACTATATAGCTAGTATGAGTAAACTCACTTATTTACTCACTAGGATAATGGACTCAGTATTTGGGGATTCTTTCCTTGTCGACTTGATTACCTTAACTGCTACTATAGTTGAGTAAACCTATAGTAATTGAATATATTCTCTCTCTCTTAGGTATGTCCTTTGTTCCTGTAGTCACTTGTCTCTTAATAGACAATATCTGATCTAAAAAATATTGTTGAGTATAAGGAAGGTTTTAACTATCCTAGTGGGTTATCTTATTTGTTTTATGTGTACTTTGAGTTAGATTTACTACTGAAGTTTTTTATTGTCTTTGTATGCTTTCCAGCTTTAAAATAAGGACATTCAGGAGTGTTAAAGTTGAAAGAGATGAAAATTATGCTTTAAACTTATCGTGTATAATTACAACGATACTATTTTGTTTCTAGTATTGTTTTTTCATGGTTTGTCATGGTTTATGTTCCTTTGAGATGGTTTTTCATGGTTTATGTCTTTTTTTCTTATCAAATATATGCTACTAGTTCTTAAATATAAAAATCTGGTTGGTAGTTTCCAAACGTTGCAGTTGGATTGATGCCTATTTGTTAGGTTTTTGGGATCCATCTCTCTAGTTGTTCAACAGACTTCAAGTACAGGAGAAGGTATTTATGTTTAGATGTTAATTTCTTGTGCTTTTTTTCTGCTGCCAAAACTATGGAAATTTTATGGACATCTCATGAGCATTTTAGAATCATTTTCTTTGAGAAATTAGAATAGGGAAGAGTTGATGGGAACTCCCAAATGGTGATGATAAAACTCATTGTTGTGGTATGGACCTTCCTTATATGGTGATGATAAAACGTATTGTTGTGGTATGGAACACTTATAGATTATATACCTTGAGATAGAATATAATAATTTGACACCTTGGTCTTCTAGGTAAAAGGGTTGTGTCCCTGTGGAAATTAATCCCAAGATTAGATCAATTGAACTCACGAAATTGCTTGAAAAATATACAAGAAACGCTCAAAAGGAGACTGAATATTTTGAGTAACACAAATTATTGTTGATATTAATTTACATCAGTCATCATTAACTGGATATAGGATTCTCTATGTATATACTCCAAGTATTCAAAATCATAAGGTTGATATTAAAATCAGTACAAAAGAAGGCTTACTAAACTAGTCAAAATCCCCAATATATGCATAAATCCCTTTCCAAACTAGTCAAGATTCTCATGAATTTGTTGAATGAATAGGTACAGCTAATAAGTGAAGAATATTGGACTTTATCATGCTTTTATATGAGGAAAATAAGGAAGGTGAGTTGTTGCAAAAAAAAAAGTAGTTTACCTTAAAACTAGATTTAGCTTTTGCCTTAAGACTGCAGAAAAGGTGGAAACTCTAGATAAGGAAGGAATGCACACTTACTAAACTAGGCATTCTGTTAGTTGCAAGAATATTATCTAGAATCTTTCCAAAGCACTCCAAGAGGAAGTTTTGGAAAGTTTGACCACAAAAATGGAAGTGGATGCAAACTAGCTAGTGTAGGACCTAGGAAATTAATAAAAAGATTAATTATTTTATTCTAAATATATGAATGGGTTTTGAATATTCCAAAACACCCTCTTAAACCTAACTTTATGTGCAATATCATAAATATAGGGCCTAGAAACAAGGCTTAGTCACCCTTTACATACTGTTTGTCCATACAAAACAAGGAAATAAGCAAAACCAGAAGGGGAAAGTCTTGCCTTAAAGATGGACATGAACAAAATTGTAAGAAATATTGTCTTCAACCAATACTCACCACATGATCAAATATCTCTAGAAGTGATTTGATATTTTCGGAAGTCTTCTCAAAAAACACCTTGGTGAAGATGTTTGTAACTTGCTCAAATGATGCGCAATAGAGCACAGCAATGAACCCATCATGCACAAGTCCTCAGATGTAGTGCATATGGATCTCTATGTGTTTGGATTGCTTCCTCAGTACTGGATCAATTTAGATTTTAATGGTGCTTTGTTTGTCATAATAGATGACTGTATAAGTCTTAGACTCGATCACAAACTCTCCAAGTATTCCCTCCAACCACAAGCATTGACTAGTTCCATTCATAGATCCTCTATATTCTGCCTCTATATATGAAAGTGCAATTGAACTTTGCTTCTTACTTAAACCGATGATTTTTCCATATGCAAGCATAAACACATATCCATAATTATATTTTCTATCAATTTTTTCACCTACCCAATCAGAGTCAGTAAAACAACTAGCTCTAGGCTAGATTGTGCAACATAGTGAATCCCATGAGTTTTTGTTCCCTGTAAAACATTTAGTATTCTCTTTGTTGCCCTCCAATGGATGTCATGAGTTTGATCCATGTATCTAGAATCCACACTAACTACATAATATATATCAAGTTGATTATGATTCAAATAAAGAAGACAACCAACTAGTTTCCTATACATCGTGTTTTTTACCAATGAAGTTGAATGTGCTTCTTCAAACTCAACTCCTGAAAGGAAAGGAGCATTGATTTGCTTGAAATAATTCATATTTAACTTGTTCAACAAATATTAATCATACTTGGACTGATGTACCTTGATTCCAAGATCTGATTGAGAAATCTCAAGCCCAAAAAATTGGCTTAACAATCCCAAATCAATCATAGAGAAGGCATGGCTCGTTTCATCCTTCAAAGAGGCAATTTATTTCTTGGAACTTCCTGTGATGAAAAACATACAATACAATAATTATTAAATAACCATGAATAATCTTGAAATAGACATTTGGATCATACTTTCATCTACAATAGTTTAGTGATATCAAAAAGCCAACAATCTTGGCATGCCAAGCTCTGGGAGCTTGTTTTAGCCCATACAATGATTTCTTCAACCTGCACATAAGAGATGGATTAGTTAAAAAACCTTATACTTTGCTGCATATATATTTATTCTTTCATATATCCATGTATGAAGGAACTCTTTACATCCATGTGATGTACCTCACACTGCTTTGTAGCTGCAATGACCAAACTAGTCTTATGGAGTCCATCTTTGCAACTGATGAAAAGGTCTCGTTGTAGTAAATTACTTGGAATTGGGAGAATCCCTTGGACACTAACCTTTCCTTATACTTCATATTATATCCATCAGAAGAAAATTTAGTTTTTAACACCCACTTACACTTGACTAGATTTCTCCCTGGGAGGAGAATGACTAGTTCCCATGTGTCATTCTTTTGGAGCGAATGAAATTCATCCTTCATGGTTTTTTTCCATATTGGGTATTAAAATTATTCTTCATATGTATTTGAATCAGATTCATTCATTTTAAAACACTTATCAGCAAAGAAAGGTTCCTTGACACAAAGGGCACTCTCGAATTGAGATCTAGTCCTCCTAGAATCGCTAGGATTTCCAGCTAGTTTCCCAGCTGCTTGAATGGTATTTTCTACCCACTTTGGAACTGCGGGGATATTAGGATATGAAATTATATTATCATTTTAATACATATAATAATCCTAAAGTTCATTATTCTCTTCACTTACAATCAAAGGTGGAGGTGGTGAAGAGGACTCACTAATTTCTGTTGCTACCATATGCTCTTCTTCAAACTGAGCACTCCTTTCAATGAAGGATTTTTGAGTGCTCATGTTGATCATATTATACCATTTTGAATCTCTATAATACTCAACAAATAGGCATTCTTGACTTCGGGGTTCCAAATCCCTCCTTTTGTCTAATGGAATTCTAGCCCATGCTCTTTAGCCAAAAATCCTGAAATGAGACACAGCTGGCTTGTGTCCACTCCAAGATTCAAAAGGAGTAACTCCATCAAGTTTCTTGTGAGGAACCCTATTCTGAATGTAGTATGAAAATTTTATAGCTTTAGGCCAAATATTTAGTGGAAAAGTATTAGACTCCATCATACAAGTAGCCATCTCCTTGAGGCTTCTATTCTTCCTCTCAGCAACACCATTCTGTTGAGGTGTGTAAGGAATAGAGTGTTGTATATGGATACCTGCATATTCACAATATTTACTGAAATCAGACTTGACATATTCACCAGCATTATCATATCTAAGGATATTTAGTTTTCTCCCAGACTGGTTCTCAACCAAGGCTTTAAAAATCTTGAAGAGGTCAAAACCTTCATACTTGAGTTTAAGGAAGTAAACCCAACAGTACTTGGAAAATTCATCTATGAATTTTAATACATACTTGGTTTCACTCATGGAAATATGAGGGAAGGGACCATCAATGTCACTGTGGATGATCTCAGTAGGTGTTAAGGCACTCTCATACTTATGCTCTGGATGTTTTCCTAGAGTGCAACCCTGACAAACTCCTTTGGAAAAATTTATCTTTGGCATCCCTGAAACCATATATTTTTCACAAAAATATGAAATATATTTGTAATTAAAATTACCAAACCTCTCATGCCAAATCTTGTTGGCTTCATTGGCATGGGTGAGGAGAGAAGAGGGGTTAGAGAAAGTCATGTAGTTTGATAACCTATATACTTTTGAACTATGATCCACAAAACCTTTAGCAACAACTCTGCAATTCACAATATCAAATATTTCAACTTCATTGGGAGAGAAAAAAACCTTGTTAAGATACCTAGTGTGGGTCATATTGTAGACTTACAAGATATTAGAAGCAATACTTAGGACATACAAAACATTATTGAAGGAACCATGGTCAAAATCAATGCTACATTTACCCTTACTTTCAGTTTCTGAGTTGTCTCCCAGCAAAATCTTTGGACCTTTTGAATCATCAAGAGAGAAGAAGGACTCCTTTGTTGAACCCATGTGCCTAGAAGCTCCAAGATCAATGATAAAGGAAGGAGATATTACAGTGCTTGCAACCAAGGCATGAAATCTCTCCTTCTCTTCAAAACTGTATCCTCCTTCCTTCTTCTTTGCACAATCAGGAAGGGAGAATTTTTTATTCTCTAAGAGTTGGTTCAGCATATCAATATTCTTCTTCATCCAAGAGCTATCAGGATTAAAGCCCTTACTACTGCATGCACACTTGCTTCCTTCACCTTTACTTTTATTCTTCTAAAATTTCTTCTTCTTGGAGCTTGAGGAATCCTCATGAGACTTGGACTTGTCTCCTTTTTTATCTGGAGCATTTTTAGCCTTCTTCTTACCTTTGGAATCAACCTTGGAATCTCCAACAACCAAATCTTGATCTTTGGAAGGCTTGATGGTGCCCATCATAACCAATATGTCTTGGTCATGAGTCAAGGATTCCATGAAACCTACTAGTGAAGACATATTCCAGTTTCAATTTGTCACCTTGGTAGCATGGAAGTTTGAAACAAATGTTGAGTCTCAGGGCCAAGCTTTGAAAGGATGGCCAAGACTAGTTGTTCATATTCTTTATCAATATCACAATGTTTTAGATACAAAACCAGTTATTTGAATTTGGAGAAGTAGAATTCCAAGGATTCAAAGTTGATTAGACTCACTGAAATCATTTCGTTCTCCAGTTGATGAGCCCTCATATTATCTTTCTTCCCAAATAAAGTTTGAATCTTCTACACTACTTCATTTGGAGTTAACAATCCATCGAGATGAAATAGAAGGTCTCTAGAAATGCTGAGACATAAGAGACCACACGCCTTATATATCCTATTATGTCATTTGATCTTCTCTGCAGATGCATTAGGATCAACTTCAGTTTCCATGGTCACTCTATAGAGGCCTTTATCCCTCATCGGAATTTCCATCATTTCCTTCCATTTGAAATAGTTGAATGGAGTCAAGATGATTTGGTGAGATTGATCCATTCTTCAGCAACTGTTCCCTTAAACAGATAGAATGTGCTCCTAGTGAGTGATTTCGACTATGAAAAATAAATTAGAAGAGGAGAAAAACTGAGCTACCAAGGCTCTCATACCATGTGGAAATTAATCCCAAGCTTAGATCAATTGAACTCACAAAATTGCTTGAAAACTATGCAAGAAACAATCAAAAGGAGACTGAATATGTTGAGTAACACAAATTCTTGTTGATATTAATTTGCATAAGCCATCAGGAAATAGATATAGGTTTATCACTATGTAGATACTCCAAGGATTCAAAAGCATAAGATTGTTATTCGAATCAATACAAAAGTAGGCTTACTAAACTAGTCAAAATCCCGCATATGTGCATAAAGAAATTTCCAAACCAATCAATATGATCACGAATTTTTTGAGTGAGTAGGTATAGCTGATAAGTGAAGGAAAAAGGATTTTATCAATATTTTAGATGAGAAAAAGAAGTAAGGTGAGTTGTTGCAAAAAACAAGGAAGTCTACCTTAAAACTCGCTTTAGCTTTTTCCTTAAAACTATAGAAAAGCTGGAAACCCTGGATAAGGTAGGAATGCACACTTACTAAACTGGGAAGTCTGTTAGTTGGAATAATCTTATCCAGAACCTTTCTAAAGCACTCCAAGAGGCATTTTTGGCAATTTTTACCACAAAAATGGAAGTGGATGGAAACTAGCTAGTGTAGGACCTAGGAAATTAATTAAAAGATTAATTATTTTATCCTAAGTATTGGAATGGGTTTTGATTATTCCAACAGTACCCACCTTGATGGTACACCTTGGTCCTATGGGT
The DNA here is from genome assembly GCA_001517045.1 of Pseudotsuga menziesii. NCBI lineage: Eukaryota > Viridiplantae > Streptophyta > Pinopsida > Pinales > Pinaceae > Pseudotsuga > Pseudotsuga menziesii. The sequence goes on from LPNX010342971.1 coordinate 33,796, forward strand.
AAAATGGTTATTCTCCCACCTTTATTGACACACCTTGGGCTTGTTGGTGTAGATATTATTTTCCCACTTTGTCATGACCCCTCTTGTTGACTCTTGATCTTATGTTGACCCTTGATTGGTCCTTATGCTAGCGCCCCCTCATAGTGTGGTACCTTAACCCTTTTGTTATGTTTTTTATGGGTGAGACCTCCTAGCAGCCCTAGAAAACTAATATCCTTCTCAAGAAAGTTTAGACGGGTCATGGTTTATTCCAACCATCCTCAAGAAGGTCATGGTTAAGTTCAAGCAGACCAAAGGAGGTCACTTCTCATTTTAGGAAGCACCAAGAAGGTCATAGCCCAAATTAGGAGGTCAGGGTTCATACTTGAGTGGAATAATATCTCTACTGCATTGTTTGAGTGTGCTAAGCTGTAATAAATCTATGGGATTTGTATGGGCCACAAAATGAGCTTTGGTTTGTGTGTGGAATGTCATCATTACCTGATATTTTATGGATTGTTGTTTTTGGGTCTGGTACTCCAGTAAAGTGTTTCCTTACGGCTCACTTCAATAAGACCCAAGAACTCAAACAGTGCAAGCAAAGATCTTAGTCCACTCAAATAGGGTTATGGTTTCTTTTAGCAACCCCAAACAACTCACATCCTGCTCAAGAAATCCATGGGATTTGTATGGGATACAAACCGAGCTCTAGTTTGTGTGTGGAATGTCATCATTACCTGATATTTTATGGATTGTTGTTTCTTGGTATGTTGCTATAGTAATTGGGGTTTCCTTTCTTGTCAAATGGATTACCTTGACTACTACTATAGTTTACTAAACCTACAGTAATTGAATTTATTCTCTCTCTTAGGTATGTCCTTTGTTCCTGTAGTGACTCGTCTCTTAATAGACAAGATATGATCTAAAATAATATTGTTGAGTATAAGGAAGGTTTCAACAACTACAACAAAAACTGGATTTAGCATCTCTATTTGCATCCTTTTTTGCGTCTAGACCATCTTTTAGTGTATTTTTCTTCAATTTTTGGACAAAATGGCGTAATTTCACGGGTTGGTGCTATTTTAGGCATTTTTTGCGTCCTTTCTCTAAATCTGGTGTAAATTGCGGCGTAATTTGCACCGGGTTTTGCACCTGGTTATGCGCCATGTTTTGCATCAGGTTTTGCGACAGGTTTTGAGCCTAGTTTTGCACCTAATTTTGTGCCTAGTTTGTACATCTACTCTTGTTACGCCCCCTTTTACGCCCATGTTTTCCTCAACTTTTACGCCCTTTTTTTCATCCACTTTTGCATCATTTTTTACATCCACTTCTGCTTCTTTTTTTGCATCCCTCTGTGCACCAAGTTTTGCATCAAACTTTACATCCTGTTTTGAGCCTAGTTTTGCATCTCGTTTTGTTTTAGCCATTTTTTCGTCCACTTTTGCATCCATTTTTTCATCCACTTTTGCATCCTATTTTTCATCCATGTTTACGTCTTTGTTTGCATCTACTATTGCATCCACTTTTGTCGCGTCCCAAGTCACACCCACTTTTGTGCTTACTTTTACTCCCACTTTTTCTTCAACTTTTGCATCCACGTTTGCATCTTTTTTGCATCCAATTTTACATCAGTTATTGCATCCCTTTATGCATCCACTTTTGCATTGGGTTTTGTGTTGGGTGTTACGACTACTTTTGCATCTAGTTTTGCATCTACTTTTGTTTCATCCACTTTCGCATCCAATTTTGTATCCAATTTTACATCCATGTTTATGATCCACTTTTGCACCACTTTTTTCATCATGTTTTGCTTCCATGATTGCATCATTTTTTGCATCACCTTTTGCATCGATTTTTGTTGCACCCCATTATTCGCTCACTTTTGCGCCTACTTTTGTTGCATCCATGTTTGCATCATTTTTTGCATCCATGTTTTTATTCACTTTTGCATCCAGTTTTACACCCAGATGTTGAAGATGGAAATGAGGATAATGATTATGATATTGAGTATGGTTATGATGATGATGATAATGTTGTTGATAATGAGGAGAACGATGACAATGATGATGAGGAGGAGGAGGAGGAAGAGGAGGATAATGGCAATGAAGAAATCATTGATGATTATGATGGCAATGAAATGAATGATCACGGTGGTGATGATGACAATGAAAATGATGATGAATACAATGACAATGATGATGTTGATCATCTTAAGAAATAAGTTGTTATTTGTCATGCATAAATCGTGTGTGTCCTCCATGTCCCTTTTCCACTAATCACATATTTTGGGTAGATGGTATTTCTTATTCCAAAGGTAATGATGAATAACTAATGAAAATGCCAATAATCATGATGATGATGATGATCTCAAGGACAATGGCGATGATGATGATATGAATGATGATTATGCCAATGATGATGACTATTGTGATAATCATGATGACAATTACAAAGATGATGATGATGATCATCATCATCATCATTTCGATCATCATCATCATCAAAAACATCATCATTGTCATTGTCATCTAGTTCATCATCGTCATCATTTAAAGCATATGGGGTATGTTTACCAATTAAAGCATGCATAACAAGTGAGATTATTATAAAACACCCCACCAAAGTACAAAATTCAAACCACAAGGGAAATATAATATTGAAATTGTTCCCATTTTCTTTCTCCCAACAAAACATGCTTCATTTTAGGGAATTATGTTAAAATACATACATTCATAGTCCATCCATACTATACTTGTAAGAAATATAAATATAATAATTAATAGAATTTATAAAATAGGTAAATATTTTATAAACACCCTTATGATATATAAACTTCTTTCACCTTAATAATGGTAAAATATGTAAATATAATAATAATATATAATTAATATAAATATGTTACTATAGTTCATATGTTAAAACATTTAATATAAATAAATATATATAGCTCATATGTTATGTGATTTAAAATAATTAAATATATACAAATATTATTTACTTATACATTATACAATTTAAAATATAGATTAAAACCTATGAAGTTTCATAGGGAGGAGAAGCAAAACATAATTCCATAAATTTAGGCATTTGTAAGAAAAAACTAGTTTTTTGCTAATACACAGTTAGGGTTCGTTACGAATAACATTTTGTATATATTCTTCATGTTTGGCAATGTACAGGGGGTTCAGAGTTTGAGAAAAAAAAAACAATATTTGTAGTGAAATGTTTGTCTGAGCTTAATAAAACTATCAATGTAGAAGTACAAAGTTTTTCAAAGAAGAGATTCATGTGCCAATATTTCTCGGTCTGTGTTTTCCTTTGTAAATGTTTTCATTCTAAGTTTTCCATTTATATATGTTGTCTACAGTATTTGAATGAAAATGTATGATTCATAATTCATCCTCTTATAGGAAGCTTTGATTTCACCCATATTCAAATGTTTTCATCCATTACTCTAAAGTTAACACAAAATTCATTAAGCTAATGCTTTGTGTTAGTGGACTATAATTCTCATATCTACCACCATTCCTAAATGATTCCACTACCAGTCATTGATAATTCTTATCAATACTCATCCTTTGACTCCATGCCCATTGATAATACTTGTACATTCATCACAAAGGGCATGTCGGGTTATCAAATGCATATGCCAATTCACCACAACCACACTGAATGTAAACTATGTGGAAGGAGGAGCCCACAAGGGATGTTAAAAAAAATACCAAATGCAACCGAGCAGTTGGAAACAAAGTAGTCAAGTGCTACATCATCACCCAGGTGGTGTAAGGAAGCCATATTTTCCCAAATCTCCATAAATTCAATACTTTGTATGGAATTCATATTTTCCCAATTCCATATTTTACCAAATGATCTGCTTGCTTGCTGATAAATATCATTTGAGAAGTATCCTATCGAGTGATGAAGCTACCCTACCTCCCTCTAAACGAAGTCACCAGGCTCAGGAAGCTATGTATGCATGTGTTGAGGCTGCAACTGCTTTAGTGGAGCCAGTGGAAAGTGGTGTGACTGGACAGAATGATGCATACTGTTGAAATATTGTAACTTTGAAGAATATTATATATGTATTTATTTGTGGTCCTCGATGGTCCTACCGAGAGAACCACTTGTATTACTTTGTACCCCAATGCTCCTAATTGGAATAACTAATAAGAGTCATGAGGCAGTCCCCTCTAATTGTAAAGGTGGGTCATTAGCACCCCAGTGTGGTTACTTGAACCTACATGTGTAACTCAAGCCTACATGATTAACTCGAGCCTACATGACAGATGAGTTAACTTAAGTGAACGGATGAATATAAATAGAGTTGTAGTGCTCCTCATTTATGACACACACTCTCACTTGTGTAGCGCATTAGTGGAGAAGAGAAGTAGCTAGAGAAGGAGGAGGATCAGGCTTTGATCTCCTTGCTAGTTTTATCTTTTATCTTTTTGGGGCATCTATATTGAGGAAGTTGCTGGTTTTTTCCATTTAGGGTTTTCCCAGGATAAATATTTGTGTTCCTTTTGTATGTTTTTGCTTGTCTATCTTTCAATGATCCTGTTTATATGCTTTTGTTATGAAAAATGAAATGAAATACTAACGTCTTAGTTAAGCATATGAAAATTTAACATGGTATCAGAGCCACCCTGAAAACAAGACATTGTACAGCTACAGAATCTAGGGCTTCTTACTTTTTGGTTCTCTCTCCACAATCGATCAGCAAAAGAAGGCTAGGTTGAATCTCCATTGAAGGGCGCATCTTTCTATCAAAGCGAAATTTGATTCCGAGCATTTTCAGTTTTCCGTGTGGGAAATTAGGGCTTCTTGCAGAAGAAGAATTTTTGAGTGAGCCCAGCATAGGATTTCTCTCCTCGTCAAAATCAAATTTTAGAAACCTGGATCAATATTTTTGGTTGGGTGAAATTCCGGGAAAGTCAAACCCAAGTTTGACCCAGAGCTAGAAAAACCCTAAATACTAAAACTGCTAAGTTTTGGTATATTCGCTATATCCCAATATTGGCAATGGTTCAAGAGATGAAAATTGCAGATACCGAATATAAAATCCTAATGAACACTGTGTCCAAACTCCAGCCTCAGATTCACTATATTCTAGGAGATATGATCCCTCCCAATTAGGGTTCCGGCCTCTTCTAGAATTCATCCCTAAACAGGACACCTAGGGAAAATTTCTATAGCTTGGGCCACATAGGTCCAAATGGAATTCATAAATATTTTCCAGAAATAAAACAGACTTTAATTTCTATGGTCCGAATTTCAGAACCTGAAGATGAACTAGTGACACGTGGCATGCCATACAACTTCACTGTTCTGAACAGTCCTGTAACAGGTCACCTTGGGAAAATGATCATAAATCCAAATTTCTGAAACCAAATATGATGAAACCTATGGTGTTGGATCATGGATATGCGAGGTTACCATAGTGAAAAATTTTAGACACATAGGAGGAGTAATTTCTGAGATATCACATAAACAGTAACAGGCATTTCTGCAGAAGAAATTGGAAAACTAGGGCTTCCTATTCCAGGAGCTTCCCTCCACTGTTTTCAGAAAAGGAGTACATTGGACAATTCCATTTGAAGAGATATATATTTATATCCAATCAGATCTGAAATATTCCAAGTTTTTAAAATTAGGGTTTCTCCGACAAACCCTAGATCAGCCAGCTCCGGAAGCAGGACGGACACCTCAAATCGGTAAGATCTAATCTTTTACTATTTGCATTTGAGGTTCTCATTTCAAACTGATCTATCACATCAGCTTGATGATAAGCTTGGTGAAGTTGAAAACTTCTAAGCATGAAAGTATTTGATCTCTCTGAAGAAAATGAATTGGACACCTACATGAGTAGATAAGTTCCAGTTCTAGAGGGAGATGAGCCTCAAAGCCTTACACAAGAAGAACTTGATCAAGGCCAAGAAGATCATTGTTGATTCAATCACGGATCAAATTGTACCACAAGTGTCTTCCCTAAAGACATCGAAGATGTTTTATTTCTTGATCAAGCTATTTGAAGATAAGAACATAATTCAGAAGATGGATTTGAGAAAATAGTTGAAGAATGTGAAGATCCAGAATGCATAACATCTTGAAGCAGTAGAAGAAGACGCAGAGAATGCAGAAGTGGTGATAGCCACCTTGAATGGCCTCCCATGATCATGGGATTCATTCATGTGAGGAATGTGTGCCAGAAGAAAGTGATTAATTTTAGTTGACTTTGGGAAGAAGAAGAAGCTTGTCTCATAAGAAGAGAAGAAGAAAGATGGGAGCAAATTGAAGATCAAGCTATCACCATTCAAAGAAGATCCCTCAAGCGATGAGGAATATGAAGAACTCAATTCTTGACGAACCTCTTATCCATATTATCATTTGGATAAGAAATGATGATAAAGCAGAATGATCAAGATGGAGTCTACCCACGAAACAAATAAAAGATAAGTATTCAATTGTCATTTCATGATATTGTTTTAAATTTGATTATATTCAGTTGATGTGTTATGCATGATAGATTGTTTGCATTAATGAATGTATACTACTAATATGCATGTGATGGGTAAGTAGCTCATGGTGCTATACAACTCGCCATTTCTACTTATCAAACCTCTTTGCTGACATATTGGATTAGTCTAGAAAGTTTCTGTGAGATATGGATGAATGTTGTATTGGCTAAACAGTTGCATGATGCATAAGAATTTGTCGTTATGCATATTATTTATGAAATAGTTCTAACCATGCAACTGGTGCATTTGAATTGTAGGAAAGGTCCTATACAACCTCCTACAAGAAAAGAAGGGTGAGACTTGTTCCAAAGAACAAGTGATGACAATTCAATAAACATGAATCTAAAGCTCCCAGGGTCAGACACACCATGACGGAAGAAAGAGCTTCAAAGAGCGGTAGATCCACCTCAAAGGATGAAGACTACCATGCGTATGAGAGATAACTCAAGATGAAGAAAACAATGATATGAAAGAAGCTATGATCAAAGAATAACAGTTGATCATGGGGAATGATGTATACGATATGATTTCGAGACATAAAGGAAAGTATGTAGTATCCTCCATATGGATATACAAGAACAAGTGTACAAAGCAAGGTTCGTGATTTGCCTCAGAAAGAATAGACTATGACATGACATACTCTATTGACTAGTATATATAAAGCATAGAACCACCTATATAGAATGAAGAAGGAAGATAATACTCCAATTCAAGGGGAGTGACTACAGAAGATATATAAGTTTGACATGGTATGACATGATGGACAGCTTCCTAATGGATCGAGACTTTTGGGTTCCAATCTTCAAAGTTGAATGCAGAAGACTAGGATATGTTGATGATCTGACAAGATGAACTCATGGAAGATGTTATGATAAAAGAATACTAGAATGATGTTTGGGATATAGTACTCAAACCAGAAAGCAAGAATGTGGTATCTTACAAATGGATTTGCAAGATAAAATATGTCACTGATAGAAGTAAGGAAAGACTTGTGGCTAGAGGTTTCTATAAGAAAGAGGGAATTAATTCTGAAGAGACACTTACTCCAGGAAGCAAGGTGCACTTCCTTCAGAACTATGATGGTAGTTGCTTCCATGATGAAGTAAAGACAATCCTTCCTTAATGGTATGATTGGGGAAGAGTTTTACTTCGAAGGGATTTGAATTTGAAGACAGATGGACTCATATATGTAAGTTGAATAAGGCCCTCTATGGCATGAAGCAAGCTCCCAGAGCTTGGTATGGAAGGATAGACAGTTTCCTATCAATTATGGGCTTTACCAAGAGTAAAGTTGATCCTAACCTTTATCTCAAGGTTGTAGAAGATGAACCTGTCATCCTCTTATTATATGTGGATGACTTATTCTTGACAGGGAAGGAGAAACAGATCATGGAAAGCAAGAAGAAACTAGCAGAAGAATTTGAGATGAAAGACCTTGGGTTAATGCACTATTTCCTAGGTCTGGAAATATGACAAAGTTTAGAATAAATATTTCTCAACCAAGGAAAGTATGTGGTAGAGATATTGAAGAGATTCAATATGTTGGAATGCAAATCCATGGCCACACCCATGGACTCCAACCTGAAGCTGTTAGCTGATGACTCATCAGATTTAGTGGATGTGACTCATTACAGATAGATCATTGGGTCATTAATATACTGAACAAATTCCAGTCCAAACATTTGTTTTGCTGTGAACACCTTAAGTCAATATCTTGTTCAACCAAGACGGGTTCACCTAGTAACTGCAAAACATGTGATGAGATATCTGAAAGGGACTATAGTATTTGGTCTATACTATGATGGTATCCATGAGTATAGATTGTATGGCTACATAGATGCAGATTGGGATGGAAGTATCTCAGATAGGAAAATCACATTAGGTAGATGCTTTTGTTTGGGGTCTGCTATGAGTTCATGGTTTAGCAGGAAACAGTCCATTGTTTCTCGTAGCACGGCTGAAGCAAAATACATAGCAGATTGCTCTACTAAGTTATGAAGTCATATGGATTCGGAAGCTGAAATCAGGTCTCTTTGACCTGAAGATGGATACTACAATGATTCTATGTGATAACCAGATTTGTGATGACAGAGAACCCTGTGTTCCGATTGTAACACATAAAAATTCGGTATTTCTACATACGAGATAAGATGTAGATGATTATGTTTCAGTATTTACATACTGTAGATGCGGATGATGATGATTCCGTATTTCTATACTGAAGATGTAGATGATGATGGTTTGAATGATGATGTACTGATGAAGCCTCTGTCTCGAGTAAAGTTCGAACACTTTCGAGACAAGCTTGGTGTTGTTCGAAAAGACCTTCCTCGAAAGGGGGAGTATTGATGTTGCAGTGGGATTGTATCATCCCTGGGCACTTTCCCTAAAGTGATCCATAGACCTCAGTCCTCAAGAATGAAGAGGGATTGTATCATCCTAGGACATCTGTCCAAAAGTGATCTGGTGACCTTGATCCTCGAGAATGAAGAGGGATTGTATCATCCTGGGACATCTGTCCAAAATAGATCCAGTGACTTCAGTCTTCATGAATGTGGTGGGATTGCATCATCCCTGAACTTCGGTTCAAAATGTATCTGGAGGTCTCGGCCCCCGTGAATGTGGTGGGATTGCATCATCCCTGAACTTCAGTTCAAAATGTATCCGGAGGTCTCGGCCCCCGTGAATGTGGTAGGATTGCATCATCCCTAAACTTCGGTTCAAAATGTATCTGGAGGTCTCGGCCCCTGTGAAAGTGGTGGATTGCATCATCCATAAACCTTGGTTCAAAATGTATCCGGAGGTCTCGGACCCTATGAAAGTGGTAGGATTGCATCATCCCTGAACTTCGGCTTAAAATGTATCCGGAGGTCTTGGCCCCCGTGAAAGTGGTGGATTGCATCATCCCTGAACATCGGTTCAAAATGTATCTGGAGGTCTTGGCCCCCATGAAAGTGGTGGATTACATCATCCCTGAACCTCGGTTCAAAATGTATCTAGAGATCTTGGTCCCCGTGAATGTGGTAGGATTGTATCATCCTTGAACTTCGGTTCAGAACGGATCCAGTGACTTCGGTACTTGAGAACGTGTGTTGATCCCGTAATTCCTAGAGGAAGGATTGTCTGAGTTCCACATATGTGTTGATCCCATAATTCCAAAAGGAAGGATCATTAGTAACTCCGTAAAGACCTAAATCCATTAATTCCAAAAGGAAGGATCATTGAATTGATCCCGTAATTCCAATAGGAAGGATTGTCTGAGTTCCACAGATGTGTTGATCCCATAATTCCAATAGGAAGGATTGTCTGAGTTCCACAGATGTGTTGATCCCATAATTCCAATAGGAAGGATTGTCTGAGTTCCACATCTGTGTTGATCCCGTAAATTCGAAAGGAAGGATCGTTCGTAACTCCGTAAATATCTAAATCCCGTAATTCCGAAAGGAAGGATCATTGAATTGATCCCGTAATTCCAATAGGAAGGATTATCTAAGTTCCACAGATGTGTTGATCCTGTAATTCCAATAGGAAGGATTGTCTGAGTTCCACAAATGTGTTGATCCCGTAATTCTGAAAGGAAGGATTGTTAGTAACTCCGTAAATACCTAAATCCCGTAATTCTGAAAGGAAGGATCGTTAGTAACTCCGTAAAGACCTAAATCCTGTAATTCCGAAAGGAAGGATCATTGGTAACTCCATAAAGACCTAAATCCCATAATTCCGAAAGGAAGGATCATGTTGATGTTTTGATGATGTTGATGTTTTTATGATGATGATGACGCACTGATTGAAAGATCAGAATATGATGATGATGCTATTGCTGATGATGATGATGTTCTTTGATCGAAAGATCAGAATATGATGATGATGATGTTTCTCTAATCAAAAGATCAGAAGTTGTGGATGATGATGATGTTCTCTGATTGAAAGATTAGAATATGATGATGTTGTTGTTGCTGACGATGATGATGTTCTCTGATCGAAAGATCAGAATATGATGATGATGATGTTTCTCTGATCAAAAGATCAGAAGTTGCTGATGATGATGTTCTCTGATCGAAAGATCAGAATATGATGATGATGATGTTTTCTGATCGGAAGATCAGAAGTTGCTTATGATTATGATATTGCTGATGATGATGATGTTTTCTGATCGAAAGATCAGAATGCGATGATGATGATGATGCTTCTGATCGAAAGATCAGAATGTGATGATGATGAGATCTCGATGATGATGATGCCGTATTATCAAAGTATGATGATGATGGCGTACTGATCGAAAGATCAGAATATGATGATGAGTTGATGTTAGAGTATGATGATGTTCGGTTGATGATGTTTCTGATCAAAAGATCAGAGGCTGATGATAATGATGATTCTGATTGAAAGATCAGAATGTGATGATGATGATATTTTGATGCTGATATTTTGATGATGATGATGTTGATGTTTTCATGATGATGTTTCTGATCGAAAGATCAGAGTATGATGATGATGTTGTTGCTGATCGAAAGGCCAAAGTGCTGAAGAATATGTTGCTGATCGAAAGGTCAAAGTGTTGAAGATGATGTTGCTAATCGAAAGGTCAAAGTGCTAAAGAAGATGTTGCTGATCGAAGCAGTCAAAGTACTGATGATGCTGAAGACTAAAGATTGAAGATGAAGACTACATGATGTTGAAAATCTTCCAATGATTTATAGATGTATCACCCTGATGATGTCGATGATGTCCTCTATCTCTCTCCTATTATTGTTGTTGTTGATGTTGAATACCCTTCTCATTAAGGGGGAGTGTTGAAATATTGTAACTTCGAAGAATATTCTATATGTATTTCTTTGTGGTCCTTGATGGTCCTACCGGGAGAACCACTTGTAGCCCGATGCTCCTAATCGAAAGAACTAATAAGAGTCATGAGGTAGTCCCTTCTAATTGTAGAGGTGGGTCATTAGCACCCCAGTGCGGTTACTTGAGCCTACATGTGTAACTCGAGCCTACATGATAGATGAGTTAACTTAAGTGAACGGATGAATATAAATAGAGGTTTAGTGGTCCTCATTTACGACACACACTCTCACATGTGTAGCGCATTAGTGAAGAAGAGAAGTATCTGGAGAAGGAGGAGGATCAGGCTTTGATCTCCCTCCTGGTTTTATCTTTTATCTTTTTGGGGCATCTATATTGAGGAAGCTTTTGCTGGGTTTTTCCCTTTAGGGTTTTCCCAAGATAAATATTTGTGTTCCTTTTGTATGGTTGTGCTTGTCTATCTTTCAGTGATCCTGTTTATATGCTTTTGTTATGAAAAATGAAATGAAATACTGATGTCTTAGCTAAGCATATGAAAATTTAACACATACAAGATTTCTGTAGATGGAAAATCATTTACTAAATTCTTGGATAATGACAAGAAGTAAGATAAGGGAAATGAGGAATGTGTCAAAATAGACACATTGATCCAAAAAGAAGCAACAGAAACAATAGGTAGTAAGAAACCTATGGTGTAATTTGATACTTTTAGTAATAGGAATGCCAATAGGTAGTAAGAATGCCAACATATGGTTTAGGAATTTGATACTTTTAGTAATAGCTTCCAACAACAATTAAAGTAGGTGGGGTGGGGTGTCTGAAATAAAACCTGAGTAATAGAAAGAATGAACTGTTTTTTTTTTGCCATTTTCGTACTGAGAGAAACATGGTGCAGTCTAAATCCTAGTATGGATGAGATGTGTCATGCTTGTAGTTTATAAATGAAAATGAAACAAAGGTTGAAGTCTGCACAACCATAAATTATAGGAAATGTTGAAATGGAAGGGTAGCAAAGAGTTTGATTTTCATGAGTATGCTAGTGCATCCTTCCAAAAATTTACACCATTATTAAAACACTATATATGCAAAGTAATTAATGGTAAAGATAGAGTTGTGAGGAAAATGGGGTCACAGGCTAGTAAAAACTAAATACAAGACCCTTTATAGAATGTGAAGACCCTCTTAATTGGCTCATTTATATCTAAGAGGAGTATGCTAACATATGTGGGGACATTCTTCAGTGGAGGTTGAATCATTTTAGAGAACGAGAAAATATTCTTAGGCGAGATTCTCCAATAGGGGTTTATTTTTTGAAACAAGTTTATCTTATATCACTTATGAAACTTGTTTAAATCCAAAAATTGAAGATATGGAGGAAAAATTGGGATCTCAAATGTTAGGAAAATGTGACAACTTTTTCAAATTTCGTAGTATAAATGAAATCCTCTCAAGGGAAGCTCTAAAACACAAAGGTATTCAAGGACTTACATGGTGCTCATGTTGCTAGAATAAGTGTAAAGATTGCTCCCGCCTTCTCCTTACTTGTGTTTGTGCCATATAAGTATGAGGATAATGGGAGAAATTTGTAAGTTTGGCTAATCCACTAGTGGGAAATGCTAACCAACTATTTTAGAATTGGAGCACTATCCATGGAAGCCTTAAAAGTCTCTATAGCATGTGGAGTATAGCCTCAAAATATTCTATATGGACAATTTGGAAGGTCAAGAACACTCTATTGTTTTAGGGAAATATCCTCTCTTGTACACTTCCCTTGATTAGAAAAAAACTTGCAATGATTGAATCAATCAAACATTCATAGTCTAAAGCTATTGTTTATGAAGATGAATCCAAATTCTTGTAATTATTGGGCCTAGAATATTGACCCTGTCACTCAAATAGATCACAAAACTCTTTAGCTATCATATTATGATTACACTAAGCACCTCCATAGTTAAAGATAGATCAACTCAAAAAGATATGACATGCTCCAATTGCCAATGTCTCACATATCTTAAAAAAGGCTATCTACCCATTTTAGCTCTTTGTAAAGTATAGTAATTCAAACAAGCGCTATTCATATTCATGATGAGCTAGTTCTCAACCAACCCACTTTGAATATAATATTTATTCCAATTTTAATGATATAAAATCCCACTTTTAATGATATAAAGTTATTTTTCTATAAAAAAAGTCAAATTTATATATTTTATTTAAGAGAAAGAAAATTAACACGGACGTAAAATTTAGAAAAAGAAAAAATAAAATAATAAGTTAAAAATAAAATTTAGGGTAATAATTAGCTTTCTCTACCTAATTCAAATCTCTAATTGGCCCTTTTAGTGGGACTTTATTTTGAGAGTATCTCTCTAAGTTTTTAACCAAAGTAGTGAGTTGATGATTTAGACTATTTTTAGAGCTCATTTTCTAATATTTTTGCCCAAAATGTGGTAGGATTTGTTAGAAATATAAATATAAGTTATTAAAGTTACATACATAAAGTAAATGAAGATATTAAAAAATACAAAATTATAATATAAATAAAGATTAAATTTTCTAAATAATAATTAAAAAATCAAAATTTGCTATTAATTATTTTTAAATCTTAAAAAGACCTCAAAAATAAAAGATTAATTCTATGTAATTCCCTTAAATCTTGAGAAAAAAAAAGTAAAAAAAGAAATGGAAGAAATCACCTAAAAATTGATGGCTTACTTTTCATGGTTTGGTATAAGAATCCCACCTCACTAACCCACTCATTCTAATCTACCCACCAAATGCATATAGACCATTGCATTGTAACAATAATTGATGTGATTCTCTCATTTGGCCCAACCAAAGAAGCCACTAACTTGAAATCTGAAATTAAATAAAATATTAATATTAAGATATTTTTACGTCAAGACGTCTTTTTCCGAGGTCGGGTTTTCGACACAGTTCCCAACCATGGTTGTCCCTCTGCCCAATAAGAATCATCCATGTTTTTTCAAAAATTTTCTGGTTTGTCCAATAAAAATGTGACACGTTTGCTGGATTGGAGCTGGAAAGTACAACTCAAAGGCAGTGGTTTGAGCTACATTCATCAAAGCCACCGATGTCGATGGCCAGTACTGTTATCAATTTTTCCATCCCTACTGTTTTGCAAGTGCCCTCGGCCATTTTTCTCCTCTTTGGAATCCCTCCCTTCTTCGTCCACATATTTTTCTCTTCTGCGATATCTGTGTCTTTCACGACCTGATTTTCCACCATCTTATCGTTGTCGCCTTCCATAATCGTGTTCATTTCTAGGTTTTTCATCAGAAACCCTAGCTTTAATACCATCAATAGACGTACTTCTCCTATTTCCAGAATTCTTTCTGTGGCTCCTTTCATCATCAGAATTCACCCCATAGTTATCGACCCTGTCTCTATCAGAAACCCTCTCACAACGGGATTTCCCCTCATAAGATCTGCGTTGTCTTCTACCATAACCAGTTTCATTATTTGGCATTTCATCGGCACTTCTATCCTCTGTTCCAAGATCAATATCAGTAGAAATATACTGCCGTGATATTCTTCATTGTATCACTAATCTAACCAATTTGTTGCAGGGTTGTAACACATGGTAAGATTTGTGATCCATTGAGGAATAACTAAGTTGTTGAATGATCCGAACAATAATTTCAGTGGAAGAATAACATTGATCTGGAATATTTCATGGATTTAGAATCAAATAGGTGAGATTCATGCTATTTAGATCCTGTGTAATTTTCAGAGGAATATTCATCAGATTCAGCGTGTAACTCTCCAGAGGAATGATCATCAGATTCTGAATGAAATTTGGTTATTGACAAGTTTGAAGGCTTTGTTGTTTGTGCGTGTGGTTGCAGCGCTCCGCTTTGAAGGAATCAAGCCTTTCACCTACTCCCTTTATCCATTTACCTCTTCTTTGGTATTTGACCGCAACTTTCACTTTTCCTTTGAAATTTTTATTTTCCCATGATTGAGTTTTGTGTTCTTTGCAGGTTAAGAACTGCTTACCCAGTGGATTTAACAGATCGTTGCATCCTTAATCTTTTAGGGTTCCAGAAACCCTTTATCTGTATTTTTTGTCTTTTATAGCTCTCTGGTATATAGCCATTTTATAGCTTTGAGGGTTACAGAAACCCTTTATCTGTATTTTTTTTTCTTTTATAGCTCTCTTACAGATAGCCGTTTTATAGCTTTGAGGCGTTCTTCCCTGATGAAGCCCTAGATATTTGCATATACTAGATTCTCGAATCGATGGATATTTTAAAGGAGGGTTTACAAGACCTCTTACCTCTTATTTCATAAATTCTTTCCGATCATGCTTCCACGAAGAGTTATATGTCTGATTACTGTAAGACTACAAGGCCCTCGAAGAAGGTAGAATTTTATTATGCTATTTCGAAGAGTGATAGAGATTGCAAGGGTTTTATTTCAGATGATAATGATTCATTATGAATTTCATGCATCTTTGGTTTCCCTTTGAGGGCTTTCGGAGCATTTTTACAACGATAGAATTTGGGTTTTTATTGTAATCGCTTTAGTGCTTGCAACAAGGGCATACCTATAGTTCTTGCTGATTAACATGATTGTGGCTTTGATTGGAAGATCAAGATGAGTTTCCGTATGTTTTCTGGTTACTTTTAATAGTTGTTTGATTTTTGAGTTTGGTATTGGAATAGGGAATTACGAACTGCCCTATTTTGTAGATATCCAAGTTGAATCTAAGGATTACTTTGTGAAAAAGTTCTCTGAAAGCTACAAATATTTTAGCTTATTTAATGGTTCGTGTTTTGTGAGTTTATGTAAAATTGAATGCCTTGAATCTTATTTGAATTTATCTCAGTAAAACATGAAACATGAAAACCATAGAATCATGCATATTCCTTGCAACAAGGGCATCCCGACAGCTCTTGCTGATATGCATGACTGTGGCCTTGATTGGCAGATTAAGATGAATATCGGTACTTTTTTTTAGTTGTTTTTCATAGTTGTTTGATTTCCATGTTTGGTATTGGAATACGGAATTACGAGTTGTTTGATTTTCGAGTTTCCTTGCAACAAGGGCATCCCGACAGCTCTTGCTGATATGCACGACTATGGTCTTGATTAGCAGATTAAGATGAATGTCGGTACGTTATTTGTTTACTTTTCATAGTTGTTTGATTTCCGAGTTTGGTATTGGAACAAGGAAGTACGAACTACCCTATTTTGTAGATGTTCAAGTTGAGTCCAGATTACTACGGGAAAAATCCCCTTAAAAGATAAAAATATTAGATCCTTTATACTTTTTATGGTTTGTGTTTTGTGAGTTTATGTAAGATTGAATGCCTGGATCTTATTTGAACTTATCTCAGTAAAACGTGGAAGAGGAAAACCACATCTTCACGCATATTCTTGTATTTGGTTGTGCCAGATTTTGCAGATGGATTGGGTTGTGGTGGAGACACATATCTACGCTTTGGGTTGTCCTAGATTGAATATTTTTGGATTGGTTTTCTATCCACTTGTATTCGTTACTGTTAAAGAATGGGTTTATGTATGATGGATCTCAACATTTGGATTTGGTTAGTTGGCAAATTTCACATCAATGACTTTATATGATTGTCCATGTAGTTGTGCTTTACATTCGTTCTAGTGCTATAAGTATCAGGTTGGAAGAAAAAATAAATCAGAAGTATGCATTGAAATAGATCGGCATCCCATTACTTTGTGATTTCACTCCTCATCTCTGTACTTGAAGTGGTGGCCACTTCTATCAAGGATAAGAGGTTGCGAAACATTTATTGGCTACCCACAAAAAACCAAATACCTCAAGTGTCGTTATGTTTTTAGTTGGCATACTAGAGGCATCCTTGCACACCCAACTATTGTTTCTGGCTACTACTTGCTTATCATGGTAAGCATTGAGCTTTATCTGGGTGTCTCTTTTAAGGCATATTGTTTTAAATTAGAAAAGAAATTAGAATCCTAAGCGATTAAGGTCATTTTTAAATTCTATCCAAATCCCTGACCATGAGGGAGAAAGTAACAGTAGGTAATTAGAGACTAGACTGTTAGATCTTATTTTCCATCTTGTCATTATTTGTAGGAAGACAATTGGAGAATCTACTAGCACCAAAGGTGTTCAGTAAAGCTCTATAACACTTGATATTAGGAAAAATGATTTAACCTCAATACAAGTGTTCAGTTAAGTTATATAACATGATATTAGGCCTAATGATTTAACCTCAATATTTTAACAATTAGGAATTAAGGAGTGAAGCAATTTTTTTCCCGGGTAGCTTGAAGATAAGTGAAACTAATAAGGTAAGTTCTTGACTACAGACCTTTTGACTGAGCATAGATGGAGATAACGAGCGAGTTCGTTGGTTATTGCTAATTAATAATTATTATTGTTTCTGCATTAAAGCAAGCAATTAGTGGAGATGGTAATGGAGAAGTGGTAAGAACGGTATGTGTGGAAAATATTACACCAATAGGTTGCTTACCTCGTTATTGACCAAACTTCCTCATATTTACTATTTAGTCTGAGCTACACGATTATATGGATATCTGATCTCATACAACAGTGTAGTGGTGTGCTTTAATAACCTACTCATGGAGAAGCTGGAAATGCGTTGCGAGATGCATTTTCTATAGAGGTTGATTCACATGTGATCAAGTTGGAGATCTTTGCAAGTCCAACAAATCATCGTAAGCTTCTTTTTCAAAGATGGTCGAGTTCAAGAACTTGTAATCTTATCGGATGATTCAACTTCCTTAAAATGTTGCATTGCATGTACAGTGTGCATACTTGGGGCATCAATCATCTTAAGGAAGTAGAGCATATTGAATCCCTTCTTGGATAGTCTTCTTTTGCTAGAGTATATCCTTAGAGACAGTAAACATTAAAAAATTGAGGGTAAACATGGTATTAATACAAATTAAGAAAGCAAGTTTTAAGTTTCAAACCACCTTTCACTTTTCTTTGCTATTCCTCTTTCTTGATTAATAACATAAATACATGACATCCAATTCCATGACTTGTAGGCTTCAAGTTTGGAAGAAAGACTTGTAGTGTTATTGTATAATACTAGCTCTTTGGCCACTGACACCCAACACCTGAGTTTCTTGACCTATCCATACTATTCTCTTCATCCACCTATTCTTGCTATATGTTTCTTTCTTGACTTGTTTAAACTTTAACCTTGTAATGTGTGGGTCACTAGTTGCAAATTTGTCAGCAGTAAATTGCTACAAATCAGAACACTTGAAATTACCGGAAAACTAGTCTTTAGGTAATGTACTGTAAGGTCTTGCTCTATTTAAGTTGTTTTCTCTATGTTTTGGTTTGACTTAGTGCTCATTTTAAAGGAAAATTATTGTTTGTTGTACAGTGGAGAAGGCCAAGTTCTTTTATATTGCTGGATTTTTCCTTACAATCTCGCCTGAGTCAATTCTACTTGTGGCTGAACATGCAGCTCATAAAGGAAAGGTATTGCAATCACCCTGGTATCTGGTAGCATAGGGGTTTTTTTGTTTTATTGGTTGTTTGGAAAATTAACAATTTCCATACCAAATGGTTTGTCTCATATCCTATATGACTCATGTATCTCATGTTGTGCAGATATTTATGATGAATCTTGCAACTCCTTTTATCTGCGAATTTTTTTCTAAAGCATTGATGAAAGTATTTCCGTAATACTTACTTCCTTGTGTTGTTTTTTTTTATATCTAGATAGCAGATGATTGCACAGATAGAAAAACATTTCTAATTTCATGCCAAGTTGATTTGGCCTTTTTCTTCTATGATGTCTAAATTCCCTATGTTATATATTATTCTACTGTTTGAATTTGTTCATTATATCTGGGTATTTTGTCTTAGGCATATGGATTATGTTTTTGGAAATGAGACTGAAGACTTTTGCATGGGTGCAAGGGTGGGAGGTAAATTATTTGATATCTTAATTTCTAACCACTGTATTTGTAAACATGAATGGTGTAGAGATGTTTACTAACTATTTTATATTTTTTAGACTGATAATGTTGAAGAAATAGCTCTAAAGATGTCAACACTACCAAAGGCAGCTGGAACTCACAAGAGGATAGTTGTTATTACACAAGGTGCAGATCCAGTAGTTGTTGCAGAAGATGGAAAGGTAAATTATGTTCTATCTTTTGTACTTTTTTTATAGCTGACATTGAGAATAAGAGAAGAAATTCCTTGGAATATCCTACCTGTAGAGGCCAAAGGTTCAGGGGTACTTTGGTGGAGTACCCTCCATTTAGGCCATGAGTCTAGCAACTTCTGATGACATAATTGGGCTTTCTTGGGTTTTTATTCACCTACATTCTCTATATTTAAAAAAATTCCTAAATACAGGCTGTTGTCTTAATTTTATGGTACCATTCTTAGTCCTGACAACCTTCTTCCATAGCTATCATTCTCTTGGTTTTTGTTGTGAATATTAAGGCACTCATAAGCTGCCTTTGTATTTAGGAGTTCAAGTTCTACATTTCCTCCATTCCTCTGAAACTCATGTCAGTGTTATAAGGGAGACCAGGAAATCAACTAACAAATGAATTTTTGCTTCTTAATGAGATCTTGGTTCCTGCTAAATACTT
>LPNX010342971.1:75128-109021 GCA_001517045.1 Pseudotsuga menziesii
TGTATGCAACAAAAGTAGATGCAAAAGTAGTCGTAACACCCAACGCAAAACCCGATGCAAAAGTGTATGCAAAAATGGATGCAAAAATGGATGCAATAACTGATGTAAAATTAGATGCAAACGTAGATGCAAAAGTTGAAGCAAAAGTGGGTGTAAAAGTAAGCGCAAAAATGGGTATGAATTGGGATGTGAAAAAAGTGGATGCAAACGTAGATGCAATAGTAGATGCAAAAAAAGACGTAAACATGGATGCAAAATGGGATGCAAAAAGGGATGAAAACATGGTTGCAAAAGTGGACGAAAAAATGGATGCAAAAGTGGATGTAAAAATGGCTGAAACAAAACAAGATGCAAAACTAGACTCAAAATAGGATGTAAACTTTGATGCAAAACTTGGCGCACGAAGGGATGCAAAAAAAGAAGCAGAAGTGGATGTAAAAAAGGATGCAAAAATGGATCAAAACAAGGGCGTAAAATTTGAGGCAAACATGGGCGTAAAAGGGGGCGCAACAAGAGTAGATGTACAAACTAGGCGCAAAATTAGGTGCAAAACTAGGCTCAAAACTTGTCGCAAAACCTGATGCAAAACCTGGCACATAACTAGGTGCAAAACCCGATGCAAATTACACCGCAATTTGCACCAGATTTAGAAAAAGGATGCAAAAAACGCCTAAAATACCACCAACCCGTGAAATTGCACCATTTTGTCCAAAAAAATGAAGAAAAATACACTAAAAGATGGTCTAGACGCAAAAAAGGATGCAAAAAGAGATGCTAAATCCAGTTTTTGTTATAGTGTGGGGTTTCCTTACTAGTCACTCAAAGCAGACCCAAACACTCAAACAATGCAGCACAGATCTATTAACTTTTCATATGCTTAGCTAAGACATCAGTACTTCATTTCATTTTCATAACAAAAGCATATAAACAGGATCACTGAAAAATAGACAAGCACAACCATAAAAAAGGAACACAAAGATTTATCCTGGGAAAACCCTAAAGGGAAAAACCCAACAAAATCTTCCTCAATATAGATGCCCCAAAAAGATAAAAGATAAAAGATAAAACCAGCAAGGAGATCAAAGCCTGATCCTCCTCCTTCTCCAGCTACTTCTCTTCTCCACTAATGCGCTACACAAGTGAGAGTGTGTGTTCCAAATGAGGAGCACTACACCTCTATTTATATTCATCTGTTCACTTAAGTTAACTCATCTATCATGTAGGATCAAGTTAATCATGTAGGCTCGAGTTACACATGTAGGCTCAAGTACACTCACTGGGGTGCTAATGACCCACCTTTACAATTAGAGGGGACTTCCTCATGACTCTTATTAGTTCTTCTTATTATGAGCATTGGGGTACAAAGTAATACAAGTGGTTCTCCCGGTAGGACCATCGGGGACCACAAAGAAATACATATAGAATATTCTTCGAAGTTACAATATTTCAACACTCCCCCTTAAGGAGAAGGGTATTCTATAACAACATCAACAACAACAATAATAGGAGAGAGATAGAGGACATCATCAACATCATCAGACTGATACATC
The DNA here is from genome assembly GCA_001517045.1 of Pseudotsuga menziesii. Taxonomy (NCBI): domain Eukaryota; kingdom Viridiplantae; phylum Streptophyta; class Pinopsida; order Pinales; family Pinaceae; genus Pseudotsuga; species Pseudotsuga menziesii. Next base: position 76,679 of record LPNX010342971.1, read on the forward strand.
TATAAATCATTGGAAGCTTTTCAACATCATGTAGTATTCTTCTTCAATCTTTAGTCTTCAACATCATCAATACTTTGACCGCTTCGATCAGCAACATCTTCAGCATCTTGACTCTTCAATCAGCAGCAACATCTTCAGCACTTTGACCTTTCGATCAGCAACATCTTTAGCAGTTTGACCTTTCGATCAGCAACATCATCTTCAGCACTTTGACCTTTCGATCAGCAACATCTTCTTCAGCACTTTGGCCTTTCGATCAGCAACAACATCATCATCATACTCTGATCTTTCGATCAGAGTCATCATTATCATCAACCTCTGATCTTTCGATCAGAAACATCATCAACCGAACATCATCATACTCTAACATCAACTCATCATCATATTTTGATCTTTCGATCAGTACGTTATCATCATCATACTTTGATAATACGGCATCATCATCATCAGGATCTCATCATCATCACATTCTGATCTTTCGATCAGAAACATCATCATCATCATTGCATTCTAATATTTCGATAAAAAAACATCATCATCATCAGCAACATCATCATCATCATATTCTGATCTTTTGATCAGAGAACATCATCATCGCTAGAAATAGCATCATCATCATATTCTAATCTTTCAATCAGAGAACATCATCATCAGCAGCAACTTCTGATCTTTCGATCAGAGAAACATCATCATCATCAGCAACATCTGATCTTTCGATCACAAACATCATCATCATAAAAACATCAACATCATCAAAACATAAACATGATCCTTCCTTTTGGAATTATGGGATTTAGGTCTTTACGAAGTTACCAAGTCACCGGATCTGTTCTGAACCGAAGTTCAAGGATGATACAATCCTACCACCTTCTCGATGACCGAAGTTCACTGGATCTGTTCTGAACCGAAGTCCAAAGATGATACAATCCTACCACCTTCTCGATGACCAAAGTTCATCGGATCCATTCTGAATTGAAGTCCAAGGATGATACAATCCTACCACCTTCTCGATGACTGAAGTTCATCGGATCCATTCTGAACCGAAGTCCAAGGATGATACAATTCTACCACCTTCTCGATGACCAAAGTTCACCGGATCCGTTCTGAACCGAAGTTCAAGGATGATAAAATCCTACCACATTCTCGATGACCGAAGTCACCTGATCACTTCTGGACATATGTCCCAGGATGATACAATCCCTCTTCATTCTTGAAGACCGAGGTCTCCGGATCACTTTAGGGAAAGTGCCCAGGGATGATACAATCCCACTTCATTCTCGAAGACTGAGGTCTCTGGATCACTTCTGGACATATGTCCCAGGATGATACAATCCCTCTTCATTCTCGAATACCAAGGTCTCCGGATCACTTTAGGGCAAGTGTCCAGGGATGATACAATCCCACTGCAACATCACTACTCCCCCTTTCAGGGAAGGTCTTTCTGAACCATACCAAGCTTGTCTCGAAAGTGTTCGAACTTTACCCAAGACAAAGGCATTGTCAGCACATCATCATCTAAACCATCTTCATCTACATCTTTAGTATGTGAATATTGAACTATCACCATATGTATCTCCGGTATTGTGAGTACTGAAAGCATCATCAAGTCACCATCATCTGCATCTACAGTATGTAAACACTGAAAAATCATCTATATCTTCAGTATGGGAATACTGAAATCACCATCATCTATATATTCAGTATAGAAATACTGAATCACCATCATCTGTATCTACAGTATGTAAATACTGAAACATCATCATCTGCATCTTTATCTTGAATGTAGAAATACCGGATTTCTATGTGTTACGACGGAACATGGGGTTCTCTGTTATCACAACTCTCGTTATCACATAGAATCAATGTAGTATCCATCTTCAGTTCAAAGAGACTTGATATCAGCTTTCGAAGCCATATGGCTTCACAACTTAGCAGAGCAATCTGCTATGTATTCTGCTTCAGCCATGCTACGAGAAACACTGGACTGTTTCCTGCTAAACCATGAACTCATAGCAGACCCCCAAACAAAAGTATCTACCTAATGTGCTTTTCCTGTCTGAGATACTTCCAGCCCAATATGCATTTATGCATATACAATCTATACTCATGGCTACCATCATAATATAAACCAAAGTCTATAGTCCCTTTCATATATCTCATCACATGTTTTGCAGTTACTAGGTGAACCCGTCTTGGTTGAACAAGATATTGACTTAAGGTGTTCACAGCAAAGCAAATGTCTGGTCTGGTATTTGTTAAGTACATCAATGACCCAATGATCTATCTGTAATGAGTCATATCCACTAACTCTAATGAGTCATCAGCTAACAGCTTCAGGTTGGAGTCCATGGGTGTGGCCATGACTTTGCATTCCAACATATTGAATCTCTTCAATATCTCTACCGCATACTTTCCCTAGTTGAGAAAGATTTCTTCTGAACTTTTCCATACTTCCAGACCTAGGAAATAATGCATTAACCCAAGGTCTTTCATCTCAAATTATTCTGCTAGTTTCTTCTTGCTTTCCATGACCTGTTTCTCATTTTTTGTCAAGGATAAGTCATCCACATATAATAACAGGATGACAAGTTCATCTTCTACAACCTTGAGATAAAGGTTAGGATCAGCTTTACTTTTGGTAAATCCCATGCTCGACAATAAACCATCTATTCTTTCATACCAAGCTCGAGGAGCTTGTTTAATACCATATAATGCCTTCTTCAACTTGCATATGTGAGTATGTCTATCTTCAACTTCAAATCCTTGTGGTTGTTCTATGTATACTTCTTCTTTGATCACACCATTTAGAAAAGTTGTTTTCACATCCATCTGGTTTAAGTCCCACTTCATCATGGATACAAGTGCCATGGTAGCTCTAATTGAAGTATACCGTGCTACTGGGGCAAATGTCTCTTCATAATCAATTCCCTCTTTCTGAGAGAAACCTATGGCCACAAATCTTGCTTTATACTTCTCAATACTTCCGTCAGCTGCATGCTTTATTTTGCATATCCATTTGGAGGATACTATACTCTTTCCTTCTGGTTTGGAAACTGTATCCCAAACATCATTCTAGTATTCTTTCATCATAACATCTTCCATGAGTTCGACTTGTCGGGTCATCAACATATCCTAGTCTTCTGTGTTCACTTAAGTTAACTCATCTGTCATGTAGGCTCTAGTTAATCATGTAGGCTCGAGTTACACATGTAGGCTCAAGTAACCACACTGGGGTGCTAATGACCCACCTTTACAATTAGAGGGGACTGCCTCATGACTCTTATTAGTTCTTCCGATTAGGAGCATCGGGGTACAAAGTAATACAAGTGGTTCTCCCAGTAGGGCCATCGGGGACCACAAAGAAATACATATAGAATATTCTTCTAAGTTACAATATTTCAACAAGATCTTAGTCCACTCAAACAGATTTATGGTTTCTTCTAGCAACCCCAAACAACTCACAGCATGCTCAAGAAAGTCATGGGATTTGTATGGGTTACAAAATGAGCTTGTGTTTGTGTATGGAATGTCATCATTACCATTTATTTTATGGATCGTTCTTTCTTGGTCTTGGTTTCATACTTGAGTGGGCTGATATGTCTATTGCATTTTTTGAGTGTGCTAAGTTGTAAGAAAGCCATGGGATTTGTATGGGCTACAAAATGAGCTATGGCTTGTGTGTGGAATGTCATTATTACCTGATATTTTATGGACTGTTGTTTATGGGTTTGTTTCTCCAGTAATTGGGGTTTCCTTACGGTTCACTTCAATCAAACCCAAACACTCAATTAGTGCAGCAATGATCTTAGTTCACTCAAACGGGGTTATGGTTTCTTTTACCATCCCCAAACAACTCATAGCCTGCTCAAGAAATCCATGGGATTTGTATGGGATACAAACTGAGCTCTGGTTTGTGTGTGGAATGTCATCATTACCTGATATTTTATGGACTGTTGTTTCTTGGTACGTTGCTACAGTAATTGGGGTTTCCTTGCTTGTCGAATGGGTTACCTTTATTGCTATTATAGTTGACTAAACCTACAATAATTGAATTTATTCTCTCTCTCAAGTATGTCCTTTGTTTCTGTAGTTACGTGTCTCTTAATAGACAAGATCTTATATAAAAGAATATTGTTGAGTATAAGGAAGGTTTCAACTCTCCTAGTGGGTTATCTTATTTGTTTTCTTTGTACTTTGAGTTAGATTTACTACTACTGTTATTTATTGTCTTTGTATGCTTTTCAGCTTTAACATAGGGACCTTAGGGAGTGTTAAAATTGAAAGAGATGAAAAAAATGATTTTTCATTCCTCTTATGATAATAAAATAAATATTTTTCCATTCATGTTATGATAAAGAGTCGCATCAGGCTACAACTAGTTGTTTTATATGTAATCAGCTATAAATCAAACAACACTATTGTTCCTTCTAGATATTTTGCGGGGAAAAAACCGGACTGAAGGAGAGAGACGTGTGGCAATATTCTACAAAGTAATTTATCCAAACGTGGTAGATGTAAGCCTTATGGATTAGTTATTTTTCTTCTTATGTAGAATGATCACTGATTTTATATTGCTTTTGGGATCATTCTACTGAAGTCCAAGGATGATACAATCCTACCACCTTCTCGATGACCGAAGTTCATCGGATCCATTCTGAAACGAATTCCAAGGATGATACAATCCTACCACCTTCTCGATGACCGGATCCATTCTGAACCAAATTTCAAGGATGATACAATCCTACCACATTCTCGATGACTGAAGTCACCTGATCACTTCTGGACATATGTCCCAGGATGATACAATCCCTCTTCATTCTTGAAGACTGAGGTCTCTGGATCACTTTAGGGAAAGTGCCCAGGGATGATACAATCCCACTTCATTCTCGAATACTGAGGTCTCTGGATCACTTCTGGACATATGTACCAGGATGATACAATCCCTCTTCATTCTTGAAGACCGAGGTCTCCGGATCACTTTAGGGAAAGTTTCCAGGGATGATACAATCCCACTGCAACATCACTACTCCCCCTTTCGGGGAAGGTCTTTCTGAACCATACCAAGCTTGTCTCGAAAGTGTTCGAACTTTACCCGAGACAAAGGCATTGTCAGCACATCATCATCTAAACCATCTTCATCTACATCTTCAGTATGTGAATATTGAACTATCACCATATGTATCTCCGGTATGTGAGTACTGAAAGCATCATCAGGTCACCATCATCTGCATCTACAGTATGTAAACACTGAAACATCATCTATATCTTCAGTATGGGAATACTGAAATCATCATCATCTATATATTTAGTATAGAAATACGGAATCACCATCATCTGTATCTACAGTATGTAAATACTGAAACATCATCATCTGCATATTTATCTTGAATGTAGAAATACCGGATTTCTATGTGTTACGATGGAACATGGGGTTCTCTGTTATCACAACTCTCGTTATCACATAGAATCAATGTAGTATCCATCTTCAGTTCAAAGAGACTTGATATCAGCTTTCGAAGCCATATGGATTCACAACTTAGCAGAGCAATCTGCTATGTATTCTGCTTCAGCCATGCTACGAGAAACACTGGACTGTTTCCTGCTAAACCATGAACTCATAGCAGACCCCCAAACAAAAGTATCTACCTAATGTGCTTTTCCTGTCTAAGATACTTCCATCCCAATATGCATCTGTGTAGCCATACAATCTATACTCGTGGCTAGCATCATAATATAAACCAAATTCTATAGTCCCTTTCAAATATCTCATCACATGTTTTGCAGTTACTAGATGAACCCGTCTTGGTTGAACAAGATATTGACTTAAGGTGTTCACAGCAAAGCAAATGTCTGGTCTGGTATTTGTTAAGTACATCAATGACCCAATGATCTATCTGTAATGATTCATATCCACTAACTCTAATGAGTCATCAGCTAACAGCTTCAGGTTGGAGTCCATGGGTGTGGCCATGACTTTGCATTCCAACATATTGAATCTCTTCAATATCTCTACCACCTACTTTCCCTAGTTGAGAAATATTTCTTCTAAACTTTTCCATACTTCCAGACCTAGGAAATAATGCATTAACCCAAGGTCTTTCATCTCAAATTCTTCTGCTAGTTTCTTCTTGCTTTCCATGACCTGTTTCTCATTTCCTGTCAAGGATAAGTCATCCACATATAATAATAGGATGACAAGTTCATCTTCTACAACCTTGAGATAAAGGTTAGGATCAGCTTTACTTTTGGTAAAGCCCATGCTCGACAAGAAACCATCTATTCTTTCATACCAAGCTTGAGGAGCTTGTTTAATACCATATAATGCCTTCTTCAACTTGCATATGTGAGTATGTCTATCTTCAACTTCAAATTCTTGTGGTTGTTCTATGTATACTTCTTCTTTGATCACACCATTTAGAAAAGTTGTTTTCACATCCATCTGGTGTAAGTCCCACTTCATCATGGATGCAAGTGCCATGGTAGCTCTAATTGAAGTATACCGTGCTACTGGGGCAAATGTCTCTTCATAATCAATTCCCTCTTTCTGAGAGAAACCTATGGCCACAAATCTTGCTTTATACTTCTCAATACTTCCGTCAGCTGCATGCTTTATTTTGCATATCCATTTGGAGGATACTATACTCTTTCCTTCTGGTTTGGAAACTATATCCCAAACATCATTCTAGTATTCTTTCATCATAACATCTTCCATGAGTTCGACTTGTCGGGTCATCAACATATCCTAGTCTTCTGTGTTCACTTAAGTTAACTCATCTGTCATGTAGGCTCGAGTTAATCATGTAGGCTCGAGTTACACATGTAGGCTCAAGTAACCACACTGGGGTGCTAATGACCCACCTTTACAATTAGAGGGGACTGCCTCATGACTCTTATTAGTTCTTCCGATTAGGAGCATCGGGGTACAAAGTAATACAAGTGGTTCTCCCAGTAGGACCATCGGAGACCACAAAGAAATACATATAGAATATTCTTCTAAGTTACAATATTTCAACAAGATCTTAGTCCACTCAAACAGATTTATGGTTTCTTCTAGCAACCCCAAACAACTCACAGCATGCTCAAGAAAGTCATGGGATTTGTATGGGTTACAAAATGAGCTCGTGTTTGTGTATGGAATGTCATCATTACCATTTATTTTATGGATTGTTCTTTCTTGGTCTTGGTTTCATACTTGAGTGGGCTGATATCTCTATTGCATTGTTTGAGTGTGCTAAGTTGTAAGAAAGCATGGGATTTGTATGGGCTACAAACTGAGCTATGGTTTGTGTGTGGAATGTCATTATTACCTGATATTTTATGGACTGTTGTTTATGGGTTTGTTGCTCCAGTAATTGGGGTTTCCTTATGGTTCACTTCAATCAAACTCAAACACTCAATTAGTGCAGCAATGATCTTAATTCACTCAAACGGGGTTATGGTTTCTTTTACCATCCCCAAACAACTCATAGCCTGCTCAAGAAATCCATGGGATTTGTATGGGATACAAACTGAGCTCTGGTTTGTGTGTGGAATGTCATCATTACCTGATATTTTATGGACTGTTGTTTCTTGGTACGTTGCTACAGTAATTGGGGTTTCCTTGCTTGTCGAATGGGTTACCTTTATTGCTATTATAGTTGACTAAACCTACAGTAATTGAATTTATTCTCTCTCTCAAGTATGTCCTTTGTTTCCGTAGTTACGTGTCTCTTAATAGACAAGATCTTATATAAAAGAATATTGTTGAGTATAAGGAGGGTTTCAACTCTCCTAGTGGGTTATCTTATTTGTTTTCTTTGTACTTTGAGTTAGATTTACTACTACTGTTATTTATTGTCTTTGTATGCTTTTCAGCTTTAACACAGGGACCTTAGGGAGTGTTAAAATTGAAAGAGATGAAAAAAATGATTTTTCATTCCTCTTATGATAATAAAATAAATATTTTTCCATTCATGTTATGATAAAGAGTCGCATCAGGCTACAACTAGTTGTTTTATATGTAATCAGTTATAAATCAAACAACACTATTGTTCCTTCTAGATATTTTGCGGGGGAAAAACGGGACTGAAGGAGAGAGACGTGTGGCAATATTCTACAAAGTAATTTATCCAAATGTGGTAGATGTAAGCCTTATGGATTAGTTATTTTTCTTCTTATGGATTAGTTATTTTTCCATTTCTTCTTGAAGCTTGCATAGATGAAGATTTTGATTTCCGTCAGGTAATGCAATCATTGTAGTTGTGCATTTTGATTTTTAGGTGGAATCTATCAGATTTCTTAACCTTCTACATTTTTTGATTAATTATGTTTCTCTACAATCAACAGTTTATAAAATTGGAGTGTGTGCAGAACATGGAGGCTCAAAAATAAAACCCCTAGATGGAGATAGAGTTGTATAACATGATATAATTATTGTGTTAAGAATTTCCAATTTTCTTTCTTGCATGCGTTATTTATTCCTTTGGTTCAATGACAACAGAATTAGCTCTATCAAAGTTGAATGATGTAATTAGTCATCCATCAGCTCTTCTGCCTGACTATAGAATGGAAACAAACAATGCAATCTCTACACTTGGCAATATTTGTGAACATCAAAAATATTGCATTAATGCATCCCAGCTATTCATAATTTCTATTTAATATTTCCTTGTTGAGTAATTGGTTCCACATTAATATGACTATTGTGTGGGGAATGGAATTCTTTGATTTGATATCTATTATGATATACAATGCATTTTTTTCTTATACGGAAAATTTGTCCTCCATTGTTCAATTGGGTTATAATTGCAAGTTATTCTAGCCTGGTTGAAGTGTCTGCCTATAAAGAATGACCTAGTTGAAGCAAAAATTTTACATGAACTTCTCTGCTCAATGGTAGAGAGGTATGCCTAGAAAACGTTGTAGTTAACTTGATGTTGGTTCTATTGGTTTTAGTTTTTATGTGAGTGTATTTTTTTATGTTTGAGCTAACCCTATTTTTCATGTGTTATCTGCTTCCTGACTGCAGGTCTGATCCTAAAATTCTTGGCCCAAGCAATCAGTATTTTCCAAATAATGTTGTTTTTTTTTTCTAAGGTTTGCTTTTGAATTATACCTGATCCTTTCCTTGCATGAAGCATTTCACTTTTTTAAGGAGATAATTTTAGTGTAATTTACTATTGTTGTTATTTATTGTCTTTATATGCTTTTCATCTTTAACACATGGAACTTTGGGAGTGTTAAAGTTGAAAGAGGTGAAGGTTATGGGTATGTTGTCCCATATACCCTAGGTGTAGAGGCACATAAGCTAACTGTTGATCTAGGAGAGAGAATTGGTAAATTAGTTGAGCAATATGTTGAAGCGATGGAAAAAATAAGTGGATCTCTATTTAAACTTTGAATGTGTTAAAGCATGTTTTTTTTTAATGAATATAGAGAAGGACAATAATTTTTTGTAGAACTTGGATTTATGGAGTACATGATCAAACTATAGTAAATTTTATTGCTAATTCTCACCGCCTTTTATAATCTATATATGATGTCTGAAGTACATGAATAAGCTTGGTACTTCTGCAAGTATTGTAGAGACTTCAAAGGTACTAGCTCAATGGAAGAGCAATTGGCTTATAGGCAATATATTGGTGGTTCGATTCCTCCATACCCTATCTACGGAAATCATTGAATATTTGCATATAAAATGACTAAATTAGTGACAAAAAAATGAGAGATAAGTGACCAACAAATGGGAGATAAGTGACCAAACAAATGACCAAAATCCGCATATAAATGACCAAATAATAGTTTTGGTGACTATTTTTCGGTCTCTTATCACCAAACATATGACCAGATTAATGACCAAACATATGATCAGATTAATGACCAAATATGTGACCAAATTAATGACCAACCAACAAGCTGTGAATGACGAAACTATAAATGACCATTTTTTTGGTCGCGTGATAAGAGACTGAAAATTAGCCACCAACAATCACCAAATCAAAAGTGTTCATTTATAGACAGATTTTGGTAATTTTTTTTGTCCCTTATATCTCATTATGTACTAATGCCCCACAACCGCCTGCAAGCATGGGACATGGGTATCTCTAAGTGTGATTTGAACTTGTGACCTATATTTACAACATATGACTCCATATCAAGCGAATCGCCAATGAGCCACACCCGTGCAGATAGCATAAGGCTAATTATTATTAAGTGATATTAAGTAAAATTAAGTAATAATTCTAGATATCATTGATATCTTAGTCTCGGAAAGGATTCCAGGAGATATCATGAAGCTCCTAAATGAAAAGAAGTTAAGTAACATTACTATATTACTAATTAAGATACTATTAAGTATTTTTATGGTATGGATAAATAGGCCATTAATAACTACATTAACTAATTATAATCACTTATATATGGAAATAGGATTAGGGAAGTTATCTTAATCTATCTATATAAGTGTGTGTGTGTGTACAAATGCATATATAAAAGGAAAGCATTGTAATATGGTTGTGTATTGTATTGTAGCATTGTAAAAATGATCTATGTGATTGTGTGAGAAAGACTATAAAAAATTGAAGTGGAAGTGCAACGGGTGTGCTGCAGGTTGCTTCCCTTCATTTATTTGGACGATATAATAATAAAAGACTCACAATTTCTTTGTGGATGTAGCCCATCTTGAATGAACCACGTTATATTGATTTCTCTCTTATAATGTGTCTATGTATTTAATATTTGCATCTTGTCTATTGTTATTACTCCCTCTCTATATATAAATAATAGGAACATATTATAATTATATTTATATATATATAAATGAATTAGAAAAAAAAAATATTATTATTCTATTCAAATTATAGAATGTATATATGCTTCAAAATTTAAAATATAATTCATTTTAGAATTGCTTGGCAATCAAGAAAAAGGGTGAAGTTAAGACTTTGTTTAGATTTTATTAGCTTTAAAGAAATGACAAGGAATATTTATATTTTCCTTAGCTTTAAAGAAAAGCATGAAAATCCCAAGTGACAATTTTAATTTGAATGCTTTCTTGATGAAAAAGGGCGCACTCTTGGATGAGCAGCCGCCCATGGAGTGAAACTTAAATTTTTATGATTTGGAATGCTTGGTAGTTTGTGAAGGGCATAGCTCTTGAATGAGCAGCCACGGATTAACACTTGTAATTTTGGTTTGAATGCTTTCTAGTTTTGAATGAGAAACCCATGGATGGATGGACACAGGCCCAGCTCCATCGCCATCGTTGTGTAATTTAAATGTTGAATTTTGTTAAAACTACATGGTTGGGTTGTGTGTTTTAAATGCTCTATGAAAGGGGCACAATGCCAATCCCATTCTGTATATGTTTTTAAATATATTTTTTCAAAGGTACTTAGGGAATGGGTGCATGCCCAATCCCATGGTTGTGTGTCTTAAATATAAATATGTATATTTCTCTATGTTTTGTGGAGGCAATCGGATGTGAGAACAACCCTTGAATAAATTTTTAAATATATCTATAATTATCGATGGTTGCAGATTGAAGCAGGGTGCTCCTCTTGGGAGGGCGCACCTCCAGTGAGCTCTTTGCAAAAGAATTATTTCATATAATATTTATTTAAGAGAATGAGCTCAGTGAGGGAGGGAATAGGCTCAGTGATCTCTTTGCAAAAGAATTATGTGATATATTATTTATTCAAAGTAAGAAGGATGCAAGATCTGTTTTGAATGTAGGTATGTATTTATGTAACCTCATATCGTGAGCTCTATGAGATACAACATCAAAGCCTATCTTGATTGCAATTAATATTATGATTATACATTTGCTTATACAATATCAAAGCAGGAAGGGTGCAAGCCCATCTTGCTTGAAATTAATTTTATATTTATTACTTTTTCTATCTAAGCTCAAGACACGAATTGTGGGAGGACACAGCTCCCAGACTCGTGTTATTATATGTTTTCTTTTATAAGCTTGAAGCATGAGCTGTGGGAAGGGAACAAGCACAACTTGCTTGCAATTATTATATTGTTTATTAATTCAATCTCAAAGTGTGAGCTATGGGAAGGGTGCAAGCCCAACTTACTTGCAATTAATTTTATGGTTATATTTTTTTTATTAATCCAAGCTCAGAACATGAGCTCTGGGGAGGGTGTAACCCAGTTCTTTGGTTGTAAGTGAATTTGGTATGATTGTTTATCCAAGCAAGGCATGAGCCCTGTGGGAAAGGGTGCAACCCAATCCTTTGTTTGTAAGTGATTTAGTATGTTTGTTTATCCAAGTAAGGCAAGAGCCCTGTGGACAAGGGTACAACCAAGCTCTTTGTTGGTAAGTAATTTTATATATTTTGTTTTTTAAAGCTCAAGCGTGAACTATGGGAGGGAAAAATCCTAGCCTTACTTACAAAGTAATATTATGTTGATATATTTTCTTATCTAAGCTCAAGCATGAGTTGTGAGGGCGAGGCAACAAGCCTAGTTTTAGGTTCACAAGTAATATTATAGATATGTTTATATACATGCAATGACATAGCCATATGATGTAGGAGAGAGGGAGGGCTCTTGGTAAGAGGAACTAAGCCTTGGTGGATTTTTTCCCAACTCGGGGGTGGCCTCTCAGCAAAACAAATATACATTGGATAGAGAGATAATAGGTTGGGTGGAAAGTTGCAGTCTATCCTTTAGTCACCTCCATTCGCCAGGTCATTCAGATAAGTATGCTTCATTAATGTAACATTGATGTTTAAAGGTGTTAAGTTCTATTCAGATATATTCTTAAGAATCTGTATCGTCTAAATGTTTATATGATGTAGTTTGTTAGAATTATTACGGACTAAATGAATATAGGGATTTTAATAATGATATTGTAACTAAATTATCATTGTATGTTTGGTTCAAAATAGTAGTTATCATGCTTGATTTCTTAATAGATGGGTGAAAGTGGAGAGATACTATATGTATAAAATAGTTACTTTAAGATGTATTAATATGTTGTATAATGGTAATACTTTTAATGCTAGAATGGTTTGGTATAAATATTTGATATGGCCATTATGTTGTCAACTAATCTTGGTGAGAGATAAGTTACAGCTGTAATTAAAGGGTTTATATGCTAAGTTAATCAAGTAGCTTCTTGTTGAAGAGAATAGACTTCACTTGATTGTAGGAACGATTTAATAAGAAAATGTTCTAAGCCTTATGCATGAAGTTGAAAGTAAACAGACTTGGCATTATTATATGTTGTTGTTATACGATAATAATGTGCTAACAATTATGTGGTGAATCCTACTAAGAGGGGTATATGTTGTACTTATACCATTCAACATAACAAGTTATATCTAAATAAATAATTTGCATAAAGTAAGAATTAGTTGAATATGTTAAATGAAGTAACCAAGTAATAACATAGGCTTTATGATAAATTGTATGACCTTCTCCTGAATGAAATCCTTGAACCACTACATGTTAACAAGATAGTAGGTCGTCTCATATGTCTCTTCCATGTAAGGTTATAATTGATGAGATAGTACCTTGATTATAATCATTGAAACTAACTTATTGGTTTATTGGAAATTGTTAAAGAAAAAAAAATGCATACCCCATTTCCCAAAATAGTAAAGAGGATATTCAGTATATTACAAGATATCTATGGATGGGGGCTTAACCTACCAACAAATGTTAGATTAGAAACTAATGAAAAAAGAAGATTAAAACTATGAATCTAGAAATATGTAAGTGTGTGTACAATGATATTTTATCTTTGTATCGAGAGTGGGAAGTGAGAAAAAATATGATAAAGAGACCAATTAAAAAAAAATTACACTAATTCACAACAACATGCAAGTAATGAAATTGCATTTCCTTTTGAAAGTACAAGAGTTGAGTGCAATATTAATGTAATTTTGAAATGCATGCACAAAGGAATCTGTATACTAGATCTATTATTAGATATATTATATTCAAAAATATATAATACATGCATAGATATATTATATTCAAAAATATATAATACATGCATAGATATATTATATCAAATACATATGTAACTTTGATAAAAGAGGATCTAACTCAACATGCATTACAAACAAAACATTTTAATTTGATTGAAATAAGGGGAGGCTATAGAAGGGTTTGAGAAGAGTAGTTTTTTCAAGCTTCGATCAATGGATTACTTCATAACTATGTAGAGTGACTATTCCACAAGGAAATCTCCAGCAAGGGAAAGGGATTCTCAAGGATAACCATGGCCTTCTTGTAGGATGAGAACCTACACATGAAAATAAATAGCTAGAAGGGGATGAAAGATCTATCGAACTGATTCTCTTAGAGAAAATTGCAAGAGAGGATTAACACAAGCACATATCAATAAAAAATATACTTATATTAAGTACTATCGCCACTAATACCTACAATATAATATAATGATGACATTATATATATCCTACTGGATAGTAATACCCTTTCCAAGGCCTTATGGATAAGCATAAATGGAAACTAACTACTAGTTAACAAATACAATTTACCTCAATTAGATAGCATGTGAAACATCAATATATTCCACACATTGGGCATACCACTTCTTTGACCTACAAATTCTTGATTTATTAACCACACTTCGCAAAATTAAATATTAAAACATTCACATAGCTCTCTCTCCAAATGATAACCAACAACATAAGAGAGAGGTAAGGAATCTTTAAACAGGAAAGGGAGAGGATATTCCCCCCTATCTAGCTCATGCATGAACTATGGGGAAGGTGACACATGTAGGGGAGCTCCAAAACCCTAATGTGCAACCTATAATAGAACGTGAATAGAACTCAAGTAAATGGTGGAGAGAATAGGCACCAAGTGCCACGTCTAGTTGGGGGATCTCATGTAGATCAATAGATATGTGCCACCTCTAGGGAGATATATAGGATATCCATGCAATCTCATGCATAATTAAGAAGGAAGGTGCCACGTGTGCATTTAAATCCAAATCTAGGAGAGGGCTCCCCCTTTTGATGGAGATCCCATGCATAACATAGAGAGTCGATGCAACGATAAGGATATGACTCATGAGGAGGGGCGCCACTTTTAGGAGGAGATAGAAATGTTGCATGGATGAGTAGAGGGTGTCACATTGCTACCCTAGATGAGGGAAGACACCTACATGCATACTCCTTAAGGGGGGAAGGTTCCAAGTTCTTAATATTTGACCCCCTTAACTCATTTTGACATCATTCTTTATTAATTTTACCCCTCCTTCTTCCCCCCCCCAAAAGGGTCCTAAAGGGTCATCCATGTTGATAGGGATATGGTGACTGACTCTAGTTTTGACATCAGACCCAAAATACTTAGACACCATCCTGAGGAACCTACATTATAACACACTTTGGATTTGCAGGCGTGAGTGTAACAACTAGGATAAACTCTAATCACTAGCATCTAAGTTCATTTATGTAGAAACAAACACTTCAAATTACTTATAATACAAGTGAATCACTTGAAATATCCCTTTTACACATGTGATGGATGTCAAAAGTTTACAAACAACTTCCTTTGACCATGACAAGGGAAGTGCAAAAGAACATGCAAATGGGAAGAAGATTGCCTTATTTGAATGGGGGATTGAAAGGTCCATAGATGGCTGATGTATTTTGTTTATTTACAAATATTGTGCAAAATAGGTGGTAACAAATAGATCCTACATGGGGATGTCTTTTTGACCTTTGGAAAGTGGATGAGATCAATCTAGAATGTCCAACTTGTGACCTACAGAAACAATTCAAACTTGACAGGTAAACCTTTAGTAACACTTGTTCATATAAAATACAATGAAATACCATCTACATTAATAGAAAATGAAACTAACTAACAAATTTGTTAGCCAGTTTTGCTACACAGTCTGAATGTTGCCATATGCCAAACTTTGAATGTTTCACTCACAAGCAAATCCACAGCAGGATGAATCAAAGGAAGTCACAGCAGTAATAAAGCAAATGTTAATGTTACAGCCACAGATGAGAATAATGTCATAGCTCTAAATGTTGCATAGAATACCCGCATATTGAAAAGGATGATTACACAGTTCACTACAACAGAGGATTTTGTTATACATTCAAATAAATGAAACAGAAAGATAAAAACGATCAAATGTTACAAATGCTACATATGTTATCAGCATAGAGTTATCATGTTATATATCAACAGCATTATATTGAAACTCAGCACTATTCTATACCATGGAGTTTAACATACGAAGTCTCATTGAAACACAGTGTTACATCTATACAACGATTCACATATATAAAACAGAGTTTTAAATGAATAATTTGATCACACTATACAGAAGGGGCAGGATCTAAAACAAAGCAGCCGGAAGGATAGTGATTTTTCATCTGCAACGATGGAAGGGTAGTGGCTTCTTCATCCGCAACGGCAGAATCCCACAACATAAGGATCGGTGACAATGGGCAAACAAACATATTGGCGAGCAGAGGAGAAACGACTAATCGTCGGAAGGACATTCCCTTCCGCAACATCGGAGCGAAAAGAGGAACAGGAGCCGCAACGTCGGAGCTTTAAAACATCGAAAGTCGGAAGGACATCCCCTTCCGCAACGTCGGAGCAAAAAGCGGAACAGGAGCCGCAACGTCGGAGCTTCAAAACATCAGAAGTCAGAGCGGAACGGGAGCCACAACGGCGGAGGTATAAAGGCTTTCAGGAGTTGCAACGGCGGAAGCCAAAATAACAAAACTTCCAACTCGAAACCCAAAAGACAGCCGATTGAGATAGAGCTCATCAGATCTAGTTTCCCGTCCCTCTTCCGAAACGGTGGAAGTTTAATTCACATATGTGTCCACTGCGGCACAACACTGTTATATACAGAGGAAGTCTCCATATTCAGAGCCGAACCCAGGGTCCTTTGATCTGGAAACAGTGGAACTTGAAGAGTCTAGCACAGTATTGATTCGATGATGACTATTCGTGGAATGCAGAGAGTCAGACAAACTGGGCATTCGAAGGACTTAAAGTTTTTGTCAGTTAGATACTTTTGAGAATCTATGATATTCGTGGAATGTGAATCGTTTTGTACAGATCAGCATTCGAGACCTATTAACTATGTCTCATTTGCAATTAGATGGAAAATGAAGAGTCTGTAACCGTTTTGAACGGAGAGAATGGGAATCAACTGGAATATTTATATATATATATTGTAGCAAGCAGATGAAAGAAAGTGTGCTGTTCAGTAACGTAATTTCGAATATAAGAGATTGAGCACATTGCAGAAAAGAATTGAAGAGCTAGATACGATGATTGTTGTAGAGTATGAAGAGTCCAGATGAGAAAGAATATATGAATGATATAGTGACAGTCTCGGTGAGTTCTGTATGTGCTTAGTCTTGATGATAAATAGAGAAAAATGTACAGAGATAGAATTATAACATCTGTTGTGAATATCTGCAATACTGTCTAATTCAGAATCATAATGTAAATGCTAATTTATAAAGCCTAGTCATAGACAGTAAGGGGTTGTAAGGGTTTGATTCATTCTGTAATTCGAATAGTTCTCTGGGTGGTAGGGTGGAGCAAGGGAGAACAGAGTTCTTTGGGGTGTTGTAGCATCCCTCTGGTTGTAGCCAGAAAATAGAAACAAGTTGGTGCTTGTATAATTGGAAGTTGTAGCTTCCAGAGGTAGCAGCCTCGTATGGGTTGAAGCTTAGGCAAAATAAAAGAATGTAAAGAGGAGTTAGAGCTTACCTTTCATTCTTAAGAAGAAGAGTTTTTATTGTTTCCTCATGAAAACATTGTGTCTTGTGTTCGTTCATGTGCTTGAATGTTGACTGTTATTTAATTTGCTGCTATATGTTGAATGGTTTAAACATATGTCCATAATAAATCTGAAACATCATTTAAAAAGAAGCACTTTGGTATGTAACTGATTCACCCCCCCCCCTCTTAGTTACTTTAATCCGTCCAACAATTGGTATCAGAGCCAGGTTGCTTCAAATTAGTTTAACCACTGGAATCTAGATCCTAAACAATGGACAAGAAATCAGAATTTACCAAACATGGACTGCCTCTATTTGATGGACATAATTATGCCTTTTGGAGTATAAGAATGAAACTGTTTCTACAGTCTCAAGGAGTTAATCAATGGAAAGCTTGTTTAAATACATATAATGCTCTAGCAACTATTCCAACAGATCCTATAAGTCGAAAACTCTATGAGAGTAATTCAAAGGCTATGTATGGTATTCTAGGAGGCCTAGCAGCTTCAAAATTTGTTAAAGTAATGAACTGTTCCTCAGCAAAAGAAATTTGGGACAAACTGAAAACAGTCTATGAAGGGGATGTTAAAGTTAAAAATTCCAAATTACAAACATATAGATCTCAATTTGAAAGTTTGAAAATGGAAGAATCTGAAGATATAGCCACTTATTTTCTTCGAATAGATGAAGTTTCCAATACCATGAGAGGGCTAGGACAAAAGATTAAAGATGAAGATATTGTACAAAAGGTTCTTAGATCTCTTCCTGCTAGATTTAATCCTAAGGTTTCTGCATTAGAAGAAAGAGAAGATTTAGATACCTTAGATATGGATACACTTAGTGGAATACTGACTGCATATGAAATGAGAATTTCTGGTGAGACTTCTTCCAGGAAAGAAGCAGCATTCAAAGCAGCAAAGAAGGAGAAGAAGAAGTGAACCATTCTGAAAAATCAGAAGAGGATGAAGAAGAAGCAAATTTTGTCAAGAGCTTAAGAAAGGGTACAGGTAGGTACAAAGGTAAGCTTCCTTTGAAATGTTTTGGATGTGGTAGAATAGGCCACTTTGCTTCCAAATGTCCTTATAGTAAGAACTCTAACAATGAGGAAGAAAGCAGTAAACAGCCAAAGCAATACAAAAATAAATACAAGAAGTCTTTCAATAGACGTACTTTCAAGAAGAAGAGTTTATTTACTAAAGAAGAAAGTGATATATCTGATTCCGATGAAAGTGATGATCATTCAGATGAGAATTTTATGGCTTTGGAAAATCAAAAAGACCAGTCTGAAGAGGAAGAAGACGGTGAAGTGGATTTGGAAGCAGAATTGGTAAGTGCTCTATGTGATTTAAGAAGAGAAAGAAAAGAATGTAGACATCTTAAGAGAAATGTTAAAGAACTTGAGGATGAGTTGAAAAAATCAAACGATTCATTTGAAAGCACTGAAGCAATGATGATTGAATTAAAACTAAAACTGGAAGAAGCTAGAATCACTAAAGAATCTCTAAACAAATTAATTATGGTAAAGGATAAAGAGATTGAAAACCTAAAATCAGAAGTTGTCTTATTAAGGAAGAAGGTACAAGAAAGTAACATGAATCACAGTTCATCAATTCTAAATCAGATAATAGAAACTCAGAGATCTGTAAATGATAAATATGGACTTGGTTATAAGGCAGCAGTGATCAATGATGGTTCTAGTTCAAGTTTGAAAGAAATAGGTACAGAAAAGAAGAATGAGAAAGGAGCTGATGAGAATTCAATGGTTGAGAAACAAGAAGAAAAATCAAGACCAATTGTTCAGAAAAGGACACATGACGGGTATCAGAATAAGTTTAATGGCTATTGTTTTTTTTGTTACAATTATGGACACAAGGCTGCTTTTTCTACTAAATTTTCAAGAAAAATACATGAATATAATGGTTATGAGAAGTCTAGACATGGATATGGAAAAAGATTGGATGTGACAAGTCAAAACAGAAATAGTAATACTCATAACAGATTTGATATTTTAAACCATGAAACAGAATGTTATAAGTGTCAAAATTTTGGCCATATTTCAAGAAATTTCCCTACCAACTTTCAGAAAGTTAGTAAACCCATCTATACCCATCAACAAACTCAAATCTGGAAAAGGAAGACTGAAAATCTGAAGGCTGAAAATTGTAACGTAGCCTTGCAAGCTGAACATAAAATCAAATGGATAATAGACAGTGGATGCTCCAAACATATGACAGGAAGTAAACATTTGTTTATCAAACTAGACAAAGGAAAAGAGGGATCTGTCACATTTGGGAATGATCAGACAGCTAGAATAATTGGAAGAGGGACTGTATGTTTAAACAGTAAGAAAAACTTGGCTGAAAATGTCCTGTTGATAGAAGACATGGAACACAACTTGATGAGTGTTAGTCAAACATGTGATAAGGGACGCTACATGATATTTGATTCAAATGGATGTCAAATCAGAGATGTGAAAACAGATAAACTAATAGGTATAGCCACAAGAAGTTCAAGCAATGTCTATATTCTAGATGAGAAAAAGAATGAATGATGTCTTAGTAATGAGAATGAAAGTTGGTTGTGGCACAAGAGACTAGGTCACATCAATTTTGATAATCTGATCAATATGAATAAGAATGAAGCTGTAAGAGATTTACCATCTTTAAAGAATCTCTCAGGTTCAGTGTGTAAGCAATGCCAACATGGGAAACAAACAAGAGTCAGATTTAAAACAAAAGAATACTCCACAACTAAACCGCTTGAGATAGTGCATACTAATATTTGTGGGCCCATGAGAACAAAAGGGATGAAAGGAGAAAATTATTTCTTATTATTTGTGGATGATTACACTAGAATGACTTGGCTTTACTTATTGAAAAAGAAATCTAAAGCTTTTGACTGTTTTCAAATGTTTAAAGAATTTGTTGAAAATGAATGTGACAAGAAAATAAAGTGCCTGAGATTTGATAATGGAGGAGAGTACGTGTCAAATGAATTTAACAAATTTTGTGATGTGAACGGGATAAAGAGACACTTCTCTGTGACTGAAACACCTCAACAAAATGGGGTAGTAGAAAGGAAAAACATAACAGTAGTAGAGATGGCTAGAACCATGCTCCATGAAGCAAAGTTGAGTAATGTGCTTTGGCCTCAAGATATTCACACAGCAGTTCACATTCTGAATCGATGTCTGCTAAGAAATAACCAGTCTGTCACGCCATATAAAATGTGGAAAGGAAGACAAGCCAGCGTTAAACATTTCAGGATCTTTGGCTCTAAGTGTTATATCAAACGAGTAGATCCACATTTGGGAAAATTAGACTCTAGAACCGATGATGGAGTATTAGTTGACTACTCCTGTTCTAGAAAAGCATATAAATATTATAATTTCAGACTAAGAAAGATTGTTGAAGCAATAGATGTAACATTTGATGAATCTGCATTCTTAAAATCAAAGACTAAGCAAAAGGAGTTTGAGACTCATGATATATTTGACAAGCACAGGTCAGATGATGAAGAGGATGAAATAGAAGAGGTTAAGGCTGATGACAGTGACAGATCTACAAGTGATGATGAACAATGCTTCAGTCCTTCAAAAAAATACAATTTCAACAAAATCTCCAAGTAGTCGAATACAGAAAAATCACCCTGAAGAATTGATTATTGGGGATATAAACTCAGGTGTCGAGACAAGAAGTAAAAGACAGCAACCCATTCTTGAAAAGCAGGTATCACTTCTCTCTCTGACTGAACCAAAAAATGTGAATGAAGCTATCAAAGATGAACATTGGGTAAATGCTATGAAGGAAGAGCTTAGCCAAATCGAAAAGAATCACACCTGGGAACTAGTTCCTAGACCTGCAAACAAAAATGTAATAGGAGCTAAGTGGGTTTTCAGGAATAAACTGGATGATACAGGAAAAGTAACCAGAAATAAAGCAAGACTAGTTTGCAAAGGTTATGCATAGGTAGAAGGGATTGATTACAGTGAAACATTTTCCCCTGTTGCTAGAATGGAAGCAATAAGGTTGATTCTAGCATATGCCAGCTCCAAACAAATTAAAGTCTACCAAATGGATGTGAAGTCAACTTTTCTGAATGGTGATCTGGCAGAGGAAGTCTACATGGAGCAGCCAGAAGGATTTCATGAACAGGATGCATCACAGTTTGTTTACAGATTGAGGAAAGCATTATATGGATTAAAGCAAGCACCTAGGGCATGGTACTCCAGACTAGATAACTACTTAATGCAGCAAGGATTCAAGAAAGGTCAAACAGATAGTAACCTGTACATTAAAGAAGAGAATAACAGCCTTATTATTATAGAATTTTATGTTGATGACATAATTTTTGGGAGTGACGATGATAGACTGAGCACAAAGTTTGCTGAAAGCATGCAGCAGGAATTTGAAATTTCTATGCTAAGAGGAATGAAGTTCTTTCTTGGATTACAAATCAATCAATGTGACAGAGGTATCTCTATCTCTCAAACTAAATACATTAATGAAATGTTAAAGAAATTCAAAATGGAGGAGTGTAAGCCAGTTGGTACACCTATGGTCACTGGATGTAAACTCAGTAAAGATGATAACTTTGGAGATGTAGACCAGACTATGTACAGATCCATGATTGGTAGTCTACTCTATGCTATAGCAACTAGGCCAGAAATTATGCATGTTGTTTGTCAGGTTGGAAGATTTCAGGCTTCACCTAAGAATGGTCACTTGTTGGCTGTAAAGAGGATTTTCAGATACTTAAAAGGAACAACAAATCATGGTTTATGGTATCTAAAAGATAACTCTCTGGACTTATATGCATTTACTGATGCTAACTGGGCTGGATGTGTTGATGAAAGGAAAAGTACTAGTGGTGTTGCCTTCTTTCTTGGAGGTTGTTTGGTAAGCTGGTCCAGTAAGAAACAATCATCTGTTTCATTATCTACAACTGAAGCAGAGTATATAGCAGCAGCAGGATGTTGCACCTAGATTCTTTGGATGAAGCAGATGTTGAAGGATATGCACATACATAATGATGATCCCATTCCCATTTTCTGTGATAATACAAGTGCAATAAGCATTTCAAAGAACCCAGTGATGCATTCAAAGACTAAACACATACCCATCAAATATCATTTTTTGAGAGAGCAGGTGCTGTCCAAAGTTATTAAGCTTGAATATGTTGGAACAAAAGACCAGATTGCTGATATTTTCACTAAGCCCCTTCCCAAATCTCAGTTTGAAATGCTTCGAGCTCAGTTGGGGGTTTTTCCTCTCTGAATATTTTTTTTCATTCACATTACAGGTTCTGATTTCCTGGTGGCAAATTGTTCCAAATTTTGGTTATTTTTGTGTTCTCTTGCTTTCTGAACATATTCAATACAGATTGGTTTCATTTTTTCAGCTGTTAGTTGTCTCACAGTAATAGGGGGAGACATATTCACAGGGGGGTTCTCTTTCTATCTGTGCCATGGATGTCAAAAGGGGGAGAAAGCTTTCAAAGTTTGTCATCATGTCAAAGGGGGAGTTTGTTAGCCAATTTTGCTACACAGTCTGAATGTTGCCATGTGCCAAACTTTGAATGTTTCACTCACAGACAAAGCCACAGTAGGATGAATCAAACGAAGTCACAACAGTAATAAAGCAAATGCTAATGTTACAGCCACAAATGAGAATAATGTCACAGCTCTAAATGTTGCACAGAATACCCGCATATTGAAAAGGATGATTACACAGTTCACTACAACAGAGGATTTTGTTATACATTCAAATAAATGAAACAGAAGGATAAAAACGATCAAATGTTTCAAATGTTACATATGTTATCAGCATAGAGTTATCATGTTATATATCAACAACATTATATTGAAACTCAGCGCTATTCTATACCATGGAGCTTAACATACGAAGTCTCATTGAAACACAGTGTTACATCTATACATCGATTCACATATATAAAATAGAGTTTTAAATGAATAATTTGATCACACTATACAGAATGGGCAGGATCTGAAACAAAGCGGCCGGAAGGATAGTGATTTTTCATCCGCAACGGCAGAAGGGTAGTGGCTTCTTCATCTGCAACAGCAGAAGCCCACAACATAAGGATCGATGACAATGGGCAAACAAACATATCAGCGAGCGGAGGAGAAACGACTAAACGTCGGAAGGACATCCCCTTCCGCAATGTCGGAGCGAAAAGCGGAACGGGAGCCGCAACGTCGGAGCTTTAAAACATCGGAAGTCGGAAGGACATCCCCTTCCGCAATGTCAGAGCAAAAAGAGGAACAGGAGCCGCAACGTCGAAGCTTCAAAACATCGGAAGTCGGAGCGGAACGGGAGCCGCAATGGTGGAGGTATAAAGGCTTTCGGGAGCTGCAACGGCGAAAGCCAAAATAACAAAAATTTCGACTCGAAACCCAAAAGACAGCCGATTGAGACAGAGCTCATTGGAGCTAGTTGCTCGTCCCTCTTTCAAAACAGTGGAAGTTTAATTCACATATGTGTCCGCTGCGGCACAACACTGTTATATACAGAGGAAGTCTCCATATTCAGAGCCGAACCCAGGGTCCTTTGATCTAGAAACAGTGGAACTTGAAGAGTCTAGCACAGTATTGATTCGATGATGACTATTCGTGGAATGCAGAGAGTCATACAAACTGGGCATTCGAAGGACTTAAAGTTTTTGTCAATTAGAGACTTTTGAGAATCTATGATATTCGTGGAATGTGAATCGTTTTGTATAGATTAGCATTCGAGACCTATTAACTGTGTCTCATTTGCAATTAGATGGAAAATGAAGAGTCCGTAACAATTTTGAACGGAGAGAATGGGAATTGACTGGAATATATATATATATTGTAGCAAGCATATGAAAGAAAGTGTGATGTTCAGTAAGGTAATTTCGAATATAAGAGATTGAGCACATTGCAGAAAAGAATTGAAGAGCTGGATACAATGATTGTTGCAGAGTATGAAGAGTCCAGATGAGAAAGAATATATGAATGATACAGTGATAGTCTCGGTGAGTTCTGTATGTGCTTAGTCTTGATGATAAACAGAGAAAAATGTACAGAGATAGAATTATAACATATGTTGTGAATATCTGCAATACTGTCTAATTCAGAATCATAATGTAAATGCTGATTTATAAAGCCTAGTCATAGACAGTAAGGGGTTGTAAGGGTTTGATTCATTCTGTAATTCAAAGAGTTCTCTGGGTGGTAGGGTGGACCAAGGGAGAACAGAGTTCTCTGGGGTGTTGTAGCATCCCTCTGGTTGTAGCCAGAAAATAGAAACAAGTTGGTGCTTGTATAATTGGAAGTTGGAGCTTCCAGAGGTAGCAGCCTCGTCTGGGTTGAAGCTCAGGAAAAATAAAAGAATGTAAAGAGGAGTTGGAGCTTAACTTTCATTCTTAAGAAGAAGAGTTTTTATTGTTTCCTCATGAAAACATTGTGTCTTGTGTTCGTTGATGTGATTGAATGTTGAGTGGTTTAAACATATGTCCATAATAAATCTGAAACATCATTTAAAAAGAAGCCCTTTGGTATGTAACTGATTCCCCCCCCCCCCCCCCTCTCAGTTACTTTAATTCGTCCAACATTAAAAAAATACCATTTATAAGTAAATAAATGAAATGACCAAAATAAATTATCATGCGAACGAGCTTATTTATCCTACTCTATGCATGAAATGAAGCAAGAAAAAATAGGTGAAATTATAAATCTAATGCAACCACCTCAACATTTTATCAATAACAATGTGTACACATTAATCATCGGATGAAAAATTATGGTAATATTCATGATGGAAGGGAGGAATGGTAGATCATAAGAATGGACAATATTATCATTAAACTATTTCCAATAATGGCAAGTCTCATTGTAATATCCCTCTTGTGTACCCCTAAATATTTTGTAATTTTTAATGTTTGTCGTACTTGTTTTCTGGTGAGGAGCTCAAGGCCAAGGCCCCACCAGTAAACCTTGTAACTTAAGTGATTAATTCCCTATGTTGTAGACTTAGGGGACTTAAGGCATAAATGCAACTTAATAACGGGAAACTGAATCCACTAGGGGGAGGGAATGGATGTCTAGGTAATCCAGGACCCAGATGACAAGTGTCATCCCTATGTCATTAATAAATGTGTATTCACCTGATTTTATCCTAAGAAGGGTAAAATAATTAGCCGCATACTATTAGGGAACTCCTATTAGTCGGAAGCTAATTAACGCTAGTTGATCCTAAATAAAATTAGTTTTCTACGATAAGTTTTAAGTATTTGGCAAGCATGCCGAGAGAATATCTATAGGGATACTAAAATAAAATGAGTTAAAATTATTCCTATTTTCTTACATGTAGAAAATGGTATTTTAAGATCATTTTAAAGAGTTATGAGTATTACTCAATTAAAACCAATATAGTGCTCTATTGTATATATAGATAGATAGATATATTTATAATATTTAAAACATGTGTTAACGAGATTCACAAAATGAAGTTAAAAT
This sequence comes from Pseudotsuga menziesii, assembly GCA_001517045.1. NCBI lineage: Eukaryota > Viridiplantae > Streptophyta > Pinopsida > Pinales > Pinaceae > Pseudotsuga > Pseudotsuga menziesii. Next base: position 102,917 of record LPNX010342971.1, read on the forward strand.
CCCTACCAAGTTAAGTAAGTGTACATATATATATCGAAAGCCGACTTCTAAAGGTGTTACGGCCCTTTAAATTCAAGTTTTTTTAAAAATACTTAGGTGAAAGGCTTAAATGTAAAGCTAGCATGTTGAATTGGATCGACATTTGTTATTTAGAAGATACCAAATATCTTAGTGGACAGTTAGTAATAAATGAGTGTCTCCTTCTTGAATAGCACCGTGAGCCTTTTGTGCTCATTATGGGTGTTGTTGCATGCTAAAAATAGAGGTTGAGGAAGATTGCAAGGGGCAGGGAGTTTGGAAGGGACGCCCATGGGAGCGGAGTATTGGGGAATGGGACGTTTTCCAATTCGCGGGAACTCGATTGGGAATTTTGGGAGGGAACTGCGATTTGCTTGTCTCTGCTAGTTTACAGCATGAAACACTACGTGTGTCGTGGATGATCCGGGAGGAACTCGCTTTTCTTTTCCAGATATCCACATGGTTTTGGGTATGTTATTTATGTTCTCTTCCTACGTGTTTTTTCTTATTTGGAAGGTTTGTGATTTGAATTTTGTACCCTTCCTGCGTTTGATTGTTACCAATATAAATGTGTATATATATGGATTGTGACTCTACCTATATGGAATGATAAAATTTGATCTGTATATTCATAGATCGAAGGATGACGATCTGAAGGTTCTTACTTTGAATGTTGTACTTTTATGTGTGTTAAATCGGATATGCTTATATCTCTCTGCATTTTATTTCGATCTGGAAATGTATACCCTGGTCGTGTTTTACTATTGATCTGAATTTGATGTGCCTTCCTTAACATTGTTGCCATTTTTTATCTAGAAATGTATACCCTGGCTGCGTTTTGCTATTGATCTGAATTTGATGTGTCTTCCTTAACAGCGTTGCCATTATTTATCTGGAAATGTATACCCTGGCCGAGTTTTTCTATTGATCTGAATTTGATGTGTCTTCCTTAACAGCGTTGCCATTTTCGATCTGGAAATGTATACCCTGGACGTGTTTTGCTATTGACCTAAATTTGATGTGTCTTCCTTAACAGCGTTGCCATTTTAGATTTGGAAATGTATACCCTGGTCGCGTTTTTCTATTGATCTTAATTTGATGTGTCTTCCTTAACAGCGTTGCCATTTTCGATCTGGAAATGTATACCCTGGTCGCATGCTGCTATTGATCTAAATTTGATGTGTCTTCCTTAACAGCGTTGCCATTTTAGATTTGGAAATGTATACCCTGGTCGCGTTTTTCTATTGATCTTAATTTGATGCGTCTTCCTTAACAGCGTTGCCATTTTCGATCTGGAAATGTATACCCTGGTCGCATGCTGCTATTGATCTAAAATTTGATGTGTCTTCCTTAACAGTGTTGCCATTTTTCGATCTAGAAAATTTATACCCTGGCTGCATTTTTCTATTTGATCTAAACTTGATGCGTTTTCCTTAACATTCATTGCCATTTTCGATCTGAAAATTTATATCCTAGCCACGTTTTGTACTAGGAATAGTTATATTAATTTGATAGGTTAATAACTGGAACTTAAGTATGTATTATATATGTGAATTATATATATAATCACATTGACTCGAGGGTTATACAAATGATACCGCATTATCAATACATTGAAATATGAATTGAGTTGTTTTAATATTAAGTTTATATTTCCTGCCTGGTATGGATATATGCAACTATACCATGAGATGTATAGTGTGTATTTCTTGATAAATGAAGCTTAGAGATAAAACATATATGTGAAATAAATATAGATATTCATACTTACATATAATCATCCCAATTTTAATGTATCTTAATGGTATAATAAATAGATATAAAATTAACTTGTGTGAAGGTATTTCATTAGGGTTGAGTAAAGATACTTCACTATGGTGCTAACAGTGAATTATATTAAGGAAGAACCATTACATAGTACATATATGGATATATTTTATAGATATAGGGTGGTTCTTAGTGTGTTAAGGTTATTGAGAACAAGGCTGAGCCTATTTGATTGTGTGATAGGTTATGATTTAACAAGTGAAGGCAAGCCCTAGCCCTCGATAGGTTAATGTTTGTGTGACAATAAAAAGAAGGTGTAAGTAAAGAGAGGTTTTTAGTCTTAACTTCAAAACTCGGTTACAAACATTATTTCTTTATTATGGTGCATAAAGAATTGGTGATTGATCCATCTGGATTCAATAAATTACTTAACCAAGAATGTCTAGTTTTATTAGTAAATAGCTTAGAGACACTCCCTGAGAGAGAGTCTATGAAAATAACAAAAAGAAAGTATGGCAACAATGATGTTGTGGATTGTAATTCCTTTAATTGGATGAATAACATATGAGGTGATGGGTTTTGTGGACTTAACCCATGGATGGGGTGAACCACATACATTGGTCTCACTCTTATGTGTTCTTGGTGTATCGTTCTTATGTGTTCTTGATGTGTTGTTCTTATGTGTTCTTGATGTATCATTCTTATGTGTCCTTGATGTATTTATTTTATGTGCTCTCGATGTATACTATCTTATGTGTTCTTGATGTATTCTATCTTATGTACTTTCTATGTATTTAATTCATTTTCTGATGGTAATGATGCTATAAATTGTTGAATGATGATTCCAAAGGAAGATGGTATATTTGATGTTTGTAAAATGTTAGATAGTCTAATGTGGGATAAAGGATAGAGTTATTGTTTAGTTTTTGTCTAAGGTGTTAATTATTGTAGAAATATGGATCTTAGGAAGGATTGAAATGGCTGACTTTATTTCCATAGACTCATGTTATTTTATAGATAATCGGTTTCCTCTTAAATGACTAACACCCTTCCAATAATTGGCTTACAATGTGATTTAGTTTTGTCACTCAAAGATCGGAAGGGTAGTTGTATCGAAGATATAAGTTGTCTTTTGATAGGAAATTTTTTTATTGATTTGGGTATGTTACACTCATTGCAAGCTTCTTCTATCCAACATTAGACATGGCTTGAAAAAATATTTATACTGTGAGGCAACCAACAAAATGTTGGTGAAATTGTATGTTAATTAATATACAACATTAAATTGTCGTCTAGAGAATCGTAGCTTTAAAGGTGCAGGAACAGTATGTGCAAGTTCAAAGCCTAATTTATCCTATTTAAACTAGTTACCAATTAATCCTACAAATCTCTCATTAACTCAGCAAATGAAATAAAGTGCAAGCAAACATCTAAAATCAAACCATATGTTAATCCATGTGCATAAATGTTCTTTTATGTTAAACTAAACTTAAACTTCATAACATCTAAATTCTAAATATATCCATCATTAGTAAATATAGAATTCATTTATCAAGCTATCAAATTGATCACTCATCTATTCAAATGTAGGAAATGATATTTAAAGTTTCCTATTTAGATTTTATATGGAATTTCATCCAAACACCAGACTTATGATTTCCAATAATTGCATGGGTATTTGGTTGACAATGAGAAATATTTTAAAACTAATGATCTATTTTAAAAATCCCAAAATTACAGTAACTTGTACCAACTAGTACTAACCTATACCTGTTGGTATCAACTTACACCTATTGGTACCAATCTGTTCCTACATGTGCCAATCTATACTATTCTACCAATTTTATTATTCAATCTACAAATTTCAAATATAATATATGTATTTAAGAATATTGGAAGTAATCTAATCTAGAAACCAGACTAATTCTTAAAACAACAAAAATCAACTAATTAAAATTTAAACAATCAACTATTCTTCCTCCTATTAAAACTAATTATCTACCAAAATTTAATCAAATGGAAAGATAATTTAATTCCTAATCACAACTAACTAATAAAAATCTAAGTTTAAACCAAATCATTTGTATTTCCAAAAAACTAAAAAGATATTCTTTTATGATATTTTCAATTTAAAGATAAACTTGCTACCTTTAACACAACCAAATTAAAATGAATCACACTTTAAGAATGAAAAGAATACATCTATTAATCTCTGGTTTTCCTAATTTAAGATCAAATTTATCCATTGAAAGAGAGCAGAGATCTGTTTCAAATACTAATGATTATGTTCAAAAAGAATTCTACAAAATCAAAATTCAAAAATTAATTAGCACCTAAAACTATTTAGAGAGAGCTCTCGAGACTGTTATTAACCTATTCCTATTATTTTATTAACTCACACTTGATCATCAATGACTCATAATAAATTCAACCTATCTCTAATCGAAATGGATTCAATAAACGAGATGAAAACAGTCTCACTATTCATGTTCATTAACGAATTTCTTATCTTAAAATCAATAAAATCAAAATCATTGGTAACGAAATCTATGTTCGACTCACTATCACTACGTTAAGTTTAAATCTGCAATTGAAATATTAATTAAATCAAATGATGTCAAGATATTATAATAGCTCAACAATAATGTAAGAATCTATCCTTCAAAAAAATCAACTCAACAACAAATATGTTCTATCTCATTAAATTATAAATACAGAGGGAGAGTGAATTGAACCTTTTGGTGGGCCCAACCAAGAGGCAAGATTGCCTAAAAGAAAACCAGATATACTCTAAATTATCCCATAAACAACATCATCCTCTACGCTTGATCAATTGGAATATAAGCTACGGTATCAACAGAAGAATATTTCACAAAATTGTTGCTCTAGAAATTGTATTACCAATCATATCATATCATTTTCCTTCCTTCCAATTTGTACAAAATAGATTAAGTTTTATAGGCTATGTTTTCACATACAGTTTCGTGAACCAAAGTGAAACTGAAAATGAATCTTCATATCCAAAAACATCTCATAGTTTGATGATAATCTCACGTCTTCATGACACGAAGTGTCATGAAGCGTGAATTAATGGATAGAGATCAATATAATCCTAAAAATGCATCCTTAATAGACCTTTAAATCAACACATGTTATTCATTCCAGATTTGATTGAAGATCCTGAACCGAATCATAACTTAATCAACCACTTGAATCTGAGCTGGAACACGAGCTGGTATTTCAAGTGCAGGAACGTTGAGTGTGTTGGCATAGGAATCTCGAATAAGCCTGGTGCAGAAATGTTGAGTGTGCAGGAACCTCTGGTGCAAGAACCTCTGGTGCAGGAAACGATGGTACAATAATCTCTAAAATCTAATTTTTTCTGTCATCTTAGTGTAGGAACACTTTTCTTGGCCACAACAACACATTATTAAACCTTCATCGATAAAACCAATGTAAAACCAATGTAAAGGAAACTTTAATCGTTAAAAAGACAAGAAAATCATAATAATTAACCACTAGGTAGAATAGAAAGGTTTACAAATAAGTGATGAAATAATGGTGTTGGAATGCATTAAAAATGAAGGAACGTGACTTGTGAATGGGTCTTTTTATAGTAGAAAATATGACATATTTGCAACCCAAAACAAAACTATAAGGATTCTCAGCTGAAAAATAATATGTAATAATATTAGCACTAGGCTTCTCTAAATCATGAGAAACTTATGCATGTGAAGATGATGTCTGAAAATGATCCTCCATGGGTTGCATCAAATGTGTCTTACTAATGAAAATTAACTTCTAACCCAAGTATGTATTATTAGTAATTGTGTATGGATGGAAATGATCATATGAATAGTCTAAATGCACCTCTTTTGAACTGTTAAATTCAGATCATCACAAGTCATTCTCCAAGTCAATCATGTGCACTAAGATTGGGCTTCATATGTTGATTTGATAGGAATCCTGAGTTGGTGTTGATGTATATGTAACTTCAGAATGTATTCTTCTATGTATTTCATATATTGTAACCCGATGTTTATTCCGGGATGTTTCTATTATGTATTTGAGTCATGTGGTCATGCCCCGATGTTCCGATCGGGAGGATTAATAATGTAAACAAGTCATATCAAGTCATTAGGTAAGTCCCCACAGTTTAGGGGCACTTGGGTTATTATACACTAATTAAGGTGTAGGCTCAAGTAATTAATTATGAGTTAATCCTACATGGTTGAGTGCACTTCAAGTCAATGGAAGAATATAAATAGAGAGTGAGAGTCTCTCTATTTATCACTTGTGAATTACATCACTTGCTCTCTC
>LPNX010342971.1:115382-139051 GCA_001517045.1 Pseudotsuga menziesii
AGTTGGACTCGGGAAAGTGGAGTAAATTCTTGGGTTGAACTAAAAAATGACTAGGTCTTATGTGTAAAAGGTTAATCCTCATGTGTTGAGATGAATAATTTGATATGTCAAAGTGATAATGTTGTATAGTCTTTTCATACAAGTCCAAAGACTTGTGTACCAAGTCGGATCCTCATGTGTTGAGGTGGGTCTCATGTGTAGAGGAAATGATTTGCTAGTTGAAGGATGTTAATGTGTGACATTCTACTAAAGATGATATAGTTATTAAGTCTCCTCTAAAGGCTTATCACCTCTAGAGTGAATTACTTTAGCATAAGGTCACTTGGCACCAATAGTAAAATGATATGACTAGATCAATGGACAAATATCCTTAGTATAATTTTTATGATAGATAAATAATATGATATTTAAAATATAGATAGACATAAGTGATAGCATGCATAGAGAAATAGAGAATTTGAATTGCTCATGGTAATTAACTTCAATTAAATAGAGAATTTGAATTGCATAGATTATTCCAGTTAAAAGAGAATTCGAAATTGCACATATTGTTGATTTCAATTAATAAAGCAGAACTCAAATTATTGAACTCCGGTTTTGTAAATAGTGCAAGCTTCAGTTAAAGTAAAAGAACTCTTCTTGATCACTCTAATAATACTATCAAGAAGGAGTTCAGTTAAAGGAGTTAACTAAGTGATATTAAACTAGTTAACTAAAGTGTTTTGCATGACGATACTTTAGTTAAACTAAAATACAACACTTAAGTTATGACACTCAAGATGAACTAAAATATGACACTTAAGTTAACTAAGTGTTTGTGTGATGGCACTTGAGTATTTTCATGATGACACTTAAGTTAGCATCCTAACTAAGTGATCTAGCATCAAATTGAAGTATGAGATCATTATGAAGTCAGTGTATGATGTATTTGTCCAAGCATATGTTATATTACGAGTTGGATATGTATAAATCAATCAAATGATTTAGTTTTGATGTATCCAAGGAAAAAGGGAGAATAAGTGTGAAGGGTTTTCCCACTAGTGAAAAAAGTGTGAATTGGTGTGCAAGGTTTTCTCTTCAGTGCTGAAAGGGAAAATGGTTGAGAGGACAGAGTTTACAAGTGAAAATAGTGTGAATTGACTTGTAAGTTCAGCATAATCCTGAGAACCTCTTTCCATATCTATTATCTATTAATTCATGATAACACCTGGGGTGTTGATTCTCTTCTATATTGAACCTAGGGTGTCGATATAAATCTTCTATTGTAAGAGACATTCTATACTATCTATCAGTATTCTACTTTGGAGATTTGTTGGGGTTTTTCTCCCTCATTTTTTTGATGGTTTTCGCTAGGGTACATACTGTGTTATGTGTGATTGATTATGTTTATGAATGTTCTATTGCTTTCAAGTACTTGGTTATTTCACATCTAAATATTAAATTTCAAAGCTCAACCAAAAATTCAACATAAACCAGGCTATCCAAAGGCTTCAAAATCAGCACTCCCTTCTCTGGATATATCAAAAATGGGGTTTTCCAAATATGTCTAATAATTGTCATCCAAATATTTATCAAAATTATTGGATTCAACATCACTAGTAACATACCCTTGGTTTCCCTTATCCTCTTCACGCCCAAAATTATCATCCTTAAAAGGCTCAGTTTCAAAAATATAAAAAGGGGACAAGCTTTCCAAACCCTCATCACCACAAGGAGAACAAACAAGGGTGTCAACATGAACCTCATAGACCTCATCATGAATTTATTCATGATATTATGTGAGCACTTATTTATCTGAGATTTAATGTGTTTCCTTAAGTAGGATTTCCATAGTATCCTCAATGATGTTTTCACTCTTTCTTTCTTCTTTTGAATCAATATGTGTTATGTTTATTTTAGGAATGTGGGTAAGAAATTATTTAATAACCTCCTCAATCGTGTAATTGTATTCAAATACCACTCATGGAGAAATTTCTTGAAAATATTCCATTGAAGAGATTTCTTTGAAACCCAATCTAGAGTATCATCCTCGAAAGTACAAAAATATCGTCATCAAATCATCTTGATGAAATATATGAAATCAATAACAAATTTAATGAAGGATGTAATGTGAACATCGAGTGGATTAGTGATTCCATGATATGCAGGAGTGAAATCAAACAAAATTAACAAATCAAAGCCTTCATTTGGGAATCCAGGGATATTGAAAATCCCATCCATGGGAATGCCCTTTGTAGGTCCCAATAATATTCAAATATGGGATCCATCTAAAAATGAGGTTATAATGGAGTTACCAAAACAAAATTTGTTTTGAGGATTTTTTTAAGGTGTCACATGTGCTCATCTCTACACATAACAAATATTCAAAACTTGTGAGGAAAATGGTTTCATACTTTCATGGAATTTCCATGTGAGAAGAAAATTATGAAATAATAATCTCATAAACTTTCCTTATTTTTTGTAAATTACTTGTTAGAAAATATCTAATCTAAATATCTAAATATCATAAACTTATCTCACTAGATGCCAATGTTAAATATCTAATCTAAATATTTCATCAAACAAAGTTAAAACAAGATTGTTAATTCTGAGGTGATAAAAATATTTTATCCTGGACAACGGTGCCAAAAATGTTGCCACCGAGATCTGCATGGGAGCATGAGAAAAATATCAACTCACTGAGGCCTTGGGTACAAGTCAATGAGTTGGGTGTAATTGTCACCATAACACTCAACTCATTTTGTTTAGGCCAACTCCTAAACAAAATACAAGGAAATCACTTTAAAATCTATGGATGGTTAGACTCTTTGGAGAAAGAAACTTACTAAGAGTTTATGAAAAGAAACTAGGAAACTAATCTAGTAGTATATCTAACAAGGAAATAAACAAATAAATCACTAAGTATATCAAATATTTTAACATGAATATCATAGATATCAGTGCTTTAATCATCGAGAAAAATTGATACGATTGCAAAACTTGAATTACAGCTTGCAATATATACTAAGAGATCGATTTCCTTGTTTCTTTTATTAACCCCTGAGTTTCTTTTTCTAAAGAAACCATCCTTATATTTTTTAGGGTATACCTCTTTTGGATTTTGTTTAGGAGTTATCCTAAACATAAGGAGTTCAGCGTTGTGGTGACAGTTTCACCCAACGTGTCGACTTCCCCCAAGGTCACTCTTAGTGAGTTGAGATTTTTCTCACATACACATGCAAATATAAGCAGCAACACACATAGGATGTTGGTGGTTTGATTCCTCCATATCCTATCTGCAGAAATCATTGAATATTTGCATATAAAATGACTAAATTAGTGACCAAAAAATTAGAGATAAGTAACCAACAAATGGGAAATAAGTGACCAAACAAATGACCAAAATTTGCATATAAATGACCAAATGGCAATTTTTGTGGCTAATTTTCGGTCTCTTATCACCAAACATATGACCATATTAATGACCAAACATATGATCAGATTAATGACCAAATATGCAACCAAATTAATGACCATCCAACAAGCTATGAATGACCAAACTATAAAGGACCATTTTTTTGGTCATGTGATAAGAGACCGAAAATTAGCCACCAACGATCACCAAATAAAAAGTGTTCATTTATAGATCGATTTTGGTAATTTTTGTTGTCACTTATATCTCATTATGTACTAGTGCCCCACAACCACCCACAAGCATGGGACATGGGTAACCCCATGTGTGATTTGAACTTGTGACCTCTATTTACAACATATGACTTCATATCAAGTGAATCGGCAATGAGCCACACCCGTGCAGGTAGCATAAGGCTAATTATTATTAAGTGATATTAAGTAAAAATAAGTAATAATTCTAGATATCATTGATATCTTAGTCCCGAAAAGAATTCCAGAAGATATCATTAAGCTCCTAAATGAAAAGAAGCTAAGTAACATTACTATATTACTAATTAAGATACTATTAAGTATTTTTATGGTATGGAGAAATAGGCCATTAATAACTACATTAACTAATTATAATCACTTATATATAGAAATCGGATGACGGAAATTTTCTTAATCTATCTATATAAGTGTGTGTGCACACGCGCGTACAAATGTATATATATACATAATAGAATGCCGTTCGGATTTTGTTTAGACTTGGAATATTTATATTTTCCTTAGCTTTAAAGAAAAAACATGAAAATCACAACTGACAATTTTAATTTGAATGCTTTCTTGATGAAAAAGGGCGCACTCTTAGATGAGCAGCCGCCCATGGAGTGAAACTTAAATTCTTATGATTTGGAATCCTTGGTAGTTTGTGAAGGGCATAGCTCTTGAATGATCAGCCACGGATTAACACTTATAATTTTGGTTTGAATGCTTTCTAGTTTTGAATGAGAAACCCATGGATGGATGGACACGGGGCCAGCTCCAGCTCCATCGTTGTGTAATTTAAATGTTGAATTATGTTAAAACTACATGGTTGGGTTGTGTGTTTTAAATGCTCTATGTGTGAGTTCTGTATATGTTTATAAAGATTATTTTTCAAAGGTACGTAGGGAATGGGTGCATGCCCAATCCCATGGTTGTGTGTCTTAAATGTAAATATGTATATTTCTCTATGTTTTGTGGAGGCAATCGGATGTGGGAACAACCCTTGAATAAATTTTTAAATATTTCTATAATTATTGATGGTTGCAGATTGAAGGAGGGTGCTCCTCTTGGGAGGGCTCGCCTCCCGTGATCTCTTTGCAAAAGAATTATTTCATATAATATTTATTTAAGAGAATGAGCTCAGTGAGGGAGGGAATAGGCCCAGTGATCTCTTTGCAAAAGAATTATGTGATATATTATTTATTCAAAGTAAGAGTGTGAGCTATGTAGAAGGATGCAAGATCTGTTTTGAATGTAGGTATGTATTTATGTAACCTCATATCGTGAGCTCTATGAGATAGGGTGCAAGCCTATCTTGATTGCAATTAAAATTATGATTATACATTTGCTTATACAAGATCAAAGCATGAGTATTGGGAAGGGTGCAAGCCCATCTTGCTTGAAATTAATTTTATATTTATCATTTTTTCTATCTAAGCTCAAAACACGAGTTGTGGGAGGACACAGCTCCCAGACTTGTGTTATTATATGTTTTCTTTTATAAGCTTGAAGCATGAGCTGTGTGAAGGGAACAAGCACAACTGGCTTGCAATTATTATATTTTTTATTAATTCAATCTCAAAGTGTGAGCTATGGGAAGGGTGCAAGCCCAACTTACTTGCAATTAATTTTATGGTTATATTTTTTTTATTAATCCAAGCTCAGAATGTGAGCTCTGGGGAGGGTGTAACCCAGTTCTTTGGTTGTAAGTGAATTTGATATGATTGTTTATCCAAGCAAGGCATGAACCCTGTGGGAAAGGGTGCAACCCAATCCTTTGTTTGCAAGTGATTTAGTATGTTTGTTTATCCAAGTAAGGCAAGAGCCCTGTGGACAAGGGTACAACCAAGCTCTTTGTTGGTAAGTAACTTTATATATTTTGTTTACTAAAGCTCAAGCGTGAACTATGGGAGGGAAAAATCCTAGCCTTACTTACAAAGTAATATTATGTTGATATATTTTCTTATCTAAGCTCATGCATGAGTTGTGAGGGCGAGGCAACAAGCCTAGTTTTAGGTTCACAAGTAATATTATAGATATGTTTATATGCATGCAATGACTTAGCCATATGATGTAGGAGAGAGGGAGGGCTCTTGGTAAGAGGAACTAAGCCTTGGTGGATTTTTTCCCAGCTCGAAGGTGGCCTCTCAGCAAAACGAATATACATTGGATAGAGAGATAATAGGTTGGGTGGAAAGTTGCAGTCTATCCTTTAGTCACCTCCATTCACCAGGTCATTCAGATAAGTATGCTTCATTAATGTAACATTGATGTTTAAAGGTGTTAAGTTTTATTCAGATATATTCTTAAGAATCTGTATGGTCTAAATGTTTATATGATGTAGTTTGTCAGAATTATTATGGACTAAATGAATATAGTGATTTTAATAATGATATTGTAACTAAATTATCATTGTATGTTTGGTTCAAAATAGTAGTTATCATGCTTGATTTCTTAATAGATGGGTGAAAGTGGAGAGATACTATATGTATAAAATAGTTACTTTAAGATGGATTAATATGTTGTATAATGGTAATACTTTTAATGCTAGAATGGTTTGGTATAAATATTTGATATGGCCATTATGTTGTCAACTAATCTTGGTGAGAGATAAGTTACAGCTGTAATTAAAGGGTTTATATGCTAAGTTAATCAAGTAGCTTCTTGTTGAAGAGAATAGACTTCACTTGACTGTAGGAACGATTTAATAAGAAAATGTTCTAAGCCTTATGCATGAAGTTGAAAGTAAACAGACTTGGCATTATTATATGTTGTTGTTATACGATAATAATGTGCTAACAATTATGTGGTGAATCCTACTAAGAGGGGTATATGTTGTACTTATACCATTCAACATAACAAGTTATATCTAAATAAATAATTTGCATAAAGTAAGAATTAGTTGAATATGTTAAATGAAGTAACCAAGTAATAACATAGGCTTTATGATAAATTGTATGACCTTCTCCTGAATGAAATCCTTGAACCACTACATGTTAACAAGATAGTAGGTCGTCTCATATGTCTCTTCCATGTAAGGTTATAATTGATGAGATAGTACCTTGATTATAATCATTGAAACTAACTTATTGGTTTATTGGAAATTGTTAAAGAAAAAAAAATGCATACCCCATTTCCCAAAATAGTAAAGAGGATATTCAGTATATTACAAGATATCTATGGATGGGGGCTTAACCTACCAACAAATGTTAGATTAGAAACTAATGAAAAAAGAAGATTAAAACTATGAATCTAGAAATATGTAAGTGTGTGTACAATGATATTTTATCTTTGTATCGAGAGTGGGAAGTGAGAAAAAATATGATAAACAGACCAATTAAAAAAAAATTACACTAATTCACAACAACATGCAAGTAATGAAATTGCATTTCCTTTTGAAAGTACAAGAGTTGAGTGCAATATTAATGTAATTTTGAAATGCATGCACAAAGGAATCTATATACTAAATCTATTATTAGATATATTATATTCAAAAATATATAATACATGCATAGATATATTATATCAAATACATATGTAACTTTGATAAAAGAGGATCTAACTCAACATGCATTACAAACAAAACACTTTAATTTGATTGAAATAAGGGAAGGCTATAGAAAGGTTTGAGAAGAGTAGTTTTTTCAAGCTTCGATCAATGGATTACTTCATAACTATGTAGAGTGACTATTCCACAAGGAAATCTCCAGCAAGGGAAAGGGATTCTCAAGGATAACCATGGTCTTCTTGTAGGATGAGAACCTGCACATGAAAATAAATCGCTAGAAGGGGATGAAAGATCTATCCAACTGATTCTCTTAGAGAAAATTGCAAGAGAGGATTAACACAAGCACATATCAATAAAAATATACTTATATTAATTACTATAGCCACTGATACCTACAATATAATATAATGATAACATTATATATATCCTACTGGATAGTAATACCCTTTCCAAGGCCTTATGGATAAGCAGAAATGGAAACTAACTACTAGTTAACAAATACAATTTACCTCAATTAGATAGCATGTGAAACATCAATATGTTCCACACATTGGGCATACCACTTCTTTGTCCTACAAATTCATGAAGCATGAATTAATGGATAGAGATCAATATAATCCTGAAAATCCATCCCTTAATAGACCTTGAAATCAACACATGTTATTCATTCCAGATTTGATTGAAGATCCTAAGCCGAATCATAATTTAATCAACCACTTGAATCCGAGCTGGAACACGAACTGGTATTTCAGGTGTATGAACGTTGAATGTGTCGGCATAGGAATCTCGGATAATCCTGGTACAGGAATGTTGAGTGTGCAAGAACTGTTGGTGCGGGAACCTATGGTGCAGGAAACGATGGTACAGGAATCTCGAAAATCTAATTTTGTCTGCCATCTTGGTGTAGGAACATTTTTCTTGGCCACAACAACACATTATTAAACCTTCATCGATAAAACCAATGTAAAGTAAACTTTAATCATTAAAAATACAACAAAATTGTAATAATTAACCACTAGGTAGAATAGAAAGGTTTTCCAATAAGTGATGTAATAACGGTTTTGGAATGCATTAAAAATGAAGGAACGTGACTTGTGAATGGGTCTTTTTACCGTAGAAAATATGACATATTTTCAACCCAAAACAAAACTATAAGGATTCTCAGCTGAAAAATAATACGTAATAATATTAGCACTAGGCTTCTCTAAATCATGAGAAACTTATGCATGTGAATATGATGTCTGAAAATGATCCTCCATGGGTTGCATCAAATCTGTCTTACCAATGAAAATTAAATTATACCCCAAGTATGTATTATTAGTAATTGTGTATGGATGGAAATGGTCATATGAATAGTCTAAATGCACCTCTTCTGAACTGTTAAATTCACATCATCACACTGTCATTCTCCAAGTCAATCGTGTGCACTAGGATTGGGCTTCTTATGTTGAGTTAATAGGGATCCTGAGTTGGACTCAGGAAATTGGAGTAAATTCTTGGGTTGGACTCAAAAATGACTATGTCATATGTGTAAAAGGTTAATCCTCATGTGTTGAGGTGAATAATTTGATATGTCAAAGTGATGATGTTGTATAGTCTTTTCATGCAAGGCCAAATACTTGTGTACCAAGTCGGATCCTCATGTGTTGAGGTGTGTCTCATGTGTAGAGGAAATGCTTTGCTAGTTGAAGGATGTTAATGTGTGACATTATACTAAACATGATATAGTTATTAAGTCTCCTCTAAAGGATTATCGCCTCTAGAGTGAATTACTTTAGCATAAGGTCACTTGGCACCAATAGTAAAATCATATGACCACATCAATGGACAAATCTCCTTAGTATAATTTTTATCATAGATAAATTATATGGTATTTAAAATATAGATATAGACATAAGATATAGACATAAGAGATAGCATGCATATAGAAATAGAGAATTTGAATTGCTCATGGTAATTAACTTCAATTAAATAGAGAATTCGAATTGCATAGATTATTCCAGTTAGAAGAGAATTCAAAATTGCACATATTGGTGATTTCAATTAATAAAGAAGAACTCAATTGAACTCCAGTTATGTAAACAGTGCAAGATTCAGTTAAAGTAAAGAGAACTCATCTTCATCACTCTAATAATACTATCAAGAACACTACAACAAATCCTGGAATTAGCATCCCATTTAGCGTCCATTTTTAGTGTTTTTTTTTTTTTACATTGAGTGGTCAAACTAGGCGCTACATGGGATGCGTCATGGACAAAACTTAAAGCGTCTCAAAAAACATCTTTTTTTGCTTCCTAAATAGCATCCTTTATGGCATCGAAAATAGCGTCCCTTTTTTTGCTTCCAGAATAGCGTCCAACTTTGATTCCCAAACAACATCAAGGTTTGATTCCATAATAGTGTCCAACTTTGCTTCCTAAACAGCATCGATGTTTTCTTCCTAAATAACGTCTTATTTTTCTTCCTAGCGAGTGTCCTCTTTTCCTTCTTAAATGAAACCCCCGTTAGTGCCATATTTGCATCCTTAATAGCACCATGTTAGCATCCAATATTGCATCCATTTTTTCTACCACTTTAGCATCCCATTTTGCACCATGTTTTACTTCCAAATATGTGTCAATTTTCGCTTCCAAAGTTGCACCAATTTTTGCTTCCTTTTTTGCATCGTGTTTTGCTACCAAAATGACGCCAAATATTTCTTCTATTGTTGCACCATATTTTGCTTCCTATGTAGCGCCATGTTTTGCCTCCAAAGTAACGTCTTATTTTTCTACCATATCAATGCCATGTTTGGCTTCATCATTAGCGCCATGTGTTGCATCCTTTTTAATGCCTAATTTCGCATCTCTCATGTTTTGGTCACTAATTTAGTCATTTTTAGTAATTTTATATATGAGTGTTGGTCATTTCGTTTGGTCATGTATCTCTTATTTTTTTCTTACTAATTTAGTTATTTTTAACCGATATTATAATATCATTAGGGCATGTAGGAATTGAACCACCAACCTCCTGCATCTAAGGCAGGCGCTCTTCCATTGAGCTATAACCCTTTAAGAATTTGGGAACCTAATTTACAAAGTCCTCTATAATTGTAAAAAGGATCAATACACAACTTTGAGTATCTAATGGTTGACAAAGGCTGATAGATTGTATTATATTCAACATGGGATTGATTACATTCCTTAGTTCTTTGTATATCATTTTCCTATGATTGTAAAGTTTCTATAATTACAGTACCAACATCTACAGCTTGTGAGAGCATCACCTTTTTCCTGTGATTTGGTGGTATCATGGGACTAATCTAATTGAGTGTCATCAACTGGTTGAGCCCTCTATAACTAAGAAACAAAATTACCCTCAATTCCTAATTCTATTGTAGTGCCACTCATTCCTCTAAGTTGTTGACTATCATCAACCCAGCTACGCAAACGATTTATTGGCTGCCCACTTCAAAGTTTTCAGTAAATAGAATCCAAATGGGATAGATCTGAAGTACTTTCAATATTACACTCTGCTGCAACCCTATCATTCTCTGCAATCATAGACACATTACATTATATATGTCCTTAAACTATGAATTCTAAAGTTCGAATCCATGAAAAACAATTGATAATCTCCCAGATGTTCAACAACCAGAAATTTTAATAGGCATCACATGAAATGGATCACACAGAAAATAACCTTCAACTCAACCAAGCTAAGTTTGAGATAACAAGAGATAAGTTTGAGATAAAAGTATGAGGACTCAACCTTACACTTATATTTTGATTTAAAGTAGCTACAATATCTTGTCAAATTTTTGACTCCATAGCTTCCTGAAGTGTATGAGGATCCTCAAGAATATGACAAACAATATTTGATGCAACGTTGTTAAACCCTGAAAATAACCATCTAGTAAGAAAGATGAGAAAATAAACCAATCCACCTCTTTCAAGGAAATACAATGCTATGGCATGCACCCTTTTTAGCCTTGCACATAGTTGGAGAAGAGTTTGTACAATAGTTGAGGTAAGATTCATCTTAATGAACTTGCAGATTATGTTAATAGTTTTTTTCTACTCTTCAGTAGTTATGTACCCTTCAGGCACAACCAACATGTGCTTTGTACGATTTTGATGATTAGACTCCAAGTTCTCGGTATTCTCAAAATCATCGTTTTCTCAACATCACCATTACACACAAAAAGAGTTGATGGATCAATTCCACTTCTATTTGGGCTGTGAAATCCACCTTACTTCTCTCAATATAATTAAGAAAAAAATTTTACTTCCATAATATTTACCTATTACCATTATGGGATCAACTGGTTCTTATAACTTATCTACTTCCCATTCCAAGCTTCTGAGGAATTTTTTATTTCTTATTTTATTGTTTTTACAATTCATTTGATTTATTATTATTAATGGGCATTAGGCTAAAATGATAAAATCCCTCCTGAAGGTTTGTAGTTCCTTGACCTCAAATTCAACTATAACAAACTGCTTGGTTCAACATTTTGTCAAGTCTGGTATTTATAAGCTTTTCTCTAGAAAATGGCAAGTGTGTCTGCTTTACCCTGTATTTATCCATGGATCTAACGAGCTACTTCCAATAAAGTGATCACTATGCACATTATTATGTTGCTTATCTTTAGGAATTACTATGAATTTAATAAAAGGCATTCACTAGTAATCAAAACTGCATTCAATCGTCATTCCTCAAGGGCACAACCTCGGATTGCACTAAATTCCTGCCATGAGGTATCAAATTAGATCTAAGAAATGGGTTTCAGTGTTTGAATTACATAACAAATAGGATCTCTATATCTGCTTCACCCGCTTTTCTAATATTTTTATTTTCATTGCCTTCCCCCTTTTGTTTTAGTTATTATGTTCACCTATTATCGTTGGTTTCATTACCAATCTCATCCTAATTCCTATGAAGAGAATGCTTGTGTTTTAAATATATTATTTGTTTTTTATGTATTTGTGGTTGCTTACTGTGGACCATTGACCTCAAGAAGCACTTATCTAGCCCTCATCATGATCCACCATCAAGAGAAGAAGTGCAAGAGATGATGTATGCCAGTTGATCTCATATATCTCTTTAATGTGTCTATATTTTGAATGTTTTTGAAAATATTTTAGGTAAGAGGAAAAATTGGAAGGAAGTAGAAGGAATATTGAATGACTAATAAATGAAACTTTAATTTACCTTGGAAAATTATCCACATTGGTTGTTCAGGCCTGATCTATGACTCTTGGATGCCTCTTGAGTTGGGAATGGTCTCTCTAGCATGTCGTGACTATGTGTGATCCCTTTAAGAGATAGACATCAATGGTTTAATCCCTCCTTGGCTGGTCTATGGACTTCCTGACTTTTCCTTGGCTGGGCGTGGCCTCTTCTGTTGGGTTGTGACTGTATTCTTGCAAGCTATATTTATTTATTGAGTTGTGACCTTGTATACTAGGGTATACCATTGTTGAATATCCATATTTGGAGCAGTGGTTTATTGCTGATGTGCCCGCTTACTACTATTAGCCTAAGGTTGTTAGTTTGGAGCTTTTCCTACTTGTTTATTACAAACCTGGGTTGTGAGTTATTTGTGTGGCTTGTTTTGGTTCCCTAAGCTAGG
Source organism: Pseudotsuga menziesii (assembly GCA_001517045.1). Lineage (NCBI taxonomy): Eukaryota > Viridiplantae > Streptophyta > Pinopsida > Pinales > Pinaceae > Pseudotsuga > Pseudotsuga menziesii. The sequence continues at coordinate 128,144 of LPNX010342971.1, forward strand.
CCATCACCTGTATGTATGCCACAGACCTGGATCATGAGATTTGTTTCCTAATTGATGTGAACTACCTTTCTGGTGGATCCAGTGTGGATCTGGATCTGAATCTAGTTCGGAACTATGAATACATGGATCCCAGAGATAACCCCTGTAGATCTAGTAACATAGTTTTTCTAACTTGCTTCTCTACATAGCTTTGAATTTTGTAAACATTTACATTGCATATGATTTACATTAAGAAAGTAAACACACATTTTTCTAATGTCAAGAACTAGAAAACGGTAAGCAACGCTCACTTCCATCACAAAATGATCTATAATTTCAAGCTCTGCAAAATATTTTTACTTCAAAAAAAAAACATAATTAATGTTAATAATATGCAAGCACATATTCTGTGATTTCAGCTTCCTATTCTTTAAATGCAGATGCAATTCCAGAACAAAACACAACTCTAATGTTTGAACAAACTAAAACATCCATGTCCCCAACTCTGTGTGTAATAAATTTGAATAAAGAAATAATCAAGCATTCAAATTCAGGCAAAGCCAAATACTACAGAATACCAAATTTGAAATAACAAAGCCTGAAAATAAAACCAACCTAGCAATTGGAAGCCATTAGACATTAAATAGTGGATTAAGACTGGAGCATTACTAAGCATTTCTAATGAATATTAGAGATGATAGTATACAAGCAAATCTGTGTTGGTATGTTTCTAGACTCTAAGTTCACAATTAAAAAATTTATGCAGAAGGCAAGAAAGAAAAGGGAAACATTCTTACTAGCATAACAGTCAAGTTTCCTATCATAAATATTTGGCTTGTCAACCTAGTAGAAGGTCATTAATTTGGAAGATTAGTTGAAAAAATTAAAAAATGTTCTATAGGAGGTGAGAGAGAAAAGGGAAACATTCTTACTTGCATGACAGTCAAGTTTCCCATCATAAATATTTGTCCTGTCAAGTTTCAACCTAGTAAAAGGCCATCAATTTGGAATATTAGTTTAAACAAATTTAAATCTATTGACAAAAAGTGTTTTTCATGTCTTGAAACTATAGCATTTGTTCTTGAGCATATGAATAACATTGGCTTGAGGAAGTGCCTATATAAAATACCCATGGGTGAACCATAGATCTTATCCGTGGAATTGTTGATGTGATGGAAGATCACATAAACATCAATCATCAATTCACCCCGACATTTCAAGGGGTAACATGTCCATCCAAAATCAAATTACTTAAGTAGTACAGGTGGTAATCCCTCTCATTGGACAAATACATCCAAAGACATGCAATTCACTTGTTCACATTTCCAACCAACCTAACACGGCTTGAAAAAAGACACAATCTCTCATAATGAAATTTACTCTCACCACACAATAGGCTATCTCACACCAACACATCATTACTCAAAATCATATCTGAGTCCTCATAGTCACATAGCGATCCAGAAACTTAATTATCATAAGTGGATTTTTACCATTTTCATCTAGGTGTGGATTCAAAACCTCTTTACAACATCAAAGCAAACAAGAAATATCAAGTATTTACAACTTACATGTACTGACAACATTTCAAAATTCGGTTCTATTAACAAACAGGTATACAGTTTTTATATATGTACCGTAGTATATTACATGTGCCAAAATTTGGGTCTTATGATCAAGAGGGCAAGTCAAGTTGTCATAGCACAAAAGTAGTTTCTTTGGAGTGAGTTTGAATGGTTATAATAACAAAAATAAGTCCTTGTGAGGCATAGTAAAACAAAGAGAGAATCTTTGGGTAAGATTGATGATGAAATGCCAAGGAAAAACTGCAATTTATAAACATATATAGGTCAATGGAAAATGGGCTAAAGACAATGTTCCAACAATATTTAGGGACACAGGGACTTGGGGATCCATCTCAGGGACATGAGGAGATATTCAAATTTCAGGGGGAATCATAGGTGATATCAGGTTCCCCAACATAGGGAACTTACCCTATATATTAAATATATAGAGAATATTTAAAACAATAAACAAAAAATAGACTTTCATTATAGGAGAATAATTGTCTCTCATTATAAAATCATCGATGTTCAATCAAAATGAAATACAACAATATACCATATAAGTTCATCCATCATCCTTTATATTGTAAATAGTGAAGACTTTCATAGTAAAAAAATATATGAAATAAGGCCCAAGCAACTAGTCAGGCTCAATCAGCCTTCAGTCGTTCCTCCACATCAATGTGTTTTAGGAAATTTTTGACATCATGTATAGGAATGCGAAGCAATCCAATCCCAATCTCATTAGTTGAACCTAGCTGTTTTCTAACTTTTCCAACCAAAGAAATGAGAAAAGATTGGTGCATGTCCAGGTTTTTCATTGAAAATATGCTTGCTTCTATTAAATTATACACTAATACATAGTAGAGTTGAAGAGAGACAAAGAGAAAAATATTATTATTGAATGTGTCACAATGAGGTAAAATAACAATGATATGTCTCATGAGCGAGACAATCACCTATGCAACCACATATTACTGTGTTAAGATGGATACTGATTAACAATTTACATGTCTGGCCTTATTTCTAACACTTGACTTTAATTCTTGTGCCTAAATTCACTTTATTATCTAATTAACCTAAAAAACATAATTACATGAACATTCAACTAAAATAACTATTTACCTTACCTTAATTGTCAAATGGAAACAACCACCTGTCCCAAAACAAAAACTTATCTAGATCACCATAGAAGAAGTTTGCACTCTGCCTCTGGGTTGTGCAACTAATCAACATCTGAAGATGATCATTCTGGAAGTCAACCTACTCAAATCCTATAATTTTGTATCCATAATCTCTCATTCTAATGCCTCCATTATACATCACATGCCAATCTAAAATGCACTACAATAATCAGTTATTGAAGCTGACACAAAAAGAGAGATAATGTCAACTTCATAGCATGTAGCAGGAGTGGTTGATACAAAACATTTGAAGTCACCAATCATTGATCCTCGCATTGACTCATTAGCCATATTAGGGTCAATATTTGATGGAAAATCCAGACAACTACCATAGATGCAAAGAAGTTGATTTTAACTCCAATAAAGATCCTTCTCTGCACATCAGTAGCCGAATATATCAATCATGAATAAACCAACTTTTGGAGCTTGTCATAACCTATAAATAGTCCTACCTACAATATCCTTCTTACCTACACTTCTTGTGGCCAATTGTTTCCGCTCTTTACAACCAACCTGTTAATCCACCATTCAAATTAGATTCCCATGGCTGGTACTAACCAAGATATGTATATCTTTTCTATAGGAGTAATGAGTGCTACATTCTTTAATACGAAATCTAGTTTGCAAAAACATGGATTTATCCCATTTAATTGAAAGCATGAAGAAGTTAATCTCCTACATAAATAAAGTGGCCCACATAGACAACATGAGAATCCCTGATAAAACATCAAGGAATTGCTATGGAAGTGGAAGGGAACATGGCAACTGCAATGTAGGAAATTGTTAGAATGTTGGGGCAAACATTATTCAGTATTTTAATTAGTTCAACACATGTATCCATATCAGGTGTCTCATCAATATATTGCATGGCTTGTTGAACCATTATAGTGGCTATATGTATGTAAAACCACAAGAAATCAATTTCTAAATAAACAAGGACAAGTAAAACTAGTACAAACTCAACATGATAAATAGATATTTATAGTCCCTGAAAAAATTAAGTTGTAAGGGATTAATAAAATTCAGGTGAAGGATTGATAAAATGGCATGGAAAGACATCTTAGGTAAATTACAGGAAGAAAAATACTACAGACTACATAGAGAAAAGGTTTGTAGAAAATATTTAGTAACTTTCCAAAAAATGATTAATTAAACTCCACATAATGTTAGGAAGAGCATATATGAGTAAATTTTATAAAGGTAACTTCCACCAACATACCAATTGTGGAAATGGGCATATGCATGTCACTAAATGGATTGTTCAAATTACTTGAGTTTTTCTTAGCACTATTGTGAAGTGGGGGTTCATGAGAAAGTAAATTTCGTTAAGCCCTTGCTCAATAAGAGTAGACATCATTTGTTTTACCAATTAAAACCTACAAGGTGTCGCACAGTTCATTGATTTCCAGTTTTCTTTTCATGTTAGTTGAAGTATTTTCCCGGTGGTACTGACAATGTTCAACTGAATCCCTAGGCGCATAGATTAAAAAAGTCTGGCATATTTACTTTGCTAGACCTGCCTCATTTTGGATGGAGTACTTCAATTACATGTTGTGTTATCTTTATTTTTTAATAGTTGCATGGAGGCTACCTATGGTTGGATAAACCCTACCATGTTGATCGAGACACATTGCATTAGGTTTCAGGACTATCCTTACAGGGATAATATGCATCATAGGTTCTGATGGAAAGAAATTTTACTGCATAGAATATTGACAAAAATATGATACACATAGGGGAGTGGTAGGATCAGAGTGGTAATATCTTATATAAAATATATGTCAGTCTGCTTCACATCACCAACATCTATATGGCCATAAGGAACCAAGATTGATAACATCACCCTATCGTCTCAAATGTTGCCTCTATTATACAGATAATAACCAAAATCACTCAATGATACTTTAGCTAAGCATAATACATTATGAAATGTGAACATAATGCTTTAATTCATTACTTCTAAGCATCGTGCTTCTACAAAATATAAAAGAAATCACTTTAGAAGTGAGTGCAATGCAGCTATTATATCAGACATTAAACATTCTGAACAAGAAAAATGACAAGAAACCATCCTCACTTGAAAACCAATGCAAATTTTAACTATGTTTCTGAAACCATCATCATATGAAAATCAATGCAACCGCTAGGTGTTTAGGTTTCTGAACATATAAAAGATTCCAAAACGATCTCTTAGATTTGTATGGGCAGCTAAAGTTGCAATAATGGATGGATAGTTCCTAATGAATAAGCAATGAAGTGTTTTTACTTGACACAGATTAGTGTCCTCTGCAGATGGAAATTTTAAAATATAGCTCCTAGAGATTGGATACCATTAAGTGTTAAAGTGATGCTCCTACATGAGACTCCACTAATATGGAAAGATGTGAGAATTATTCTAATTAGACTGCTTATAAATTGATAGTAAAAATATCCCTATTCTTTGATTCCTAATGGATTGAACACTTGACCGCAAACGCATGTTTACGCAGCAATGATCCTATGCATCCATGAAATAGATAGCCATGAACGGAATTTAAACGAAAATATGGATGAAATCTAAATCCCAAGATGGATAATTAAGTTTAATTGTCTAAGTGATGCTTATACAACATTCTACACAGATGAGAATTCCAACGCAAATTATACAATTCAGAATCAGTTTGGTGTAAGAAACCACTACAACTTCTATCTACTTCAAAATTAAAAACCAAAATAGAAACTTGAGCAAAATATACAAAAAATTGAGCAACGGATAAAGCAATCATCATGGAAGAGGTGACCATGAGGTATAGAAGAATAACTAGTTTTGGGGAAAGGCATCTATATTGAGAGAGTATGGGGAGCGTTTACATAATGAAATGCCGCATTGAGCTAGAGATATCATGGGACCTTAGAATTCAGAGCTATAAATTTCCCAGATATTGGATTACTGATATCGACACACTACATATCACATCCTCGTTGGAGCTGTTATAGCTCAAAATGACACATCTCTGCCTGTGACCACTTTCCCATGATTTCGTCGCATGTCGACACTTCCATGACGGCACTTCATGAAAGTCATTGAATGTCACTGAAAAAACAACTATCTTGGAGGACCCATATCTTGATTTATGTAACTCTGTTTGACCTCATTTCTGCACCATTAGAAAGGTATTTTAGTTAGCTAAAACTTTCCAGAAGACACCAAAGTCTGAAAATTCCCAAAAATACCCTTAAAAAGTTCTGTTGTAAATGAAAGTATCCTATGGCTATGGTTTAAGAGGCCATCAACATACTGGGGTTGAAAGAGAGATGCACAATGTTCAGCAAGCATATATAAGCAAGATCAGATATGAGAAAGGTCCACACCTAAATAACTGAAGGCTGGTCCAAGATTTCTCTTCAATCCTCTTCTTGCTCCTCTCGCTCCAAGAGACCTGCAAAACGAATTATACCTTCCTCAAACCATTATGACCACATATAAAACAATGATAATAAAATAAACATAAACAAATGATATGAATAACATCATCATATGATCATAAACAGAGATTCAATCACACATTGAACAATGATTTGGGAAGAAGAAAGACATCACATCTTTATTAATCTTGAAAACAAGTACAAGTATACCTTCTCTTCAAGTTTGGCACCTCACGAAACCTTGATCTGGTTCTGCTGCTTCTCTTCTCCAAAGAACTCAGCCTCCAAGCTCTGCAACACAAGGGGAATACCTCCAGGGAAAAGGTGTGGTCAAATAGAGTCCCGATTCCTCCAGCATAACAATGCATAAATTCAAGTCCCCTCTCATGGACCTCCCTACCTCTATTTATATGGTAAAGGAAGAGTTAGGGGCGAAGACAAAGTGGTTACAACTGAAGGATTTAGTTGCATAACTACCCAAACTAACTCAAATTATGTATTTTTATCTTTTGATATTTTAAAAGGCATCCGCGACTTTCATAACTGGACAGTTGCGAATCATTCGCGGGTATGCCTTAAGGAAAGTCGCCAATACACAAAAAAACGCATTTTTAGGGTACTTCTGGGCATTTTCAGACTTTGGTGTCTTCTAGAAAGTTTTAGCTAACTGAAATACCTTTCCAATGGTGTAGAAATGAGGTCAAACGGAGTTATAGAACTCAATATATGGGTCCTCCAAGATAGGTTTTTTTTCAGTGACATTCAGTGACTTTCATGAAGTGCCGTCATGGAAGTGTCGACATGCGATGAAATCATGGGAAAGTGGTCACAGGAAGAGATGTTTCATTTTGAGCTATAACAGATTCCCCCTAATGTGTGAGGTTAGAGGGGAAGATGATAGCCGAAATACATTATAAAGGAAAAAACTGAGTATGGAGAGAGCAGAGAATCCAAGATCAAAAGGCTCGAATGAAGGTACCTGAAAGAGAGATAAATGTCAGAAAAACTGATCTTTGGGACATACACGTCCATATACAAAACATCGCCATAAAGATATAAGGCAAATCCAACATATGTATAACTGATGAAACTATCATGGTCGCTCAATATGCAAAAAGGCGCCATATCAAATCTAAAGGAGTCATGGCCACAAATGAACAAGGTGAATCCATACTCAACAATCGATCATAGCCACAAAAAATACAAAGTGGATCTATGTCTCAGTAAAATGTCATATAAATTATAACAAGGTCTTGCGCAACTCGGGCAATAGAAAAATGAGGATGCTACTGTCGGCCCAAGGTCTTCAATCCAAACCGCCCAACAAAGGTACGAATCCTAACCATGCGAATAAATGAGTTGAAGTCGAACATGGAGGAAACCGTTTGATTACCGATCAATAATGAGAACCGTTAACAAACGCGAGGGAAACCACCATTAATGAAAATGGTCCCCAAGGTACCTAGTACATTCTAACAAGTGTGATTACAAGGACTTGAAGTCGAACACTTGAAGAATCCATCGAGTATGAGACATTAAGGTATTTCCACTACCCAATAGCGAGGGAAATTGCCATTGATGACAACAATCCCCAAGGTACTGTCATAAAACTCTAAATCTCATTCCCAGAGCAAGATGTGTTGCAGTCGATAGGAAGAGATCCGTTGGAAGGAAGGCATTAAGGCATCCTTCATCATCCAACACGAGGTAAGTCAAAGACTAATTGGATCTAGAATTGGTACTAAATTTCACGACAAGGAACGCCGAAGACATGATGTAATGAACTGATACCAGGTAATGGCCAACAAAAAAGGTCAACGCAACTGTAGAATGGCCGACAAAGGTTTAATCCTTGAACAATGAGCACGACACAAAAAGTGACTTAGGCAGCTTTTGACACAAAAAAGGACCAACGAAACAAATCTGCAATGTAGGAGACATTGACAGATTCCCCATATAATTGGAAAAGAGACCAACTGGAGGAGTAAGAAACTCTGAATCAGGATAAGGTCAAAATACTAAGACCCAACTATTTGATAGACTCAAAACTGGTGCTTTGTTCAAGGAAACAAGACTTGGTGCAATGATGTAAAAAACATGTGAATGAACTTCCCTTCCCCTCTTTCTTGTAAAGGTTTAATGAGTCCAAGAAAGAAAACTCGGGACCATCTTCATTTTTGGCAAGCTCGAAGAAAAGAAAGAAGAATGCTTGATAAGACACTAATTCGTGGATTTTACGAGCCCGAACTAGTACATGCTTGACGATGTTTTCATAGTTTAGAGAGTCTGAAAACTCCAAAGAAGACTCCAGGGGGGTCCTTTTTCATACAATTTAGTCTCCTGAGGCCGAAAAATTATAAAACACACCACAGAAGAACTCTCTTAACTTCCGAAGAAGAAAAGGCGCACCTTTTTCGTACTTAGTCAGGAAGGTCCGAAAAAGGTTAAATTACCACCTACGTAACGCTCCTTCAAAAGCAGCATATAGCCTGAGTTTTACGAGTGTGAAGGAAGGAAAGATCGCTCGGAAAGATCCATTTGATTACGAGAAATGGGGCTTACAACAATAAACTTGATGCTTTGTTATTTAGGGTTTAACGAGCATGACAAAGACATAAAGTACACTCGGAATCTTTTTCATGTTTTGGTCTAGAGCACGAAAAAGAGAAAACTAAGCTCATACCGGGGGTTCCTTTTCCGTAAGTTTAGTCCCTCGAGTCCGGAAAAGAGATAAACCTATGCCTGAGAATACTCTTCTCAATTCAAAAAGAAAAGAGAGGGATCCTTTCTCGTATTATTCCACATGGTCCGAGAAAGTGATAACCTACCACCAATGTGGATGCCCATTCACATATTCTTAACGAGCCTGAATGGAAAAGTTTACTCAACAGTCAAGTCTATTTTGAGGAGTCAGACTTGGGCCTAAAGAAACTCAAAATCTTTCCCATGAAGTTTTAACGAGTCCGGAAAAGTCAACTCGCGGCCTCCTTATTGTTTTTAACGAGCTCGAAGGAGAGAAAAAAGAATGCTCTAAATGCGAGGAGACGAGTGTCATAGGCAGGCGAAACTAGTTCCAAGCACAAGGAACAAACCTATGCATAATGCAAGGAAAGTGAGCAAGATAAGGACACTCGGGGAATGTCTCCTCAAGGTAAAGGGTGTCAAGTTGCAAAGGAAAAATGATACAAGGTTGGGCGACGATGAGAACAAAGATGAGGGCTTATACAACGAGCTAAAAGCGTGGAAGCCAGCATCAGGTTCATAAGCGCGAGCAGGGAACATGCAAATGAAATTGCAGCTTGAACAACAAGGTGAGGCCAATAAATAGTTGTGAATCCAACTACAAATCCTGTCTCCAAGAAACAACAATATCAGGATCATATTCAGAAGAAACGATCCGATGCAGGTCACTTTGGTAGAAACACATGTGACTTTGCTATATTCTATAAAAGGTAAAGTCAAGGAAGAATCAACCGAAGAATATTCTATAGAACCAAGGCTCAAGGGTTTATAATCAATAAGATCAACCTCAGAAGGAGAGAAAAAATCAACAAGGGAGATAGAATCTGCAGGAACAAACTCAGTATCACAGGAGTTGAAAAATTCATAAGAAAAATCAAACTCATCAGGATCACTGACTTGCTGTTCGAAGGAAGAGTCAAAAGACTCAACAAGACCAATATAAGAAGAAAGGTCAGACTTACTAGGCAAATCAGGGTTAGACTTAGTCAAAACTGAACCAACATCCAAAAGAAGGTCAGACTGTATCAAAGACTCTAGGAATACTTCATCCGAAGGAAGGAGATCATCCGAGATAGGACACATGTCTAAACTTTCAAATGGATTGACAGAGTGGAGATAAGGCTCTATAGTCTATATAGGATGACTCACCAGGTCAACTACTGGGAACAAGTCCCGAGAAGGTAAGCATGAAAACAGAGGCTGCTTCTCAGTAGCAATTGAACACAAAGGACAACAGGCCACATAGTTCACCTGTGGCGGGTTAGTGTCTATAGAAACACTGGGAACCAATAAAGGAAAGACCTGGTCTCTAGTTAGGTCAGGAGATGGATCAAGAAAATCCAACTGATCGATAGTGACAATTTCTTCTCCATGATTAAAGTACATCACACGAAAGAATGTTGACACCATAGCTTGCATGGCATAGACATAAACACGTCCAAGGAGCATATTAAAGTCCAAGGGGTCTCCTATCACCATGAAGTCAACTAAGACGGTCTTCCCACCCAAAGTAACAAGTGTTTGAGCAAGAATTCCCAAGGCTATACAAGTTCTTCTCTCAAACGCCGGTAACTGACTAGCAGTCGACACAAGGCTAGGAGATCCCATGCCTCACCAAGCACGAGCAGACAAGATACTAACTGAGGCTCCTTCATCAACAATACAATGAGCAATCGTATAGGGCTCAACTTTGACCTTTATATAGAAAGGTGCATTAGAAGGAAGGCGCGGCTCAACTAGTGTTATAGCGGATTTCACCACACTAGGTGAATCACACAGTGTATGGCCTTCCCTTGTCCCGTTGCAGACTCATTAACCCCTTTGGACCACTTTATATCTTTTGATGTTACCTTGATCATCCCCAAAAAACATTACAATATTGATATACGCGGCTTTTTCCCCGATAACCGCGTACATACGCGGGTATTCCCTCAATAGTCGCATACATCGGGATGTGTGCATAAATCCAAATCCTTTTGGACTGTTCCTTGACTTGGATCCGACTCATATGACTCCTGGCCTTCCATATTCCT
>LPNX010342983.1:2357-54238 GCA_001517045.1 Pseudotsuga menziesii
CTTATCCACTTCACTTCCTAATCTATTTATGTGTATATTACAAATGCTTTATAAATTTTGCAGAATACCCCAAGAGGACTCCTCCTTGGGGTTTACAAATAACAGAGAAAGGAAAGAAAGAGTTGAGGGCTTGAACCCCTTTTGGAACCGGTTGAAGGTTGAGGTGTTTCTATGCCCTTTTGGACAGCAAATCCCCTTTAAACCTGCACTACCTGTCAAAAACCAGCGAACTATTCTTCGCTGCAAATCACATGAAATAAATAAAAAATATACTGTTACAACGTTAGTACAAAATTTACAATTTTACATAAAAAAATCTGAGCGAAAGTATGACAGAAATATGAAGTTTAGGGGGCTGAAAACTGAGTTTTCAGCCACCTAAATGATACTAAAACAGTAAATTTAAAGCCTCTAACTAATATATAACATATGGGGGCCCTAAAACAAGGGTTATATTCACTATACAGTGAATAAAACCCAGTTTCAGAACACAAAAACAGATATGGCCGAATTGAAATTCTGAAAAAAAAACACTATACTGTTATGCAGACTAAATAATATTTATCAAAGAGGTATGCAATAAGTTAATCCCGAAGGAACTTGCGTTCGGCTCGAGCGATTGGATAAACCAATTCAGACCAACTTCATTCACCGCAGATGCGGATCAATTGATACCACAAGTATTCGAGACAGAGCTATTTTTGCATAGAGCTCACAGACTGACTGGAAACTGAGTTTCCAGCCACCTAAATAATACTAAAACAGCAGAAATAACAAGTTAAATCAATGTATATGAGGTTGGGGCTCTAAAACAAGGTTTATGCCCACTAAACAGTGAATAAAACCCTGTTTAAAACAGGCTGAAAGTAGATGGCCGAATTGAAATTTTGCAAAAATGAGGCCTGGAGAGATGCCCTTGCTTGGAAAACCTGCAACAAATCTAACTCTGCAAGAAATTTGTAAGCCTAGAAAAGAATGCTCAACGATCCCTGCAAAATACTTTGAAGAAAAACATCAAACAGTTCACAAAAGAGAGCAAAAATACTTTTACTCTCTAATCTCTCCACAAAATACTTTGTGGAGAGCTAACTAGACAAATACAAAGGATGCAAAGCTAAAAAATTATACAAGTTACCTTACAACATTTGATCATGAAAATTTAAAGTGTAGCACAATGTCCCTCCAAAGATTCCTTAGATTAAAAGGCCCAACTAGGGCAAAAAGATTACAACAGCAAGAGAGAGAGAGCTTGAGAAGATAGTGGAGAAATAATCCGGCAGCATAACAATAGCATGAGAGAGCACCAGAAATGAGGGAGTGAGGCCCCCATTTTATAGTTGAGGAAGACCCCCAACCCCTTGAAGATCAATGGCTGAGATTAGATCTAGATCTAGGTTAAATCTCCACCACTAGATCTAGGTTTTTGTCTTTTATTTCTCTCAATCAATCTCAACCCTTAGATTAAAATTTGATCAATGGCTTAGAAGCTTGATCCATGTCTTGAGCATTTCCACCCTTAGATCTAGGTCTTTGACCAAGATCCCTCTTCAATCAATGGCTTAGATGAGTTAAGGTTACAAAACGTGGGCCCAAGGAGGCGCCCCCTCCAAATGTAGCTTTGACTTTACATTTTCCTCCAAAAATAGCGCCCCTCTTCAAGAAAACGTCCTCCATCTTAATGTGGCGCCCTTCTACTTGTGGTAGCGCCCCCTTCTAAAGCTTGACGCCTCCTCTAACGTTGGCGTCCTCCTCCATGAATGGTAGCGCCCCTCTATTTATGTGGGGACCCTCATTATAATGGCGCCTCCACCATTTTTAGCGCCCTCATCCAAATGGTTAGCGCCCTCACTAAGTGATTAGCGCCCCTCTAAATATGGGCGTCCTCCTTTATAGCTTGACGTCTCCTCTACATTTGGTCGTCCCTTTATTCTAGCGCCCACCTCTATAATGGTGACGCCTTCCTATATTTGGTGGCTTCTCTTTCTTGATAGCGGCCTCCATCTTTCATTTGGTGAGGGTTTTAACACTTTAGCAAAGGTTTAAACCACTAAACTTGGCCTTGACTTGGACGTCCCCTTCATTTATAGCTTGGACTTTAGCCATTGCTCCCCAAAAATGATATTTAACCCTTAGACTTAGGATAAATATTTATTTACCTTATATTTAATTTTTCACTTTAATTTTAAATTTTCCCAATTTGACTTAGGAAAAATTAAAAATTAAATTGGAAAAATTAAATCTGGGCCATGGGGGGGTGGAAAAATTATGAGATAAATTTTCCTAGGCTTAACAACCCCCAAACAAATTTACCATGGCATTATTTGATTTTTTCCTTCAAAATCAAATAATATGATTTTTTGACTTAGGAAAATTAAAAATTTCCCTAGGGGAGATAGACCCCTCCTGACCAAAATTGGTCTATCTCTTCAACCACTTACCAGAACGACAAGGGACTTGAAGCAATGGCTTAGGGGGTTTCATAGCAATTTTATTTTGCATTCATAGCGCCTATTACAAAATGCCATGCTTGAGTAATTACATTATTACATCAAAACTCGGTCTATTAACCACCAAGGGGTGGAATTAATTAACTGGAAAAAATTAATAAAAATTCAAAAACATAACGAAACTCCGCAAGACTCTAGACAGATGCCTAGCATGGTCACGAATTACATTTTAAAGCCTTAGCCACCTCATGGACTTGACTGGTAGAACGCCCGTCACCACTTTGGAGGATTTTGAGTGAAAACCAAACCGATTAAACTCGTTTGTTCAACAAGATCAATTGGAAAGGGAAAAACACTCGATGAGGGGACTTCCCTAACAACCAGTTCCATGGTGTGGCATCCGTATCATATGATCCATACTAGTACATAAAATTACATTAATTTTCCCACGCAGGGGAGCGGACATTTCGTTTTACAAAGGGGTAATTGCCCTGCAGAAGTGAAAAATCCTCAGATTTTTTCAAGGTATAATTATGTACACTTCATGTACATGGAGTTGCCACCTAGTCGAAATAGGTGGGCAACATCGTGTAAGTGTTGCAATTGTCTCGTTGGTCAGTTTTAAAATTGTTAGCGAGTGATTAAGGGAGTGGGTAAATTGTTGGTCGGTTTTATTAATGTGGTGATGATCTGGATTATTAGAAAGGAGGGGGATTCTCGATATACCACGAAGGTACAGGGAATATGTCTAGACTCACTTAGTGTGGTAGCACATGAGGAAATGTGGGCTGAATGGAGTCATGAGTGGATGTCCAACACTACACCAACAAGGATGTAGCTTGACGAGGCCCCGCGGTCACTTTTCAGTTGTTCCTGCTTCCTCTATACATTTTTCCCACACGAAGCAAAACGCAATGCTGGATTTTTGTTGTTGGGAGATTAATTATAAAGATGAGACTAATTACTAGTCACTCAAATCCTTTTCTAATACAACCAACGGATCAGACGATGTTGCAGTGGAAATAGAGCATACGAGGATAAGAGCCTTGTTAATTTTAAGAATTTTTTGAACATGGTTTGTTTGATTAAAAATGAAAACCCAAGAGTCTCCTTCCAAGTCCAATACTCGGGCAAGCCCTTATCCGTGAACCGTAATCGGGAAAACAAGGGGGTTTATTTTAAACTCTAAAGCAACAAAGGAAAGATTTTCTAATTAGTTCCTACCACAAATATCTTTCCCCTTTTCAAGATAATCGAGAGAGCGTGGGGTAAGTATTTCTTTTTTTCCTTTGATAAAATGAAACAAATAAATTGAAACCTGAAGCTAAACTAACTAAAACCAAAGCATCTAAAAAATTTAACACCAACGCAAATCCCCCCAAGAATTCAAAACTTTATTAACTTTTTTACAAAATGAAAGAAATGCACTTTGGTCCTTATACTTTGGATCCAAAGGCTTACAACTTATTGAAAAAGTTGATATTTATGCAAGGGGGAGCTCCGTTGGTCTTCCTTTTGCTCAATTTTGCGAAAATTAGCTAGATCCTTCTCCTCTTTTATCATAAACTTGCAAAAAACAGCCAACAAACATTAGTAGAATATGCCCAAAAACACTTTAAGAGTGCATTGGGAAAACCTACTAAAGTTTGCCAAAAAAATTCTAAGTAAAAAGTTGAAATAAACTAAGTGAAAAATGACTGAGAAAGTGAGCTAGAAAGTTGTTTTCTCAAGGTCTTTGTTTGCTTCTTAAGGATAGCAAACAAATCAAGGCACTAAATTGCTAGATAAGAATTTAAAATGCACAAAACTCCTGCAACAAGCTTTTTAATTTTCAAAGTTTTAAACTCGCAAAAAAGGAAAAGTAACCAGATCTAGGATTTTAAATGAACCTTGGAAGCAAACTAGAACTAGAAACTTTTAGACCTTAGATCTACTTTTAATATAACTCTAGATGATAGATCTAATATGGAAACGTTTGTAACTAAAAGAATTTTTCAAGAAAATTGTGGATCAAAATTTGAAGAACCCAGAATAGAGCAAGAAAAAAAAAGGGTAGAAAAATGCCTCCCTGGTGAGATCAGAGGGACAAAGCTTCTCTTTTCGATTTTACTGAAGAAAAGGTAGAGCCCATTCACTCATCAATACTTCAGCTTTGGCTTCCTACAAAATAATCTCAACACTGGCAATGGGGATTAAAAATACCTAAAAAAAGACTACAACAACAATGTAGATCCAAACATGAAATCATACATATACCAATTAGTCTTCTTCGACTTACAATAAAAGAGTAACCTATCAAGAATTACCATTTATCTTTACTGATATACCATTTTGTTCCGAAAGCAAGTTAATCCCAAACATATGCAAGCATGAAAACAAATAGAAGTTACCTCACTAATGTAGAGTGAACTCGATCCAAACATCCATAGATCCCACACAGAAATTGCCTCCAAATCCTTTTATTAACAATACTCAGGAAAAAATTACAATGATTTCAAGCAAAGGTTCCACCTTTCCATCCTTTACAATGAAGAAGTGACCTGCTTAAATAAGAAATTCCAACCCAAGGGGCACTTCTATGACTGGGAGATAACTAAAGAGAGAGGTCGAGTTGAGCTTGAGTTCGTGAGATGGTAGGTGAGTGTGATTGATTTAGTCTCCACTAAGAGAGCGCCACCTCTCCAAGAGAGGTGCGCCCCTCACCAACTTACAACCGTTTCTACACTCGCTAACTTCCATGCTACCTACCCTCACGGTAATGAACACTCGCTTGAGTTATTAAACCATCACGTTCATATACCCATTCGTTTGAGTTATTAAACATCATGTTAATTGTACCCATACGACCCATATGATGTGAGCATGATGGGTGCTCCCTCAAACGTTGGATAATGAATATGGTATAAAACAAACTTTAATGTGACGCTTTCTTTAAGTGATGAAGTCACAATTATGGGGACCACTAAGCCAAGTCACCCATCAACCTTTAAAAGATCATTTTTTTACTTTTTTAAATATTTTGAGTTATGCCAAAATGTCGCATCTTTAACATTAACTGTCACTTTGATGCTCCGTTAGCGGAAAATGACCTTAAGTGACTTTTTGACCAGCCGAAGTGTATGAAAAATGGATCCCAAGGTAAAGAATATCCTCTGAGTGTGAAAACGAGCATCTCCACGCCAAATTCCGCCTCCGGATCAAGTTTCTTTGCCATTTACAAGTTTTTTAATTAAACCATTAAAAAATGGCTTAAAAAATGAAAGAAAAAAAATTTCTTAGAATTGGACGAAACTCTAGGGGGACCTAGCACATGTCTATACGACTCAATTCGAATGCCTAGCATGTTTATATACATTGACACAGAGGCTCTAATAACCCCTTAAGGCCTAACCACCAAGATGACAACCCCAACTTTGGAGGTGTGAGTGAAAAACTTAGAAATTATTAGTCATTTGTTCAACAACAAATAATTACCAAGGGAAAAAACACTCTGGGCTAGTCGGTTTGATGTCTAGGTCTAGGAAGCCGAGTATTTTATATAATTGACCATGCTAGCACATTTTTTACAATTTCCCCAAGGGGGTATGAACATGTGTTATAAAAAAAAATGAAAAATTTCCTAGAAAAAGCCTGGCAGACTTCTGAATTCTGAAGAATGAACATGTATACTTGTTCTACTTTGTCGGCTCGCTTGAAAACTCCACCAAGTACAACTTAGGTGGTAACATACAACTTAAGTCGTAACATAACATACAGTATAACTAAGGGATTGTAATTTAAATATCCAACAAAGGCAAAGAAAATTAGGTTCTTCTACTCCACTATCAGCCGCATCCTTACTGTCACACCCACATCATGATAACCTCCTCTTTTGCAATGCAAAATTGTTACACCTAGTTTAAAAGGTCTTCACCCTTCCTGCACACACACACATCCAGCGATGATGTCCTTGAAAAAAAAAATTCAAAAAGAATAAAAATTTCCAGGCATGTTATTTAGTTAATGTTCTATGCTGCTCTTTTCTTATTTTCCGGTTTTTTAAAACTGCTTTGCTCAATGCTCAGCTGGGGATGTTTTGAAAAAGTGTACTAAAATGGTGGCAGCACAAACATTCCCAGCAACTGCCATAGGTGGGAGAATGTTTGGGATGTACAACTGCATCAAAAAGCTAAACAGGTAATGGAACAGCTACGCTCCTCCTCAACAATAGGCTTCTTGTTATTGTAAGCAAGGATAAGAAGAGAAAGCTGACCTATTGTTCAGGAATAATTCTCACGTAAATAACTCAATGCATGGACTGGGGCACTATTTTGGTCAATGCCCAGCTGGGGATGTTTCCAAAATGCACACTAAAATGGTGGCAGCACAAACATTCCCAGCAACTGCCATAGGTGAGAGAATATCAAGGTTAGGATTTGAAGAACGTTTGGGAATGTACAGCTGCACCAAAGAGTTAAACAGACAAAGGAACAGCTACGCTCCTCCTCAATAAAAGGCTTATCATTGTGAGCAAGGATAAGAAGAGAAAGCTGATCTGTTGTTCAGGAATGATTCTCACGTAAATAACTCAATGTATGGACTGGGACACTGTATTCATATCTTCAAGTGTATTGCATTATGCTTAAAAATAAGCTCATTAATGCTTATCACTTCAGCATATTAGCCAGAGTTTATTTCCTCAAATTCAAGAAGTTGAGGAGCAATGTGAAACCAAGTACTAAAATCATAAAGCCCTAAAAAACTTGTAAGGTTAAGGTGTTAAATTAGGATGCAGAAAGGGGCATGGTGGAAGCAAACTATCTTATCATAATAACATAGCAGTTTGATTCAGGAACTTTTAAGACTTCAAATAGATGGACTTATCCACAGGGAAACGAATCTAATTATGCCATTATATATCTTCATATGGAAGAGTAGTTATATGTGAATTGACATGTATCAATTTATTAGTACCACTTCACCATGCTTTCTTTGCAACTTTTGGAGACAACTTTCACTCTATACAACTATCTATTAAGCTCCGAGTGCTATCACTAAGAAAGAAAGAAATTTTATTAATGTCCACAAGCAACCAAAATAGGTAAGTAGACTGTTTAGAGTTCTTCGTCCTTATTTTCAAGGTGCATATTTTCAAGGTGTAATCTGAATGGGATCGCAGTGCTTGAAAATATTATTACTAAATTTAATTTGATTCTTCATTCATCCTCTTTTGCTAATTGCCAATAACTGGAAGAAATTAGCTCCATCCCTCATTCATTTAAAGCAATTACCCATTCAGATTACATAAGCAAGAACATGACTAATTTTGATTAAAGAGAATCATACCTGTTGGTTTGTGTGGTGGATCGGATGACAGGCAAAACTTTTTGTAATTTCGCAGGATTTCGCAAACCTCAATAGGACGAAGCCAACGATTTTGTGCTTCTTGTAATATTTGCCCAATGTCTGTTCATGAGTAAGAAAATGAGTTGCCGACAACATTATAGAAAGACAAGAAACTTCTTTAAGTCATTTATAATCTCCACTACCAGTATAACTTACTACAATGGAAATGGAGAAGAATAATTGATATCGCATGCATTATTCATCAACAAAATTACATTTGCCCAAATTATAAAGGCAATTCATTTACAGTTGACAAGAAACATAAGAAAGTTAGAATCACGCAATAAACATAACATTCAACGATTAAGTTATTGGTCCAGAAGATTTCTCTTTGTCTGCCATCCATCTTGTTGCTTGTCTATGAGATATGCTCAAACATAACCATAAGCATGATGCAACAGAGTTCAACCATGAATAAGTACTATTGAGAAATTGATAGCATATTTGATTCTCACCTTCGATGTCTAGCTTGTTATCCCCCATTTTGACATGGGTTTCCACATGTGATTTTTGTCCCACATCAGGGGAGGTCACAGGATGATGGAGCTATGGGTGGCCTAGGTTCCTTGGTGCTAGATTTTTGCTCCATGTTGTGATGATGCCCTAGTGGTGATGATGCCCTAGCACATGGATTTCATGATACATTTGGGCTAGTAGCCATGGGATGTATCTTCTCATGGTGTTTGGTTATGGATGTGCTCTTGCATGGATGATGTTGCACTAGTATATGACACATGGATCGTTTTCTTGGGGAGCACACCAGTGCTTTGGATTCTATATAGATTACATATGATGGCATTTTGATGGATTATCATGCAAGCACTCTTGTTCTTGCACCCTTGGTTGACTTACATGGATGATATGGTGACATGTGGAAGAAGTATTTCCAATTCCACTTCTAGGTTCCTCAAGATTATGTGCAGCAAGATAGACGTCTAAGTCGGAGGATTCCAGACTCCTCGGAGATGCAAGGCGAATGCTGGAATCCACATAAACAAGATACTCAACCTTCTACGAACCCAACATGTTCCAGGTCATTGAATGTATAAAGTCTAGCTACTCTGATTCCTTTTTATTGATTGAGATAAGGTAAGATAAGATAATTGGGTTAATGTCCAACAAATGACCACAAAAGTAGGTCAATGGAACTACTGAGTACAATGGTGTCAATATAAAGTGGAAGCGCAAAGACATCTCCTATAAAAAGCAAGATACAGAAAATAAAGTGTTGATCTAAGCCAATGCCTGAAAACAAACTCTAAGAGCAAAGAGTAGATTTGGGAGAGTGATGCGCAAGGGAAATGGGTCTAGAATCTAAAGTACAAATCATGCAAATGTATCAAGGTCTGCTAGAGCTATTCCCCCAACATCTGAGACAAAGTGGAGAAACTCAAGATAGAAGACTGTCTGGAGGAGGATTTGGTCAAGGATCTAGATTGTGCACTATGTTGTTGCATAGAGGATGTCATCCATTGTTGGGGCCTAAGTGATCTCATCTGACTGCCGGTATGGGATTTAGACTGACAATGTTGTTGAGGTCTCCAAGAGATAGGTGTAGTCCATGGGCATGCACTGATCTAGGGGTGGTCAGTGAGTATGGGAACAAAGCCTAAGGTCCTCTTGCATGTGTAAGTCCAAGAATCTCTGGTCAAGATATCTGAAGAAACTAGAGAGGGTAAATGACTCCCTAAAAAGACAATGGAACTACCCCCAAATCTTGTAGATGGGGCATTAGAAGATGAAGTGCTCCTTTGTCTCAACCTCTTAGAGACGGCACAACTGGCAGATCCTATCTAATCGATCAATGTAGTGCTCCACCTCCACCCAAAGTCTATTAAATGATACGAATGGAAAAAATTTGCAAATGCACACCATTTGCTCCATGACAAATCCACCATGTAACCAAACTCATGGTGCTCCTCTCATCCAAAGATGATATGTCTAAATAATTATCCAAACCAACAATAAAACTAGTACATTCTTCGTTCACTTCCCTGTGTAGATGAGCTAAAAATATTCTCATAAGGGCTCTTTTCAGGGTCGTACCAACTACGGTTTCATATATTTTCATGTGAGGTACAGCCCTCTACCATGTGTTTTCGACAACATGGTTCACAAGTAAAAAGAAGCTAGTGTGTCCTAGAAATTAGAATCACACGTTTCTCCACCGGCTTCAATTCTTTGCAGTATCCCCAACTTTTATGCCGATAGGTAGATACTTGTGTGAAACAACCTCCCAGGTGAAGAATTTATTTATCTAATTTTTGTTAGACATTGTCATGTAACATGTTTATTTTTTCTAAGGACAATATTAAATTTGATTTATCTAAGAGAAAGTTGTAATGTAATAAAGGGAGAAATAAGTCACACGTAATAGATAACATTCAAGTTGATGTCATTTAATAAGATTAGGTGAGGGTTCCTAATGAGCATAATGGAACTTGCTTGATATATATACACCACCCTTGTATACCATTTATGAGTACAATGATATAATAAGATCTGTTATTTCCATCTCTTCATACAATCTCAATATTTTGTTTAGCATTGTATCAGAGTCACATTGATTGTGGCATTGAGCAGTTTTAGAAAACCATGCCAAGACAAAGTTTGGCACAAATTTCGAAAAAGACATATACTCTACATCAAAATCGCAGAGAGAAGAGAGTACATCAAAATTTCAGAGAGAGAAAAATCAAATTGAATTTTGAAGAAGAATCAAGTCAAATCATTTAAAAAAAGGATGTGTCTGTAAACAATTTGAAAGGCAATGGATATTGATAGGCTAGCCAAGAGTGTCAAGGGAAATGGTAAATTTGCATAGTGACCATTTGTTAAGCATGGCAACATAGATGCAGCTGTTACTAGTGATCAGTGTTATCGGAACCGGTCTGGTTCAAGCAAAACCGGCCGGTCCGACCGGTTTAGAGGGTTTTCCGGTCCAGTCAGGGCCCTGAACCACTTGGGCCAGATTTTGAGCATGAACCGGCCCTGAACCGGACCAAACCGTCCTGAACCGGTCTGGTCCGTACAATGCCATATGGAAGTCGTCCAGGGACGCACATAACTCAAATTTTGGTTCTAAACTATAATGATGTATTTTGGTTCAGAACTTTAGTGATGTATTTTGGATCGAAACTTCAGTGATGTATTGCACTCGATGATATTTTGGTTATTTGCACCTGTACTTGCTATATATATGAGAAACTTTGCATATTTGTGTATTAATGGTTTGAATTCATATGTATGCACATGAGTATATATTTTTTTTACAAAATGTGAATATTTTATGTATTTTTTTGTCTACCGGTTTTTTTCCCGTTCTTTTTCCGGTTCCGGTCCGGTTCACATTTTGGGCTCTGTCGGTTCAATGACCGGTCCGATTCTCATAACATTGCTAGTGATAGACACTAGTAGAACAAGATGGCAACTATTCCAAGAATGAAGAGAAGCATGAAGAACATTTGATAATGGCTTTGCAAATGTTAAGAGAGCATAGGTTGCATAAAAAGCTAAGCAAATGTGATTTTTACCAAAGACAAATTAATTATTTGGGTCACATTATTTCAGGCAAAGGAATATCAATAGATTCAGAAAATATTGAGGCAATTATGAATTGGCCAACACCAAAGAATGTGACAAATGTGAAATCTTTTATGGGCCTTGTTGGTTATTATAGGAAGTTTATTGAAGGATTCTCCAAGGTTGCATACCCCACTACTTCTTTGCAAAAGAAGGGAATAAAATTTGAGTGGACACAAAAATATGAGGAAAGCTTCTAACTATTGAAAAAACATTTTACCAGGGCTTCAATCTTGAAAATTGCAAATCCATAAAAGGATTTTGTGGTGTGTACGCGTGCATGTGAACAAGGAATTGGCAGTGTTCTTATGCAAGACAATCATGCGGTATGTTATGGGTCAAGAAAGTTAAAAGAATATGAAAATAATAACGTTACGCATAATTTAGAACGTGTTGGCATAAAGCATGCTTTGAAAATGTGGAGGCACTGTTATCCACTAAAGTTGCACTTAAGTGGATTTCCAGTGAGTTGTTGAAGTTGTGAACAAGTCCCTTGTTCATCATCAGTGCTCAGAAGTTCAGAAGACCTTTCAGGGCCAATTTTTTGTCCCTTTTTAAATTTTTGCATGTGCATACCCTGCAGGGATATTCTAATAAATGTTTATGCATGATGACTTTTTGTAAAGAACTTCGCTTTCCTAGGACTTAAACATCAAATCGGTTACTCCAAGGTGTTTTCTCCCTTATTAATTATGCACTGTAGATAAGCGATGTATAATTTTTTTCACCTGCTCCTCCAAACCTAGAATGGTCATCTTGGTGGTTAGGCCTTAGGAGGTTATTAAAAGTTCATGTGTCAATATATATTACCATGCTAGGCATTATTTTGAGTCATTATGAATATGTACTAGATCCCACTTAGGCTTTTAAAAAAAATTTAGAATAAAAGTTTTTCCCGTTAAAATAGGTTAAAATGTTGAATTTTAGCATTAGCATGCATTCTTTTATTTTTGCAGACTGTAAGATAACAATAAGACAAGTGTAGTAAATAAATCAAAACATCAACACATATGAACACAATATGTTTTCACAGGGAAACTTTTAAAAGACAAAAACCCCAAAAGCATTAGTAATTCATCCCTTAAATGAGATGACTGAGTTTTGCAAAAGACTCTCAGAATTCTGAGATGAATGTTCTTCAGAATTTTGTCAAAGCCTAGCAGGATGGACAATTTCAAACCCTAGCCAACTTTGACCAAAAATGTCTCAAAGAAAAATATCACCAAAAAAATTCAGATTAGGGCTAACTGCCCAGATTTTCTTTCTGCTGCCCGGAAGTCCTTTTCTGCTGCCCAAAACTTTGTGTCTTCTGCCCAAACTGCCCAGATCTGTTTTAGAGTTGCCCGAGAACAAGATCAAGCTACTCGGATATTCTGTAGATGCCTGAGTTCTATTAGAGGTTGCCCGAAACTTCTTTCTGCTACCCGAGCCAGAGATCTATCTGCTCGAGACTATCCTGTGGCTGCCCGAGCCTCAAATCTACCTTCCCGAGATCTGTTATGCTTGGTCGAGATCTGCGCAGATCTTCCTAAGGCTGTCGTGGTGGTTTTGTGCCTACCCAGAATCAGTCTGTCCAAGATGTGACTGTCCGAGCCCAAATCTAGTCTACCCTAGACCAATACAGGGCTACCCTAGATGTCTGGAGGTGTCAGCAGAGGTTGACCGAGGGTGTAAGAGCTGCTATAGGGTTAGCAGATGTTCTCCATGTGTTTGTTGTAGCATCCCTAGGGTTGTTGTTGTCCTCCGTGAGCTAGTTGTGACAGCTATAAGCCAACAGCGAGGGTAGCAGTTAACTCCTTGGTTGTCTGCAAAATGATAAGAGTCCTAGCTAGCAAGGCCGTCGCGCTCAGGGGAAAAACAAGATAAGAGGCCAAGAGTGGAGCCACGAATACTTCAGGTGTCTTCAGCGAATATTCTTCAGTCGAATGGGAGCAATCACCTGATAGAAGTGTGTTTAAAATGAATGACAAGTGAACTTCTTTTATAGCCTTTCACTCACTGGAAGTGGACCATACAGATAAGAATGAAATAATAGTGTTTAATTCTTTCATCCTTTTGACTTTTACTCTTAAGGTACTAATGACCTTTTTGTATTTTCACTTTGACTTCTTAGCGGTCCAAGAGTCCTTATGTATCTTTTACTTTTAGCTTTTAGCTTTCTTCAAGTGCCCTGTGGTCAATGCAAGTGATCATAGGGGTACTTAATACCCACTCAAAGTACATCATCATAAATAAGGAGAATTACTAATGTTTTTATCTCAAACTCTTTCAGCCACCAAGATCGGGTACTAGGTGTCTTAACCAACAGTAGCTAATCCTTGGAGAAGGTCACAAAGCCCATAGATCGAGGGTATGAGTACCTCACATGCCTAGACCCGGTCTAGGACTTATAGTGATGTCCTGGTAACTGACCAGGTGCCTCAGTCCTAGGCTACATCATTTGACTCAATGTCAAATACTTGGTAACTGACCAAGCGCCTCTATTCTCCCAGAGAATGGCCCTCAGCCCTAGGTCAAGTCCCCCAGTCCTAGACTGGTTCATCTTCCTTGTGACTGATCAGGTGCCTCCATTTAAAGAATGGCCACTCATCTCTACGTTGAGTTCCCCCAGTGCTAGATTGGTTCCACATCCTGGTAACTAACCAGATATCTCCATTCAAAGAATGGCTACTCAGCTCAAGGCTAAGTTCCCCCCGTGTTGGACTGGTTCCACATCCTGGTGACTGGCCAGATGTCTCCATTCAAAGAATGGCTACTCAGCTCAAGGATGAGTTCCCCCAGTGTTGGACTAGTTTCTCCTAGTAACTGACCAGGTGCCTCCATTCTCTAAGAGAATGATTCTCGATGTTGCTTAGGAAAAATCAACACTCTCTCCCAGCGAGAGAGGTATTCTCTGCCATGCTAAGCTTGTCATGAAAGTACACAAATTTCGTTGTTGTCAGAGGCTTGGTTAGGATATCTGCAATCTGTTCATCTGTACGAATGTACTACAACTTCAAAGTGCCTCTTTGTACTAGTTCTCTGATGAAATGATACTTCATTTCAATGTGTTTCGATCTATCGTGAAACACTGAATTCTCTGAAAGCTTAATGCAACTCTGATTATCGCAATGAATAATCATTGAGTCAAGCTTTCCACCGAACAGATCAGATAGTAGTTTCCTAAGCCAAATTGCTTCCTTGCAGGCATCACTTGCAGCAATATACTCGGCTTCAGCTGTACTCTACGTTATGGAACCCTGTTTCCTGATAGACTAAGAGATCATTGTAGATCCCATACTGAAGTAGTAACCAGAAGTACTTTACCGGTCTACTGCACTGCCAACCCAATCTGAGTCAGCATATCCAGTTAACATTACTCCACTGCTGGAAGTATACCTGAGCCCATAAGTGATGGTACCTCACACATATCTGAGTACATGTTTGGCTGCTACCCAGTGTATGTGCTTCGAATCGGACATTAACTGACTCAGGGCATTTACTGTGTAACAGATATCTGGTCTCATGTGTACGAGATACATCAAAGATCGAATGAGCTGTCGATACAAGATAGAGTCCACATCTTGTGAACTGATGGCTGAGTCTCGCAACTTCTTCAAGTTAGTTGTCATGGGCACGCACATGGACTTGCAGTCCTGCATCCCAAATCTCTGCAAGATGTCCACTGCATACTTCCCTTGTGTTAGGAAGATCTCGTCTAGCTTTTGCCAAACCTCTAGGCCAAGAAAATAATGCATCAGACCAAGATCCTTCATTTCAAATTTAGAGTGAGCTCCCTCTTACACTGTGCTATCAGTTGTTCCTCTCATGTAAGGAACAAGTCATCCACATATAGGACTAGGATCAATAAATGATTATGAACAACCTTAAAGTACAGATTGGAGTCAGCAGTACTTTTGGAAAACCCCAAGCTGTGGAGGTATCCACCAATCCTCACATGCCAGACTCTCAAAGCCTATTTGAGCCCATACAAGGCTTTCTTCAGTTTACACACATGGGACTTATCCCCATGAGTCACAAAGCCTTCTGGTTGTTCAATGTAGACTTCCTCATCAATCTTGCCATTGAGGAAGACTGTCTTTACATCCATCTGATGGAGTTTCCATCCGAACACCGCAGCAAGAGATATGATGGTTCTGATGGTAGTATACCTGGCAACAGGAGCAAAAGTCTCATCATAATCTATGCCCTCTTTTTGGGTAAAGCCACGAGTTAAAAATCTAGCCTTGTACTTTTCAATGTTGCCATCAACAGCATGCTTGATTTTGTAGAGCCATCTTGATGTTACCACTGACTTTCCTGTTGGTCTGGGAACAACTTCCCACACATCATTTTTCATGATTGAACTGTACTCTTCACTCATAGCATCAATCCATACCTATTGACTTGCTGCTTCTTTGTATGTGGAAGGTTCAACATTGATGAGTTAGCTCATAAGACGTGAGTTTTGTGGCCTTATGCTTTCTCTGAAAGTCCCAAGAGGAGATTTATGCTTCTCAGCTTCTTGTATCGTTTCTCAGTACCAGGCAAGTCTCCTTTTGGAAGGAGGGTCCTCAAGTAATTCCTCCGGTGCACTTCCAAGTTCCTCAGGTACATTTTGGGTCTCAAATTCTTCTTCCTCCCTTTGATCTTCTGAATCTAGAAAATCAGAAGGAGGTTCTTCATTTTCCTCTGAAAGCTCTTGTGTTGAAAAAACACAGCTTCCTCATGGAATATAACATATCTACTGACTTCAATGTACCTCTGTCCAGGGACATAGATGCGGTAAGCTTTTGAGCTTTCACTGTAACCAACAAATATGCCTTTCTTTCCGGAAGGCTCTAGCTTAGCCCTCTTTTCTTTTGGTAGATGGATATAGACCAGAGTGCCAAAAATCTTCATGTGGTCAACTACAGGTTTATTGTTGGTAAAGACTTCTTCTAAAGTCTTTTCCCCCAAGACGGCATGAGGGCTTCTGTTTTGGATGTACACAACAGTACATGCATCTTCATCCCACAAAGATAAAGGAAGATCAAGATCAGTCAACATGGCTTTAGCAGCTTCATAGATCGTTCTGTTCTTCCTTTCTACAACCCCATTATGTTGAGGGTTGTAAGGCACTATCAATTCTCTCTTGATTCCTGCTTCTCAGCAAAAATCGTCAAACTCATTAGACTCGTATTCACCTCCGTTATCTAACCTTAGGATACGGATGTGTCTACCTGTCTGATTTTCTATCAAAGCTTTGAACTCTTTGAACTTGTCAAAAGTTTCACTTTTGACTTTGAGGAAGTAAATCCAGGACTTTCGAGAATGATCATCTATGAACAAAACATGATACAAACACCCACTCAAGGAGGGTGAAGACATAGGCCCACAAATGTCAGAGTGAATCAAATCCAATATTCCTTTAGATCTATTCTTGCTTCTGAAGAAGGATTTCTTAGTGTTCTTACCTAGACCACAACCCTTGCAAATACCATCATGTTTAGGAGAAATCTCTGGCATACATGTAACCGTCTTTTAAAGGCCTATAAGAGTTGTATAGTGGAGGTGTCCAAACCTCCGATGCCACGGCTCACATGGATCAACTGTGTGGTGAACCAAGGCTTGTGTGGAATTTCCGGAAGACTTATAAAGACCTCCCTCTCGAACCCCAATCGCTATAGCTAAGCTTAGCTTCTCATTCTTTTCCCATAGTAGGACCTTCTTCTCCATGAAGAGGACTTTGTAGCCCTTGTCTTCTAAGCCAACAACGAAGAGGAGGTTTTTCTTCAAACCAGGAACATATAAAACATCATCAATATGCAAAACCGTACCTGAATCAAGTTGAAGTGAGGTTGAGCCAACTCCTTCAATCTTGTAAGTGGAGTCATCTCCAAGTTCCACTTGAGTAGTGAACTTCTTTCTGTAGCTGGTGAGTGCTTCACGATGGCCTGTCATGTGTTTGAAGGCACCATTATCTACTAACCAAGAGTTAGCACTGTCAGTGATGGATCTAAAAAGAGCAAAGATCAGGTAATATTCCCTTCTAGGTCCATCTTCTTTGGTAGCCTTGGTATTCTTCTTCTTCTTGGGTTCTTCTTCTTCTGCAGCAAAAGCTTGGAACCTCCTTTCGAACTTCCACTTGGGTTGTCTGCAATCCTTGGCAAAATGCCCAATCTTATGGCAATTATAGCATTCCAATTTTGAAACATCAATGTGTTTACCTAATGGTTTCTTTCCCTTCTCTTTCTGAGGGGAGGGCTTCTTGAACTTCCTTGTCTTAGTTGTAAGACCAAGGTTTCCTTCCTTAGTGCCAGTTGCCTTGTTTTGAACTCTTGCTTCTTCTTCCAAGCAATCATGCCAAAGTCTATCAAAGTTTGGTTGATTTTCACGTCCACTTACTGCTACCAGAAAGGTTTCCCAAGTGTTTGGGAGACCATCGAATACAGTCTATACAAGGTCATCATCATCCACAGTAATACCAATAGCAGTGAGTTGGTCTCTTACCTGTGCAATCTTGGTGAAGAAGGGTGCAACTCCTTCATCCTTGTTCATCTTCAGTGTTCGAAGCCTTTTCTTCAAAATTTTCTTCTGCCTAGGTGCCTTCTTTTCATACAGATTTGTCAAGGTGTCAAAGCATTCTTTGGCAGTCTTCATTGGTGTAATGGTGAGCATCAAGGTTTCCTTGACCGAGTCATAGATGATCCTTCTAACCTTTTCTTGCTTCTTCTTGAAAGTGATTATGCCAGCATTAGATGTTGGTTCTTCTATGGTGTTGAGAACCAAGTCATCAAGGTCATTTTTCTCCAGGATGGTTGTGAGCCTAGCTTTCCAAGAGTTGTAATTTGTTGAACCTTCAAGCTTCTCTTCCGGTTTGAAAGTGTTGGTAGCCATCTCTACTTCACAAGTCAGTTATCTAAGTCTACAAAACGTCCTAAGGTCTAGGAAGACAACGGTAATCTGCTTTCTTATTGGGGTCTTCACATGCAAAGTTGATACCATGTTGAATTTTAGCATTAGCATGTATTCTTTAATTTTTACAAAATGTAAGATAACAATAAAACAAGTGCAGTAGATAAATCAAAACATCAACATATATGAACACAAGATGTTTTCATGGGGAAACCTTTAAAGGACAAAAACCCCAAAAGCATTAGTAATTCATCCCTTAAATGAGATGACTGAGTTTTGCAAAAGACTCAGAATTCTGAGATGAATGTTCTTCATAATTTTGTCAAACCCTAGCAGGCTGGACAATTTCAAACCCTAGCCAATTTTGACCAAAAATGTCTCAAAGACAAATATCACCAAAAATATGCAGATTAGGGCGAACTACCCAGATTTTCTTTCTGCTCCCCGAAAGTCTTTTTCTATTACCCAAAACTTTGTGTCTTCTACCCAGGCCTGCAAAAACTACCCAGACCTGTTTTAGAGCTGCCCGAGAACAAGATCAAGCTGCCCGGATCTTCTGCAGCTGCCCGAATTCTGTTAGAGGTTGCCCGAAACTTCTTTTTGCTGCCTGAGACTGTCCTGTAGTTGCCCGAGCCTCAGATCTTCCTGCCTGAGATCTGTTATGCTTGGCAGAGATCTGCCTGGATCTTCCTGAGCCTGCCCGTGGTGGTTCTGTGCTTGCCCGAAATTAGTCTATCCAAGATGTAACTGTCCGAGCCCAAATCTGGTCTGCCCTAGACCAATACAGGGTCGCCCGTGAACTGTTTAGAGCTTCCCTAGATGTCTGGAGGTGTCAGCAAAGGTTGACCGAGGGTGTAAGGGCTGCCATAGGGTTAGCAGATGTTCTCTGTGTGTTTGTTGTAGCAGCCCTACGGTTGTTGTTGTCCTTCGTGAGCTAGCTGTGACAGTTATAAGCCACCAGCGAGGGTAGCAATCAACTCCTTCTTGGTTGTCTGCAAAATGATAAGAATCTCAGCTAGCAAGGCCGCCACGCTTAGGAGAAAGACAAGATAAGAGACCAAGAGTGGAGCCACGAAATACTTCAGATATCTTTAGCGAATATTCCTGAGTCAAATGGGAGTAATCACCTAATAGAAGTGTGTTTAAAATGAATGGCAAGTGAACTTCTTTTATAGCCTTTCACTCACTGGAAGTGGACCATACAGATAAGAATAAAATAATAGTGTTTTATTCTTTCATCCTTTTGACTTTTACTCTTAAGGTACTAATGACATTTTTGTATTTTCACTTTGACTTCATGGTGATCCAAGAGTCCTTATGTATTTTTTACTTTTATCTTTTAGCTTTCTTCAGGTGCCCTGTGGTCAATGCAAGTGGTCATAGGGGTCCTTCATACCCACTCAAAGTACATCATCATAAATAGGGAGAATTACTAATGCTTTTATCTCAAACTCCTTGTGCCACCAAGATCAGGTACTAGGTGTCTTAACCAAGGGTAGATAATCCTTGGAGAAGGTCACAAAGCCCATAGATCGAGGGTAGGAGTGCCTCACATGCCTAGACCCGGTCTATGACTTATAGTGATGTCTCAATAACTGACAATAACTGACCAGGTGCCTCAACCCTAGGCTGCATCATTTGACTCAATGTCAAATACTTGGTAATTGACCAAGTGCCTCCATTCTCCCAGAGAATGGCCCTCAGCCCTAGGTTGAGTCTCCCAATCCTAGACCGGTTCATCTTCTTGGTGATTGACCAGGTGCCTCCATTTAAAGAATGGCCACTCAGCTCTAGGCTGAGTTCCCCCAATGCTGGATTGGTTCCACATCCTGGTAACTAACCAAATGTCTCCACTCAAAGAATAGCTACTCAACTCAAGGCTGAGTTCCCCCAGTGTTGGACTGGTTCCACATCCTGGTTACTGACCAAATGTCTCCATTCAAAGCAGTGTTACAAATATCGTGTCGGCGAATATATTGGCAAGGGTCCAAAAAGAAATTATCGGATTTATCGGCAAAAATGTCGGCAAACATCGGCAATATATCGGCAAAATAAAAAATACAAAAAAAGAAAAAAATCACAGTATATTTGAAAAAATCGGCAAATATCGTGATAAAATCGGCAAATATCGCGAGAAAATCGAGAAAAATCACCAAAAAAAATCAGGAAAATATCGGGGCTATATATTGCCGATGTATCGCCAGTGAGTTAACATCGCGATATATCGCGATGTTGCCGATATATCGGCGATATTTGTAACACTGATTCAAAGCATGGCTGCTTAGCTTAAGGCTGCGTTCCCCCAGTGCTGGACTAGTTCCTCTTCCTGGTAACTAACCAAGTGCCTCCATTCTCTAAGAGAATAGCTCTCGATGTTGCTTAGGAAAAATCAACACAAAATTGTTATAAGTTAGTTGTAAAAATTTGAAGTGTCATAAAAGTGTGGTCTAGAGAGGGAATTTTCCATGGGGGTGCTCATTTTCACACTCAGGGCACCTTCTTTACCCCAAAACCCACTTTTCCTAAGTTTTAAGTGATTAATTTATCACTTACGTGAATTTCTCTAGAAAAAGCCAAAAAAAATGTCAAAAATAACCAAAAAAAACAAAAAACTAAAATCATGGAAACATGCCGAGAGCATGCCGGAAAGGTGGCAATCTCTTCTCTAGTTAAGGGTGAGTTGTTCCCAAGCTTAAAGCGTGTGATTGAGAGTGCTTTTGGTAGTTGGCGAGTCATCTCAAGTTAGTGGTTGCACCCTCCTTCATGGCATGGGCAACTTGTGTATGTGGCATCAAGTGAGTGGGTTGGTGAAGTATCAAAGGATGATGCATCTCTCTTAGGTGAGATGGCACACCCTCCTTGCAATCATATCCAACAACTCCCCCTTTCATCTCAATCAAGTTTCAGTTAATTCACACTCTCTGGAAGTGAGTGATGCACCCCCCCTAAGGCTTGCTTTCTCTATATCAAAGCAAGGCCTTCCTTCCTCATTTGGGACGGAAGCAAGGAACCTCTACTCTTGTAATTTGTATTTGCTTATATTTTTATGAGTAAAGTTGAGACCTTGGAGGTCAGTCTGATGGTGCAAGAGTTTTCATGGTGAATGCTTGACTTATAATCAAGGTGATCTCTGTTTAGCTTCATTTCTATTTACGCAAGTTTTATTATCTAGTTTAGACAAATTATCTATTCCATAGAGTAGGCATTTGAATGTTCAATTTGCTTACATACGTGTAGTTATCTAAGATCTAAGGGTTGCATTTTGTAGTTCTTTATACTTGTGCACTTTTGTTCTTATTTAATTTACCATACTAGACCTAATCACTTGCTTAAAGGTTTTTTGTAGCTTTACAGATCACCAAACGTGAAATAGAAATTGGAGCTCGGTTGCTTCTTATTTCTCTTCGTAACTTCTATTGGATCTAAGGTTTCTTGTTCTATAGGCACTCTCATTTCTCAAATTGGTTCAAGCTTGGGCTTGAATCTTTCTTTCTTCCTTCTCAAAACTACAAACTCTTCTCGGTTACTTTATTCGATCTAGAAAGTTGACCTTTCTTATTTCCTTGCATTAGTTTAGATCTAAAAAACTTAATTTTTTACATTTTAAAAGTTTAGATCTGAATGCTTTATATTTTAAAAGTTTAGATCTAAAAGCTATTTCTTTAGCACTTGAAATATAGATTTTTCCAATCTTTTGCAAGTGTCAAGGCTGTAGATTTTATGTACTTTTTAGCTACCATAATAACTTTTTCTTGAGTTTTCTGTTTGCTGGTTTTTACATTTATTTTTCAGGAAATAGGAGATTTGGAAGCTCTTGCGAAGATTTGAACCATCAAAAAACTCTTTCCAACCCCCTTTCTCTTTCTCTCCCATTTCTTCTTCACCCATTATTCTAAAAACACTTGTAAACTTTTTTTATCCTAATTTCCAAAGGACAAAAAGTATTCCTCCAAAAAAGATCTTGCAATTAAAGTAATAGAAAGAGCAAGTGGGATTACGGCTCCCACACCCCCCCCCTTTCCCCATTTGGGGGAAGCCTGCATCTATCCTTGTTTGGTTTGTTTATTTTGCTTTTTATCTACAAGTTTTTAAATAGATTTCATTTTTTACAAATAAGTTAGATCAACCAAATTTCTTTTGCTTTCTTTATTTCATATTTTGTAAAACGAACACTAACCAATATGCATTCCCAAATTACGGCTCATGGACAAGCGCTTGCCCGAGTATTGAGTCGGAAAAGAGATTTGTAGGTAGTAATTAGAAAACTTTTAATTTCTCACATCTCTTTTTCCATATAAAAAAGCATTGCTAAAACTTTAAAAATAAACCAAGACTCCATTCCATATGTTTTGCACCTCTACGATTCATCCGACCAATTGGTTGCACCAAAAGGAATTGGAGTGACTAGTAATTAGCACTCATTTTCTCAATAAAACCTCCCAAGACAAAAATCAAGCATCTCGAGTTTTACCTCGTGTGGAGAAATTTCACAAAGAAAGCAAGAACCACTAGAAAGTGACCGCAGGGTCTCGTTAGGCTATACCCTTGTTTGGTGTAGTGTTGGACAAATCCTCGTAACCATCTAGCCCACATTTTCTCGAGTGGAGCCATACTGGTGGGTCTAGACATATTCCCAGTACCTCACGGTATATCGGGAATCTCGTTCCCCTTAATCCACTCATCATTCCAATAATTTAAAACAACCAACTACAATGGAAAACGCTTTACAATTTTCAGCAGCACTTTAATTTTTTGTGACTCCATTTGGCACTGATTTCAAGTTACTATATCATTATTTGCTTTCAGTCATATTTTAAGGTGAATGCTATATCTATCTTGTTTCTTGTTTTGATATTCGCTTCGTTTAATCTTTTAAAAACTCCTAAAAATAATCATGTCCATCCTTAACAACTAAATAAAAAAGTTAAGAGCCTTAGAAACTCTTTCTTAGGGACTACCCTCCCCCCTTGGCTTTGTTAGGAGTTTTCCTAAACGGAGGAGTCAAGACCAGGTGACAGCACCTGACTCAAGACTTGACCCCAAGGATGCACCGAGCAGCTTGAAGGTTTCTGTTGCAATTGAAAATTTCCAAAACCCCAACACGGTTTAAGTTTCAGTTCTTCATTGTTTAATGCCCAAACCCCAATGTTAGCATGTGCATAAAATATTAATAATTTATGACTAAAAACTTAAAACACATGAGATTTCTTTCTTCTTTTGAATTCTGAAAATTTATGGCAGCCCTAAATTCTTATTCAAAAAATTAATTTAAGCCACACACATGAAATTTAAACACTCAGATTTTTGGTCAAGTTGACCCAGGAAAAACCTCGAAGGGAAAACCTGTCCTTCAAAGAGAGATTATTTTTATTTCAAGCAAATTCACAAAATCAAATCAATAGTACTTATCTCAGCATTTCATCTCAAAATGCGTGCCAAAAATTCCTATACGGACTGCATCGATTTCTGTGATGTACAGCCCACACATGTGGCTGTCCAAACTATTGTACAGCCTCAAAATTGTGCCTAATTTCCCTACCTCGAAAATCGTTCCTTCTACCTCGAAAAACGTGTTTGTACAGACAACATTAAATGATGTACTCTCTGCCTCGAAATCTGTGCTTGTACAGTATTGTACGAAACAGACTTGGAAAAGATGCCTGCTGCAAAATATTTCTTGGGAAATGTGCCAAGAAATTCCTCTTCTTGTCTCTGGAAATTTTGCAGAAGTTTTTCTCTCTCTCTCTCAAGTTTCAGGAATGAAATCTCTTCAAACCCTAGTTTCTTCTCTTGCTCCTCCTCTCTCAAAAATCTTTCTTAGAAAGTGAACAATAGTCTCTCTTTGCCTTTCCCAAGCCCTTTGTGTGTGAGTAACTTCCTCCTCAAATCCAATGGATGAGATTAGATGAGATCCTAGGGCCAAGATCACATCTCACATTTTTCTCATTAAAAAACAATTAATAACATTTTAAATATTAAATGTGAGACTTTATTACACACACACATAAAATAATCTCATTAAATTCACTTAAGACTTTATTACTCACTTTTAATTTATAAAGTGACTTTATATCAATAAAGTCAATCTCACTTTATAAATGGCTAGAGACCACAATTGAAGTGTTCTTGTCAACCCCAAGGCATGAGTGAACAAACACTTTTCTAGGTAAAAAAATCAACAACGCTAACCCCCAGGTGCGCAAGAGGCAGCAACAAGCACTATTTGATGAGTAGAAAATTTGAGCTTAAAACTAACCATTATGGTCTGGAATATTGGTTTAAGTAGCGAACATTAAATGCAAGGAAAGCTAGATGGCTAGAATTTTTACGTGAATTTGATTTTGAAATCAAACACAAAAAGGAAATAAAATAAAGTGGCTCGTGCTCTTGGCATAAAAATGCATGTGGAAGCCATTAATGTCTGCCAAACAGAATTAAGGCAAAGAATTGTTGAATCCCTTGCTGGAAATGAACACTATGGCATGTAAAGAATTAATTACAGCAACTGAAATTGGAAAAGGTATATAAAGCTTATCATTTGGAAGGTGATGGACATGATGGACATCTTATCTACAAAAATAGAATGTACAATCCTAATGTTGCATACTTTAGAAGAATTGTTATGGATGAAATCCATAAAATATCATATTTTTTTCCATCCAAGATACCAAAAAACAACTCCTACGGCAAGGAAGCAATATTTTTTGTTGGGAATGAAGAAAGATATTGTTGAGTATATTTCAAAATGTATGAAATGTCGGCAAGTAAAGGCTAAACATCAGCCCAATACATTTATTACAGCCTTTGCCAATTCCAGAATGGAAATGGAAAGTGGTTACAATGGATTTTATCATCCGGTTAAAAACTACTTCAAGGAAACAAGATTCCATCATGGTTGTACTGGATAAATTATCCAACGCAACACATTTTATTCCAATTAAATCTACTCACAAGGCTAATGAGATAACAAGGATATTTATGAAAGAAATATTCAAATTGCATGGTTTACCCAGGGCAATTGTATCCAACCAAGATATAAAGTTTACATCTAACTTTTGGAAAAGTCTTTTTGCAGATTTGGATACACATCTAAACTTTAGTACTGCCTACCATCCATAAATAAATGGGCAAACAGAAAGGGTAAATCAAGTGATTGAAAGCATGCTTCGCATGTATGTGATAGATAAACCATCTAAGTGGGAGGATTATCTACACTTGGTAGAGCTTGCATATAAAAATGGGTACCAAGCATCATTGAGAATCAGTCCATTTGGAGCTTTGTATGGCAAAAGGTGTAGAACACCAATGAGTTGGGATAATCCAGTGAACACGAATGTGCTTGGGCCAAAAATGCTCAAGGAAGTGGAACAAAAAGTTGCAAAGATTAAGCAAAAATTGAAGGCAACCCAAAATAGACAAAAAATCTATGCCAATAAGAATAGAGTGAATATGGAACTTGGGGATCAAGTTTACCTCCTAGTGAGGCCAAGGAAGAGTTCCTTGAAGCTTGAAAGTTGTGCCAAGTTGTCACCAAGATAATGTGGGCCATTTGAAGTGCTTGAGAGAATGAGACCAGTTGCATATAGAATTGCATTACCTACTAACACTAGAGCTCATAATGTTTTTCATGTTTCTTTACTTAAGAAATGTGTACATGATCATAACCATGTGATTAATTGGGATGTGATCTAGGTGGAACCTATGGGAGAGTTCCAAATAAAGACGTTATGCAACATCGACATGAAAGTAACACTGCTCCAAAACCGAGCCATCAAATAGGTAAAGGTGCAGTGGACGTACATTGATCCTTGTTGCCAGCTAAGTTGTACTTAGTTGGTTTTCAAGTGAGCCGACAATGTTTGAACAAGGATACTTGTTCATGATCAAAGTTCAGAAGACCATTAGGCCTTCTTGGCCCTTTTATTTTTTGTACCACATGTTCATACCCCCCTTGGGGGTTTTGTAATAAATGTACTAGCATGGCAAACTTTTTGTAAAGGACTTGGCTTCCTAAGACTTAGACGTCAATCCAATCATTCCAAGGTGTTTTTTCCCTTATCAATTATGCAATGTTGAATAAGCGATGTATAATTTCAAGTTTTTCACCACTCCTCCAAAGTTGGAATGGTCGTCTTGGCGGTTTGGCCTTAGTAGGTTATTAAAGTTCATGTGTCAATGTATATAAGCATGCTAGGCGTCGGTATTGAGTCGTATGGACATGTTCTAGGTCCCCCTGAGTTTTTGTTCAATTCCGAGAAAATTATTTTTTCCCGCAAAATTAGGCCATTTTTTTAATGGTCTAATTAAAAAAATTGTAAATGGCATAAACGCTTGATCCAGAGGCAAAATTTGGCTTGTGGATGCTCATTTTCACACTCATAGTGTCCACTTCACCCCAGTACCCACTTTTCATATGATGCGGGCGGCTAAATCATCATGTAAGGCATTATTTCTCTAAGGGTGCATCAAAACATCATTTTAATGCTAAAATTGCAACAAAATGACACCAAAGTCAAAAGTCAAAAGTCATGAGAACTTGGTCAAAAGACCAGGGAAAAGTGGCTTTCTGGTCCTTTTGTGGTGGGCGATGTCATTGGTGAATCAAACTTTGGTTAAAATCTCACATATAAATTAAACTTGGAGAGTGGGCGAATCAAACTTTGGAAGATAGATACACCCCTCATGGCCCTCACATCATGGTGGATGTGGCATCAAATGATTGATTTGGTAAAGATTTGGTGGGGGTGCCTCTCCATTATATTTAAGGCTCGAGTTAACTCCACACATCACTCCAAACAACTCCCCTTTTTTCTCACGTGAACTCGACTTCAAACTCCATCCGTCCCTCATTTGATTCTAGCGTGGGTGTTGTGGCATCGTGTGGGTAAATCGTGTGGGTGTTTGGTGAGGGAGCATCTCCTCATGGAGATGTGGCACCTCCTCATGCCAATCACATCAATCAAGATCCCAACATTTTCTCATGAAGTCGACTTCAACTCCACTCTTCTGTCAGTTGGTGATCCATCCCCCCTAGGGTCAAATTTGCTATTTAAGCAAAGTTTTTGCTCACTATTTTGGCATGGTCAAAGGACCGAAGGAATGCCCAAGTGTTTTATTGTAGTTGTAATACTCTTCAGAATAATAGAAAGGCTTTGGAGGTCTCATGCAGTGTATGGCTCAAGTGTGTGGATGAACATTGCATAATTCATGAGGTAATCTGTATCATTCATTTTTGGTGTATCTGTGTGGTTTGTTGTGGGCGTGGGCCTACAAGGAGAAGTAATCTCAATATGGTAAGAAATTTCTTGCTTGATTATTTCTTACTAATTAGTTGCATTAGATCTCCTAGACGTGTATATGTTATTTTTGTTTAAATGCATGTTTTCCAGGTTTCTTTTGTAGTTAACACCCTTGTGTTTAACCGTGCCTTTGTGCAAGAATTGATGAGTTGATACAGGTATCTAGGCTCGAACGTTTGGTTGATCTTGTTTGACTCCTCCAATTTTTTAGCACTTCCAAGGAGCATAGTTCCTCCGCTTTCCACCAGCAAACTCTACGGCTCAAAGGATTCCCAAACTTGGAACACTCTCTTCTTTCTCTTTCCTTCACTTTTAAATTAAATCTTTCTTAGTTACAGTTACTCACATGCTTAAGTAGATTAGTATTTCTTTTGAAAGAACATATAAAGGCTGATTTGTTTAAGCATGTAACTAGATCTAGAATCATAAAGTAATATTTTTGAAATAGATCTAGTTTTTAGTAAGTACTTGTGCATATTTCCAACCCTTCAATACTTAATATCTAAGTAACAGGACACTTCCAAATAGGGCCCGTGTCCCGTATTCCACGTGTCAGACACGACACTTGCCCTGATACGTGTCCGACACCAAAATTTTCGTGTCCAGAAATCTGGACACTTTCCAACACATGTCGGACACTTGCCACAAATGTGTCCTGATTTCTGGACATGTGTCTTGTCAAAAAGGGTATCAAGAAAGAGGAGAATAGAGGAAAGAGCTACGATAGTAATGCTAATTTTGACATGGAGGAGCAGGAGGGCGATTGACAGTGGCCAATACCATTGATGAGCTATGATATTCTTCCCTATGGCTATTTACTATTTTCATTTTGTATCTAGTAATACTGTAGATACTAGGACTTAGTACTAAGTAGTATCTACTCTATTTTGTATTTGCGGGTGACAATCTCTCGATATGTATGTAATACATTTTGATTTTTGTGGTTTAAACTTTAATCAGAAATATCAAATATGCAGTTTATGGTTCAAATTTCATGATTCATTGAAATTTTACTATTGATTCATCATTGTCAAATTTCAATTTAATGATATTATGATTGATGTACATTGTATATACTCCAAGTTTTTTAAAAAATAAGATCTTTATGTATTTTTTTAATATATATATATATATATATATATATATATATATATAAAATGTCCCTCGTGTCCTATTTTCGGGGTCGTCGTGTCTCATGTCGAATACTCGTATTTTTGTGTCCTCCGTGTCCCGTGTCCTCGTGTCATGTGACTTAGCTTAATATTTGTATGTTCTTAACGCTTTATTTGGCACATTTGGTGCATTACAGGTGGTTGTTTTTTCACTTTATCGCCAAGACAAGGAGAAGTGTTGCCTGAAAATCAAAGATCTAAGTTGTTCAAAGACCTCTCCGAGCACCATTCTTGATCTTTTCTTACTCATAAAGCCTTGTAAGCCTTTGGATCCAAGATTATAAGGACCAAAGGTTTCCACCTTAAAAGCTTTGTAAATACTGTAATAAAAAAAATTTGAGTAGGCTCCTAAGAGCCCACTCCCAATCCCCCCTGGGGGAATTGGAGTTTTCATCTTTTTGCTTTTGTTAGTGTAGTTTTGCTTTATAGATCAGTATACTTTGCTATTTTAAATTTCAATTTCATTCATTTGCAAAGTAATACAAATACTAACCCAGCCTTGCTTTCCCGATTATAGTTCACGGACAAGAGCTTGCCCGAGTACTGGACCGGAAAGAGACTCTTGGCTGTAGTAATTAATCTCACATTTTACTTTTTTAGCTTTCACAATCTTAAACTGGAACAAACATTTTCACACAAACCTCCACGTATGCTCTACCCATCGCAGGCTTGCCCGAGCTTTGGGATACTCAAAAACGGAGTCTATTGCATTCAAATAAGTTTCACATCTAATAAAAACTCATCTTAATAAATTCAACTTCCCCTTGAACATACGAAAATCCAAAAATCCGACGTATACAAAGTTTGTCATCTGTGGGCTAATTCTTTGGAGAAGGTGAGAACAACAGGAAAGTGGCCGCGGGGCCCCGTCAGGCTACACCCTCGTTTGGTGTAGAGTTGGACACACCCCCGTGACTCCATCTAGCCCACATCTTCTTGCGAGGAGCCCCACTTCTGTCAAAATCCAGACACATTCCTCGTACCTCAGAGTATATCGGGAACTCCCTTTTCCCCCTAATCCACTCATCTCATTTACTAAATCTAAAACAGACCAAGAACATTTGCAACACGTTTCCACTGTCCAGTATTACAACAGCATTATAATCTTGTGACTCCATTTCAGCACTGGTCTTTTGCTTGTATCGTACATTTTATAGCTATAAGTTCATTTACTCATCTAGTGTTGTATAATTCATATGCTATTGTGCTTAAATTTATCTATTGCAATAATCTTGCTTTGGTCTTTAGTTCTAAAACTCCTAAACAGCTTACTCATCCATAAACCACCACTAAACCTTAATCAGCCTTAGTAACTCTAAGGGTCTACCCCCTTAGCTTCGTTAGGAGCCTAAACGGAGGAGTCAAGATCAAGTGACAGTACTTGACTTCTTGCCCCCAAGGACGCACTTAGTGGCTTGAATATTTCTGCCATGACAACCTAATCCCCCCAGGTGCATGAAAGGCAGCAACAATCCCGATGAGGCTACATGGGAGCTAGAGGATGCGATGGGAGAGGCATATCCATTTTTGCTCTAATTTTGGGGAAACACCGAAGATGATGTTATTCCCAGGGGGAGGGGACTATAATAGCCCAAGTTTTGACCCTTGGAATGTATGAAATCAAATTATGTAAGTGATGTAAATATGATAGAATGTATTCCTAGTGCGGTGTTCAAAGCCAAGGCACGACTAGTAAATGGCTAGGCATATATAATGTAGATATTTATATATGGAGCATGTGGTTGACTTGTGATGATGACTAAAAAGGTATGTAAATATTATGTTGAAAAGTAATAAAACGGTCCAAGATGGTTGTGCAAAGAGCACTAGAGGGGAAGAGAAAACGGGACCTATGGGAGATTAAATCATCTTTTGCCAAGTGTCAATCTTATCCACTTGTTGTCATATTCCTTAAATAAGCCAATTACTTACTTTTGACTTATCAAATCCAATCATTGAATGCATGTGTGAGGTTGGTAAAGAAAGTCTTCTAATGTAGTTATGCAATAATGGATGAATATACTTCTATGACAATTATAAGAATCCTTCCTTCAATGGTTAGAGGCAATGTCAGCTATCTTTTCACCAATCCTCTTATCTCCTCGGAAGTCTATCCCTCATTTTCCATATAGATTTGACACTACAGAGAGCTTTCATGTTGTTGTCTCCATTGCCATAGCCAATTACTAGACTGTGAAATTAACCAAAAATTAACATTGTGAGGAAATTACAGGCATTAGAGAGAAGAGGATGGTTGTAGGTTGGGCAAGCTAGGAACATTACCCACTATTTATTTGTTGCTCCATAATGCTTGGGAAGCCATGATGTTACAGGAGGATCTTCAATAACATCCA
Organism: Pseudotsuga menziesii; assembly: GCA_001517045.1. Classification (NCBI taxonomy): domain Eukaryota; kingdom Viridiplantae; phylum Streptophyta; class Pinopsida; order Pinales; family Pinaceae; genus Pseudotsuga; species Pseudotsuga menziesii. Next base: position 33,473 of record LPNX010342983.1, read on the forward strand.
ACAAGATGAACTCTTTTTGCACACACTGGAAAACACTGTGAGGGTTGGATTTCCTTAGGGAACTGTGGAGAAGTGAAGGGAAATTCCTTCCTTGTGTTGAATGGGACAATAGAAAAGAGTGCCATGGTTGGGATGGCTGAGTGAGATTCCTATAGATGCCCAGTGGTGAGCAGATTGGATAAGCATGGGAGCAAATGAGTTTTGGGGTAGGAGAAAGAAACATGTAGGTGTTTCCTTCACCCTAGTAGCCTCATAGCCCAACTTGGGGGTGGTATCAGCAGCTGATACCTACAATTGGGTGTAGAATCACTATCTTACACAGCCAATTGCTTGAATATTCTCTGTTAAAAAATAAGTATTTTTGTCTATAAATGTGAAATGATTTTATTTAATTCTTTATGCATGATGTGCCTGTGGATAGAGTTTTTAATGCCTTTGTGTTTTTATATTCATGAACATGCACATGCATCCGTTAGTTTATAATGGCCCTTGCGAAATTCAAAAACATTGAATCCGTATTTACCCCGTCCTATTTAAGGGAGATAAATAATGCAATTTCTGACAGCCAGTAATATTATTAAACTGATTTAGACAAATTTCGAGCTACAGTTCTATAATTGTTAATCAGGTTTTATTAAAAATCCTTACACCACAATCAATTGATTAAATTGATTAAATTAGGTAATAGTCAAGCTTCTTTGACGGCTAACATAAATGAATTTGGCGACCAGAATGCTTCGACTTAACTTCCTCAGCGGCTCATACTTAAAAACAGGAATTCTTCAGGCCCATTTCCTAATCAGATCCTGCTTAAACACCAGACCCCAGTCATAACGCAGTTGATGAGCCGTTTGAGAAATTATCGTGTCAAATTTAACGTATATATCTCCAAATTTCAGAAATGATGCCGCTGATAAGCAATTGAATGAGCATTATCATAAATGGATTTAAAAGTCAGTGAAGGTGCCACTGATTAGCCATTAAATGTACATAAAATTCGAAGTCGGTCAGCATATTTAAGCTAAAACGTGAAGCCGTTTGTATCAAATTTTAACTTGAACCAATAATTAAAGGTCGGGACTCCGCGTGAGATGAATTAACATCTTCAGGCAGTCAATTTTCGTGAACCAAAGCTGAAATGAAGAGAACATGACGAGAATTACCTAGTTGAGGAGTCAGTCCATAACGCCGATTGTCAGCCATCAGAAGCCCGCTAGAATCCGCCGGTACGGCAATTTCTCCGCATTTATGCAGGTCCAGAAGCTTAAACCCTCGCAGGCACTTACAATAACCACAGGAGGCTTCAACGGATTCGAACCTGCAATCTTTGTGGAATAAAAACCCTAAAGTTTATATGCAATTCGAAACCTCCCAAGAATTCGCAAAAACTGTAAACTATGTTGGCGCAACCCTAGATTGCAGGTATATGAGCTTTTTCCACTGAGTGAGTCTCTGCAAATGAGCTGCTGCTGCTGCTGTGTAGGCAGATGTTTCTCTCAGTCTCCATATTCTGGAGTCAAATAGCAGTAAATGCGAGTACAAGCAACAAATATTAGTGCAGGAGAACGGCCTTCACGTGGTGTTGTGAGCTATTTCTGGAAGTGGGCCAGACCGGGGCCATATTTGGGGACAACTTGCGAATCCTAAAGCCGAAACCAACAGCTAAAAACTACGATTCTGACCCGACATACCCCCAAGCGAGCGGCTAATCTGGCGGTACTTTAAGCCGTCTGAGGATGCACGCAGGTTCTTCTCCTACTCCCTCACAGTCGATCGTATGGAGGCTCCACATGATCGCCTGCTGAGTCTCGTTGAGGCGCTAGTTAGTCGGTTGTTTAATTATTCTGGAATGTTTCATATAACGACTTCCAAGGCCGATAATATTTGGCTGCTGCGAATGTGATTGGAAGGAAGATTTAACACGTGTTCGTGTCCGTTGGACTTGCCACTTAAACTTTGACTACTTTGTAGCGCCGATTACAAGTCAAACATAAGCTACTGATGCCCATATCTCTCTTTTATTATATAGTTATTGATGTCTTTCAATACCCACAATGATGTAGAAATTTAGAATCAAAATAAAATACCAAATTGACTTTAGCTTCAATGTCCCGAAATTTAAGTATCAATAATCTTGTAAAAGTGGTAAGCTATTCTCTTAGAATTTTGATATAAAGTAGTGTTATGGTTTATAAGGCTGATATTAGGTAAGAAAGATGGTCTTACTATTTAGGGGATAGGTTTGCTATGAAAAAGGGCAGGGTATTCATGTTGTTATTTTTTTTTGTTATTTTTTTATGTTTTTTTCGGGGTAGAATAAAAATTGCATTCATGATATATGGTAGAGATTGGTTTGAAGACGTTTAAAAATATGATAATCTGGATTGTTTAAAAATATGATAAATTAAATTGGATTTTTTTTATTGGAATTTGGTGTGGTTTTTTTTTTGCAAAATTATAATTTAACCATGTTTAAATTGTAATTTTGATGGTAGAAATGGATTCAACACCTTAAAAAATACTTCGGTACTTAAAATTCTAGACAACTATATTCTAGATTTTGAAAATTTATGACCAGATTTTTTCAAATTCGTGAGGAAAAATCCACCTATTCCCACCCAAGTCGTCCAATTTTTAGACTACACAGATTGGTTTTAATTTTGGAACTTGGTCTAGTGTTTTATTTCATTGTTTGAAATTTTGTACCAAGGGTTTTGGTTTATTAAGTTGAGAAGCGTCTTTTACAACGGAATATGAGGGAGAAGTGTAATTCCATGCTCAATGTGGAGTTGAAATGTGGCACTTTAATAAAATAATAAAATATTAAGTAAGTAATTTTTTTCATTGTTAGATTAATTAAACTTGAATACTTCTTATGCAAGCTCAAAGTGGGATTTGAGCATATATGAGGGATTGACATATTAAACTACTATAGATCCATCTCAACTGAAGATCTACCAAGTGGCTCAATGGATGAAATCTCTTTAAGTGCAAACCATTTTTGGATTGCAATTTTTGAGAAAAAAGTTTGCACCTTAAGGGATTTGATCCATTTCGGTTCTTGGTAGTCTAGTTGTATTTGTAACTTCGGGAGATATTTTATGTATATTATCATTGTATGTTGTCATACCCCCATCGAAGATGTGTTTCCCTCCTTTCGAGATGTCATTATTGTATATGGTCCTTGAGGTACAACCTCTATTGTAAGTCGAGGCAGTAGTCCCCAGTTTAATATAATGAAATGTATTTTTGGAGTCTCCCTGGGTGAAGTCAACCCTGTTAGGGTAAGAGGTTGGCCCAGTCAAGTTATTAGGTCAGTCACTTGATGTGTATAAATAGGGAAGCGCTCTCCCTCATTTAGACATACACTCACTCAAGATCGCATGAGGAGAGAGAGAAGAACAAGGAGNGTTTATGGGGTTTTCTCCTTTATGGTTTCCCTAAGGAAAATGTTTGTGTCTTGTGTATCCACTATATCTTATGCATCTTGTTGTGCTTGTTATTCTTCAAGATAAAGATCTTAATAAATTTGAATAAGATTATAAAAACTAACATGGTATTAGAGCCTCTCTGAAAGAAGGCATTGTGCAGCAAAGGAAACTAGGGCTTCCTAGTTCAAGGTCTTCTCTCCACAAATCATCAAGAAAATAGGGCTAGGCTAACTCACCCTAAGAGGGCTCATCTTTTGGTGGAAGCATAATCAAATTTGAAGAAGTTTCATTTTTTACCTAGACAATAGTGTCGGGAGGAACTAGGGCTTCAAGTCTCAAAGGCTTCCCACCTTAGCTTTCAAAAAAGGACTTTACTAAGCAACTTGCCTCAAGGAAGCGCATATTTCTCCTTAGACATAATTCCAAAACTCCAAGTTTGGGAAATTAGGGTTTCTCTGACAAACCCTAGGTCAGCCAGCTTCGGAACCAGGTCAGACACCTCAAATTGGTAAGATCTAAATCTTTGTTATTTCCATTTGAGGTTCTCATTTCAAGATGACTCGTCATACCCAGCTTGAGGATAAGCTTAGGGGAGATGACAACTTTCGAGCATGGAAGCACAGGATCTCCCTGATCCTTGAAGAAAATGATTTGGATCAGTATATCAGTAAGGAAGTCCCAGAACCAGAGGGAGATGAGGCTAAGGCTATTCATAAGAAGAACTTGGTTAAGACCAAGATCATCATTGATTCTATTAAGGATCGCCTCATTCCCCATGTGTCATCCTTGAAGACACCTTAGGAAGTGTGCGATGCTTTGACAAAGTTGTTCGAAGGAAAGAACATCAATCAGAAGATGACATTAAGGAACTAGCTAAAGAATGTGAAGATACATAATTCAAAGACCATGTAGTCCTACTTCACAAGGGTTGCTGAAATCAGGAACAACTTGAAGCAGTAAAAAGAATGTAGAAGAATGAAAGATTGTTATGATCACCTTGAATGGTCTCCCAAGATCATGTGATTCATTCATTGAAGGAATATGTGCAAGAAGGAAGTTGATCTCTTTCAGCAGACTCTGGGAAGAATGCACACAAGAAGAAGCTCGACTCATAGCAAGAGAAGATAAGATGGGAGCAATTGAAGATCAATCTCTCACAGCTCACACTAGAAGAAATTATAGAAAGAAGGAGAACTGACATCACAACAAGAGGGATAACCATCATCAAAAAAGACAAAAGAAGTTCATAAAAGATCCTTCCAATATTTGATGCTACACTTGTGATGAGAAGGGACACTACTCCAAATATTGTCCCAAGAACAAAGAGTCCTTCAACAAGAAGCCCAACTAGAAAAGACACCATGTTCACACCGTTGAAGACGATGAACCAACAAAAAAAGATTCAGAGAGGAAAGAGATGATTATTCAAGTGATGAAGAGTATGTCCTAATCTCGACACTCATAAGCACTATCTCACATGGAAGCAATGATTGTCTTGTAGATAATGGGGCATCCAAACATATGACGAGATACAAAGAATCATTTGTCAATATGTATGACCATGAGTCACCTCACAAGGTGAAGCTTAGGGATGATTATCAATACCCCATAAAAGGAAGTGGAAAAGCTTCATACAAGCTAGATTATGGGAAATCTTTAAAGAAGAAAGACATACTATATGTTCCAGTATTGAAGAATAATATTCTCTCCACCTCTGCACTATATGCAAAGGGAATAAGACTTTCATTTGTAGATGGCCAAGTCCTAATGTGGCCAAAAGGAAAGATAATCAATGATGCAACAATAATTGGAGAGCAAGAGGGAGGCTTTTACAAGTTGAAGGGAGACAATCAATGATGCAACAATAATTGGAGAGCAAGAGGGAGGCTTGTACAAGTTGAAGGGACAACCTGAACAAGCATTAGTTCACGACTCAATAGAACCAAGCAAACTATGGCACCGAAGGCTTCACATGTGCACTACAGAGCACTACCAATTGCAAGCAAAGCAGTTTCAAAACTTCAAGAAATACACACACGGGTTCCCAGAATTAGATTATGAAGTAGAACAGATTGTTAGAGACTCCATGAGATAAGGATCAAGAGGGAGTCCACCCACCAACACAAACAAAGATAAGTGCTTAAATTATCATTTCTTATATATCTAGTTACTTAAAAGATATTGTTAAGTGCATATTTATTCAATTGATGTATTATGCATGTTTGAGTGTTTTCATTTATGAACAATATACTATTAACTTGCATTTGATGGGTAAGTATCTTATGGTGTTGTACAACATTCCATTGCTACTTATATATAATGAATCCTCTTTGCTAACATATTGGGAGTATTGCACACTCTTAATAATGTCATGGTAGAGATGGAAGCCATGTAGAAAGTTACCGTATGTATACGGGATATGGACAAATGTTGCACGAGCTAAGATAGTTGCATGATTGTGTGACATATATCTTTATGCATTAGAATTTATCACTATTAATATGTTTTGGAAATTACAAAATGTTTCTAATCATGAAATTAAATTTAACTTGTAGGAAAGGTCATGTACAATCACCTACAAGAAAAGAAGATCGATATCAGCAAAGACGTGACATTTGACAAAGACTCGGCATACTAGATCCACAAAACTACATATTGAAGAGGTTGAAGAACCTAAAGGAATTAGAGTCCGAGATACAACAATGGAAGAAACAACTTCAGAAGGCCATGAATATGACGACATGGAAAAACCACAAGAATCGATAGAAACACTTCATGAGAAGAACTCTCATAAGATAAAACGAGTATGGACATGAGAGCTATTACAAGATACAGAAAGGTATGGCGCTCCAGATGGGATGCATAGAGAAAGGAAAAGTCCTAAACCATATAACAACTATGTGGCCCTGCTATGTGACATCAATGACAAAGAACCTTCCAACTACGAATAAACAACTGAAAAGAAAGAATAAAAGGATGCCATGACTGAGGAGTACCAGTCGATTATGAAGAATGATGTATGGGAGATAGTTCCAAGACCGAAAGGGAAGTCTATTGTGACATCAAAGTGGATCTACAAGATCAAGTATGTTGCAGATGACAACATTGAAAACATAAGGCAAGGTTTGTGGTGCGTGGCTTCTCACCAAAAAAAAAAAACTTAGAGTATGAGGAGACATTTGCATCCGTAGCGAGATACACTTCCATTAGATCTATACTTGCATTGGCTACATTAATGAAATGGAAGGTACACCAGATGGACGTAAGGACAACATTCTAGAATGGTGTAGTCGAAGAGGAAGTGTATGTGGGGCAACACTAGGATTTGAGACACAAGATAGGCAGACTTATGTGTGCAAATTGAAGAAATCCTTGTATGAATTCAAACAGGCACCCAATACATGGTACAACAAGATGGAAAACTTCCTGATGATATTAGGCTTTACCAAGAGTAAAGCGGATTCCAACATTTACTACAAGGTTGAAGGCAGAAGATCATGACGCTCCTACTATATGTTGATGATCAGTTTTTGACAAGAGAGGTCGAACTCATTGTAGATGCAAAGAGGAAGGTTGTTGCTGAGTTCGAGATGAAAGACATAGGGATGATGCACTACTTCTTAGGCATGGAGGTGTGGCAAAGTGTAGATGGGATTTTCCTTGGCCAAGGAAAGTATGCAGTGGAGATTCTGAAGAGATTCAGAATGTTGGACTGTAAGGCGATAGCCACACCTATGGCATCGAACTTGAAGCTAATGTGTGATGCTTCATCGAAGTCAGTTGATGACATGATGTATCATCAGATGATTGGTTCATTGATGTACCTGACATATGCTTTGTTGTGAGCACACTGAATTAGTTCTTAACTGATCCAAGACATGTTCACTTTATTACTACAAAGCATGTATTGAGGTACCTGGAGGGTACAGTTGAGTATGGGCTCCAGTATGACACAAATCAAAAGATTAACCTGCACTGTAATGTTGATTTGGATTGGACAGGCAGCGCCACTAATAGGAAGAGCACTTCGGGATGTTGCTTCAGTTTGGGATCCAACGTGATCTCCTGCTTTAGCAGGAAGCAGTCCTACGTGGCACTGAGTACAATCAAGGCAGAATATGTTGCATATTGCATGGCCAATTATGAGGCAGTATGGATTTAGAAGCTACTATCTGATTTGTTTAATCTCCAGTTAGAGGCGACTTGTATCTTTTGTGACAACCATAGTTGTGTGAAGTTATCGGAGAACCCATTGTTCCATGACAAGTTGAAGCATATAGAGATCAAGTACCACTATATCTGAGACATGGTGTAGAGAGGAGAATTGAATCACCTCTAGCACGTGACGACAGACGAGAAGATAGTGAATGTGTTGACCAAGCCGCTAGCCATAATGAAGTTCGAGTACTTCAGAGAGAGACTTGGTGTGATCTAGAACGAGGTCCCTAGAAAGAGGGAGTGACGAGTTCTAGCATGGTAGGAGACACAGGTTTTCCTTAGACGTAATTAGTCCTGGTGTGCTTCCATGCTAAGAAATGACGAAAGACTGGAAGATGCAATTGCACTAGAATGAGACCTCACATGGAAAGAGATATAGGTTGTCCTTGGATGTAATAAGTCCTGGTGTAGAACACAGGTTGTCCCAGGACGTAATCAATCCTTTTAGGTAATCCTTGGATGTAATTAGTCTTGGCGTGGTACGTAGGTTTTCCTTAGATGTAATGAATCATGGAAGGTTATCCTTCTATGTAATCAGTCTTGGCATAGAACGCAAGTTATCCCTGGATGTAATAAGTCCTCGAGGTTGTTACCAGATGTAATCAATCTTGGCGTAGCACACACATTATCCTTGAATGTAATCAGTCCGTATGTGTTTATATGTTAGAGATGATGATAGGTCATAACGAACTTGGTGTGCGCTTGGGCAGTTCTCACATCGTGGTAGATGCAGGTTGTCGTTGAGACGTAATGAGTCCTAGCGTGCTCCTATGTTTGTAGAACAGAAGTTGACCATGTAAAGACAAATGAGTCATGGTGTGCTCCTATGTTGGTAGAACATGGGTGGTTTGTGCTATGCATATAGGTTGTGGTTCATGTATAATGATGAGGTAATCTGGATACGACGGTAAGAGACACAGGTGATTGCAATGGCAATGTAATGGACTGTCATGCGTTGTACCTACACAATGGATTACTCATAGATATGATGAAGACCTAGATGAGGATTAGGCATACACCCAACATGAAACACAGCTGGTTCTGTAGAAACTTCTGATGATAGAAAGATCTAACAGATGTTACTATTCAATGATCGACAAGATGAGGACAATGGCAGCAACTACGATGATGACATGAGCAGATTTGTTGATGACTATGGTAAGAGAATCATTAGAGGAAATTTGGGGTCTAAAATGGGCCTTATAAGAAAACGAACCAACAATAAATTCTTGTGAGTTGGAATTCAAACACCAATAGAATTTCAAGAAAATGAGTCAACCATAATGGTTGACTTGACATATTTGTCATAAAAAAACTACTTTTCTTGTTCGTATTTTCAACATATCTCCCTGTGTTTTCTCAAATTTTGAGCGGGAGGGCTCGTTGGATGCAAAATTAAATTATGCATCCAACGAGTTCTAGACTGCATACTTTTGACGTACCCTACTAACCCAAAAACAAGAAATACATGAAAAATGTGATGATGACATCATCATCACATTTTTTCAGGTATTTCTTGTTTTTGGGGCAGCGGGGTACGTCAAACGTATGTAGTGTGGGTACTCGTTAGATGCATAACTTAATTTCGCATCCAACGATCCCACTTGCTCAAAATTTAAGTAAAAACAAATGGAGATATGTTGAACATACAAACAAAAAAAGTATTTTTTCTTTCTTTCTCCAAAGTTAATAAATATTCTTTTATTATTTTCCTTAGGAGGCCCATTTTAGACCTCAAATTTCCTCTAATGACCTTCCTAGTTAAGAGGGATTGTTGTTGTATTTGTAACTTCAAAAGACATTATGATGTATATTATCATTGTATGTTGTTGTACCCCCATCGGAGATGTGTTTCCCTCCTTTCAGGATGTCAGTATTGTATATGGTCCTTGAGGTACAACCTCCGTTGTAAGTCGGGGAAGTAGTCCCCAGTTTAATATAATGAAATGTATTTTTGGAGTCTCCCTAGGTGAAGTCAGCCCTGCTAGGGTAAGAGGTCGGCCTAGTCAAGTTATTAGGTCAGACACTTGATGTGTATAAATAGGGAGGCACCCTCCCTCATTTAGACACACACTCACTCACTCAAGTTTGCATGAGGAGAAAGAGAAGAACAAGGAGGAGAGAGAGAGCTGCATAATAATTCTTATACTTGGGTTTTTCCATCTTGTGATATTGTCTTAGTGACGAAACTATTCTGAGGAAGTTTGCAAGGTTTTCTCCTTTATGGTTTCCCCGGGGAAAATCTTTGTGTTTTGTATATCTACTTTATCTTATGCATCTTGTTGTGCTTGTTATTCTTTTAGATAAAGATCCTAATCAATTTGAATAAGATTAAAAAAACTAGCAAGTAGATCTAGAGTTAAGATGAATCTATAATGGTTTTAATACAATACAAGTCATCGAATTCCAAAAAAAAAAATAGAAGAGATGAAACTTTGTCTAATTGAAAAGCTATCTTCATTAAATATTGAGAGATTCAAATACCCCTTATTAATCAACCTCAAGGTCATGTCATGTGGAACCAATGACAACATATTGTCAATATGGTAATATATTTTTAGTATATTACCAGTGTAACATTATTTTATACTCATCACTATGCTATGTTCAATAATTTGTATCCTCTTTTATATACTTATTTTTTTAATCAATAAAAATAAATTGAAAAAAAACAACACTTAAAAGTTATACATAAATTTATATGTTTTCTTCCTTCTTAAAAATCAATGAAGAAAAGAAGCAAATAAAGATATTTATGCCTAACAAAATTTCATTATAGAAATATATCAACGAAACAAAATAACTAACAACATCATATAAATAATAATAATCATAAATTTAAAATAACTCATAATACATGATGTTGATTGTGAATGATGTTAATATGAAAGCAAAAGAAAACGTTATCACATAAACTCTTTGCATTCTAGAATAACTTATCATATATTATCAAAACCTATGTTAAAAAAAAAATTGTTGGTTTTTATTAAAGGATAAAGCTTTAACTTAGTATGTTATTTGTTGTAAAGGTAAGGAAGGGCCTGGCAAATGCTATTTATGTAAATTTGAATCTGAGTCTAATCTTCATCTTGGTGTGGAATGCTCTTATACCAGACAAGTGTGGTTTGAACTTGAATGGTTTGAACTTGAAGCCAAGTTCGGGCTAAACAATTTATGGATTGGTACTTCAGTTAGTCTTTGCCTGAAGAATTGGTGTATGAAGGGTGAAGTGAAAAATATCAGATCTCTGCCTATCATTGTGTTATGCCACATTTGGAAAGCACGCAATCAAAGTTGTTTTGAAGATTTTGTCCTACCTCCTTCCCAAGTATCAGCTTTTTGTTTGGGATGCTTGAGTTCTTTCCCACAGGATAAGATTATTAGAATTAGACAGGTTGTGGCTGAAGTTATTGATAAGACATATCCTTGGGGATATTTTGATGGTTCGGCATCTGGGGATCCAAAAATCTGTGGTGTTGAGGGAGTGCTTTTTATATCTGATGATCACTATTGTCCTTTCAAAGCTGGATTGGGTTCTGGAACTAATAATTATGCTGAACTTGTTGGGTTAAAGCTTCTTCTTACATTGTCTTTGCAACATAACTATAAGCACTTGCAGATTTTTGGAGACTCGCAGCTTGCAACCAATTGGGCTTCTGGTAAGTATCGTATTCAAAACATTTTGCTTGAGCAAATTTTGCTTGAAGTTCACAGATTAGCAGATTTGTTCGAAACTGTGCATTTTATGCATATTTATCGAGAAAGAAATTCTTGTGCAGATTTACTGGCTAAAGATGGATTTAATGTTTTAAGTGGATCTTGGCAGATATCAGAGCATCGGGCAGCTGAATGCTCCAACATTGTCATGCTTTTTAAATACAGGTGATATGGAAGTTGGAATATGATGAAGATTTGGATGCTTCTGATCCTGGATTAACTTTTGAAGTTAACAAATCAATTTTCAGTTAAACAGTTTGTGGATAATGTGAAGTATTGTGTTTTTTGGACAATGCCCTGTTTTTTTAGATAACAGTTTGTGGATAATGTGAAGTTCAAAGTTTTTTGCAAAGCTTTGATGCATTGAACTTATGTGTATTAAGTGATGATAATGCCTCTTTTTAAAGATGTATTTTTTGTAAAGATTTCAGTACAGTTTTTGGTTGCTGGACAAATTTTTGACAATAGACAATACTAGCTACTGGTCTATCTGTGGATTGTGTATGATATATCAATATATATATATATATGGCTTTTTTTCTGTGGAAAAAAAAATTCCTCTAATTTATATCAATTCGGTCCATTTTTCTTTAATTTGTTATTTTATAAATATTTTTCAATTAATATGTTTTTTGGTGATCACTCCAATAGTGAACAAATCCATTGTTTATTATTATTTTATAAATATTTTTCAACTGATGTGTTTTGGGTGAACACTTCAATGATGAACAAGACAATAAACAAATGATAGTAAGGTTGTAAATAAAAAGGGGTGAACACTTCAATGCTGAACAAGACAATAAACAAATGATAGTAAGGTTGTAAATAAAAAGGAAATTGACTATATGTATATGTTGAGTTATAGTTTAGTTTTTTTTCAGTGGAAAAAATACCAGATCCTGTTATTCTATTGAATCAAAGATCATCATATACATTCAGTCAAAGTGACATTCTTCATGAATAGGTTCAAGCAATGGGGTGTCCTCTTTATACAAAGGCGAATCCCCGTCATCAAACCATGGTCAGAAAAACACAAGCCTGATGTATTGCAGGCTTTTATTATCACTCCTATATAGACAGGTCAGATTTAAACATTTTCCAGAAATGGACAGAAACAACATAGATCATGAGCATAAGAAAAAGACTGAGGGTCTCTTCATGGGATTGCTAAGATCCCATTTAATGACGACAAATTATGTGTTAAATGAATAATGCCTAGCACAATCTAGAATAACTGAAAATTACCATGATCAATAATCTTGTCATTCAAGGATTCCTTGAAATTCCCAAAACCTGAGTCAAGAGAGAGTGCGTTTTTAGAGAGACTGTCAACTATCTCGTTATGCTCACGATATATGTGTTTCATGATCATTTCCGGAAAGTTATGCAGTAATTCTCTAACATCATCACACCAATGACTCAGATGAGGTAAGTTCAGTGTGCCCTTTCCTATAGCCCATGAAATGATGACAAGGGAATCGCCATATATAGAGAGTAGAGGAATTCCCATAATCTTAGAAACAGAGAGAAGAGCCCATAATGCCATCAGCTTAGATTTAGTATTAGTACTTCTGCCGCAGCCCATGGTGAAATGAATACTGTGAGAGCTGCTCATATGTAATACAAAACCTGCCCCCCCTATGTTCTTCGCGGCTGCACCATCAAAATAACCACAAGGATAATAAGTCATTGGAGGCAGACCAATGACTCTGTACTTAATATTCTTAACAGGCATAGTATATGAATGAAAGAGCAATTCAACTTGAAAAAGGACTGAATAGACAGATGGTGTATTTCCTTAAAAAATACATCTATTCCGATGTTTCCAGATTAACCAAAAGGTGAATAAGGGTAAATATAGCTTGGAGTAGTCAATGGAATGGGCACGAACCCAATGCTCAAGATACAGACGCACAGAAACTCCCGCAGAGGCTTTATATAGGAATCGGGAGTCAAAGTGCTCAAAAACAGCTTCGAAGGTACTCTTTGTAAAATAACAATCCATAAACAGATGTTGTACCGATTCCTCATCTTTCTTGCATAGTAAACAGAAACTAGGTCCCTGTATGCCACGTTTTTTGAGCTGATCCCATGTTAACACCTTGTTTTTTAATAGGAGCCAGATAAAGAAACGGATTTTTTCAGGAATTTTAAATTTCCAAAGAATCTGGTAAACAAGAGATGTATCAGGATGTGGCTCCAAATAGTGATCCGCCACGCACTCGTATGCCATTGCCGCCGTTAAAGATCCAGTATAATTCTTGAAAGACCAAAGGAGACAATCTGGATTAGACCTGAGTCTTATCCTACCATATTCCATCCCCTTAACTTATTCATTCCAAATGAGATGCCAGTCTCCACCTAAATCCAAATCCGATGCAGTGAGCCAGTAGGTTTGGGCTTCCACGGAGTAATTTCTGGCATGAGCCAGAGAAATGATACCATAATCTTCCAGATAGTCACAGATATCCTGTGGCAGAGTGAAACTAGTACCCATACCTATAACACCCTGGTTTTGACCCCGTTTGCATGATGTATATAATGTAATTAATCGTGGTGAGGAGCTAAAGGCAAAATCCCCACCATCGATTTGGTTGTGTATGTTTCGGCAATGGGGATAGTTGTCGATGGTATATCGTGCTAATTGGCACATTATAAGTATGGCATCATGTTAACACGCACATCAATGAAAATAAACCACAACCAGCTACGCCAGTGCAACGTTAAAAATGAAAAGGGCATGATTCCAAAGGATAAGGGTGTGGGGGATGTCAAACCTTGGACTATGGGGGGGGGGGGAACCCATGTGTTACCACCTTGTTTGATTTTCCACCTTCTCTTGTCTCATCCAACCTCTTTAATGTCTTGTTGTTGTTAGTTGAGGGCAGTTATGGCTGAGTAGTGGTGGCTGTGGCAGGACTGTCAGTCCTTGCCCACGTGCCCACTCCATCAGCAGCCTCTCCTCTTCATTCGTGTGGGGCAGAAGAAACGATTCATTCCCCCCACTGCGTGTATCTCCATGGTCGGTTTTGTTCCTCACATTTTTGGTTCATCTGTGCGCATAGGAAGAGCTGATCGTCCTCACGCAGGGACCATATTCTACTCATTATCCTCACGCACAGGTATTCTTCTGTTTTGGACTCACACAGCGAGCTGAGAGCTGTGCGTTTTCATCCACGATTTGTTGTGAAGGGCCATTCACGTTTTCGATTGTCTCACAGACTAGTATGGTCGTGTAATTTTTCCATCATTTTAATGTTGAAATCAGAACTGTTGTTCTCCCCATGAGTCATGGTTGCCGTCGTTCTCCTCAAGATTTGCTATCTGCTGTGGTCTGCGGTTGTGTTTTCCTTCTGTCCATGCCGAGAGCCGGATTTCTCTCCATTGTCAGACTGTGTAATTTTTTCGCTATTTCATTGTGGGACTCCAGCTATCATCTTCCCCACATTTTTGTTGGCTGTGGTGTCCAATTACGTTTGGGCCACTGTGTATTCGTAGTGAGTCGTTTTTTGCTGTGGTCTGTGTTTGAGTTTCCCATGGCTATGCTGGGAGTTATGTTTCTTATTCATTGTGGACTGTGTAATGTTGCCATCATTCATTATGGGGTTGTGGCCATTGATGTACCCCAGTTTGGGTTGTTGTTGAGTTGTTTGGCCACGCTAGGGCCAAGAACAACTCTGAGTTGTCTTGTGGCTTGAGCTGTGTTTCACCTGTTGGTTGGGGATGTCATTTGGTTGTCTATGCCTTCATCACAGAGCCATGAGTGGCATTGTTTGTTGCATGTATGCAGTGGATTGGTCTTCGGACTGTGTTGGCTTGGCCGATTGGTTGATGGCTTGATAAACCCAACTGTGTTGGCTTGCTGATTTGTGCCCCTTGGCTATGTGTAAGCCTGCATTACCCTTAGTCCTTGAGGAATCATGCCCAGCTCGGGGGTGGCATCGTTACTGAGAGATTGATGAGCACGTTGGCCTATGATTGGGTGGAACGTTGCAACGACGTAGCTGGTTGCGAGGCGAGCTCTTCACTAAAAAGATAAGTACATCTGATTGTTTCATCTCTGCAATTTATATTGACGTCAAATGAATTATGATGAACATGTTAAATGCTGGAAATGTATATGTGTTTGCTTCCGCTGAATGTTGAATAACTGTGCATCTGTGTATCCTTGCATGTTTTATGCATCTTAGTATGCATTATGTAAGTTTTTAATATCAAAATTTCTTCATCTTCATGTTCATGGGGCTGTTTGCCCGTTTGTTTGTGGTGTTCGTCGTGTCCTCTTCCCCAGTCGGAGGGTCGGGGACGTGACAGAGTGGTATCAGAGCTCGTATTGCAGCATGGGCCTGGATGGACCACCAAGATGCAGTGACAAAAGCAGAATTGCTTTCTGCCCAGCAGAGATCAGAATTTGATGGCAGCAAACTTCAGAAATTTTTCGAAGTGTTGGAACGGTTGGATCATCGAAACATTAAGTGGAAGGAACTTCCGATGTAGTGGAAGAGTTTAGCATTTGACAGTCCGCCATTGCGGCTGTCGAAGGGACTAAAACGTCGATGCAAAAGTGCGTAATGGTTCCGACCGCCGACAGGTGTTATATTCTGCGGAAAGAAGAAAGACAAATTTTTCAGAAAGACAATTTTTTCAAGAAATTTGTCTAAGTGTTGAAATCGTCGACGGAAAAAGGTTGAACGAGTGCTGCTATTGTGGATGGCTAGATTGTTAGGCGTCTGACGGATAAGGCCTCCGACCGCCGACGCCATGAAGAAAGTTTGAAAATTTTTCTAAGGACCAAAAACATCGGCCATCGAAAGTAGAAAGTTGTTCGTGCGCCCGCCGTTGCGGAAGACAAAAGCACTAGCCTGCCAATGAGAAAACACTGCCGATGCCGATCAAAATTAGTTCGCCGATCGGGAGAAGATCGAAGATCGTGTTCCGCCGTTGCGGGTGCGAAAGGAACTATTTTTCCAACGAAAAGAAGAAAGTTGAGCCGATCAAGCGGCGAAGAGGAAAACTTCATCGGAAGACATCAACAGAAGACCACGGAGACAACGACGTGATTTAGTATCGACAGTTTCGGCGGAGGTTAGTAGAATGATCGACGAAATTTAGTCCTTTGGGGATCCGAGACGGTGGAAGACCAAAGAAAGGAAAATTTCAAATTTTTTCTAAGTGTTGAGATCATCGGAAGGCGTTAGTTGTTTGAGCAGCCGATACGTCGGCTTAGTTAGCCGAACGAACTTCCGATACATCGGCGGAAGAAAGATGTTGAAGGCGCCGATATGCTGGCTCAGTTGGCCGGAAGAACTTTCGATAACATCGGAGGAGAAAACGCAAAGGGTGCCGATACGTCGGCGGAAGAAAGTAGAAAGAATAAATTTTGAAAATTTGTCTAAGTATGGAAACCGTTGGAAAAAGTTAGTTGTTTGAGTAGCCGATGCGGCAACAAGCATCGAAGAAAAATAGAAGATGAGGTTGCCGATGCAGCGGCAGAAGAGAAGAGAAAGTTTCGATGGAAAGTAGTTGAAGGCGGAGCCGCAGTTTCGCCAGAGATCTTCTGAAGATCGTCGAAACGTCGAGGAAGGATAGTTGTTTGAGCATCCGATGTGGCAACGGGAAGAAGAATTTTTTTTGGAAATTTTCTAAGTATAGAAAACGTCGGAAAAACTTTAGAAGATTGGACTGCCGACACGTCGGAAGAAATTAGAGGATCGGTTTGCCGATACGTCGGAAGAAAGAGGAGGATCGGCCCGAAACGTCGGAA
The DNA here is from genome assembly GCA_001517045.1 of Pseudotsuga menziesii. Taxonomy (NCBI): domain Eukaryota; kingdom Viridiplantae; phylum Streptophyta; class Pinopsida; order Pinales; family Pinaceae; genus Pseudotsuga; species Pseudotsuga menziesii. The sequence continues at coordinate 50,603 of LPNX010342983.1, forward strand.
AAATTTAGTTGTTTCGATCGCCGATGAAGTCGAAAGCACCAATGAGCAGCGGAAAGGGTTGGTTATTCGGATCGTTGATACAGCGGAGAAGTTAGTTGTTTTGACAGCCGAAACGTCGAACTGATAGATGAAATGAGATCCGATTCTGCAAGAGGAAATTTTGAGATTTTCAAGTGGGATTTTCCAGCAGATTTCGACTATTTTCAGTGGGATCTTCAGCTGACTTTCAGTGGATTTTCAGGTGGCTGAAGTTGGCACCCAGACCAAAATAGATACAGTTGTGTGTAAAAATGCCGAGATTTGGTGAAAATATTCATTTTTAGAAGTGGTGTGGTTTCCACACCCGAGGTCAGAATGAAGCATGTGGATAGGCGTTGGAAAGCTTATCCAGTAGGGAACAAGGGAAAGTTACCAGAATATGAGCATGGAGCAGCAAAGTGATAATGACGGCCGCTGCTATCAAATGGACAAATCTGGAAAGTTGCATGACAGAGGTAGCAAGGACTATGAAGGCTAACTAGCTGTTGTGTGGAAGAGTAGTTCCATGCAAGGATGAAAGACTGAAAAGGGAAATTTCCTTAAACTCTAACTTGCTGATTATAACTACATTTCCTAAGTTTTATGCATGAAATGCATGAGGATATGCTTTGCATACATAGGATACTAAGGATTATACATCTATAATAAACCACTAATGATAATCATTGCTTTGATGTTGGCATTAGTGGAAAAACCAACGACAATATGGACCTGGCTGAGTATGTTGCTGATGCTGACAAATGGGACTAGCAACCCCTTAGAGGAAGGGATAAGGCAACAAGTCCATAACAAAAGTTGGTGAGCAAATTCTGCAATCTCCTGCAAGGACCAACAAAAATGGTCATGTCAAGGGTGTAAGTAGGACCCATGCAGGTAAGAGTTTGATTATGACAAATTCCATGGATTGGTAAAGGTAAGAGACCTCATACCATGTGGATGTTTGAATATAGAAAGGTGTCATGCCTGTATATGTTGATTGAGCTTAGTAGCCCAAGGAAAGTAAGTACAGATGCAAATGTTGTGATGCATTGCATGAATGCATTAAGATGAGTGCATGTGATATTATGGATAACTAATGGCTGAAATGATGAATTTATGACAATTTAGGAACCATTTCAAAGGCTGTTATGAATGCAGGATAGTAAGTGCATAAAGAGGATAGTCATGATCAATTGGCTGCTAGTGATGCTCTCTCGAAGAGCAAGGTGGTACAAATGATACACTTGTGAAGTAAGGAGTATCTAAACATTTCATTTAATTGCATGAATGCTGTGACTATACCTTGCATATGTTAGTATGATAATGATTGCATGAAGTAAATGAGTTTGGTAATATTGATATGCTAACAGCTGGAAGTATTTGAATTTTATAAATTCTGAAAATGCTTCAGTGATGGTTGTAGCAATGAAAAGGTTATATGCATCCAGACTTACCAAGTGTTTGGTTGATTGAAGCTCAGGTTTCAGGTAGATTATTTCGAGCATGGCAGTGAGAGGTAAGACCCTGACTAATGCTAGAATCTACCATGTGAAAGAGCCAAACCTCATGAGAAGAGTCTCATGGTTGTAAAAAAATAAAAAAATAATAGTTGGTATGCATAATAGGTTGTTAAATTCGAATTGTGAATTTCGGATTTAAGATATTGCTGACAACTACTAGTCACTATTGGCTTGCATAAGATTGTGTTTGGTTGATTGAAGCTTAGGATTCAGGTAGATTATTTCGAGCATGGCAGTGAGAGGTAAGACCCTGACCAATGCCAGAATCTACCATGTGAAAAAGCCAAACCTTATGAGAAGAGTCTCATGGTTGTGAAAATAGTTGGTATGCATAATGGGTTGTTAAATTTGAATTGTGAATTTTGGATTTAAGAAATTGCTGATGACTACTAATCACTATTGGTTTGCCTAAGATTGTGTTAGGAGGACACATTGTAAGTGGGTATTTGTATTATGTTAGAAGCAAATCAATTTTTGTAGTAGACAGAGTTGCCGATTCTTATTGAATTTAATTACTAATGTAATTGCTTGGTTATGTAACAATCAATTTGGATTGTATTATCAGATAATGATTGACTGTTTGGCTATTTGATGAATGTGCCAAGGGCACACACTGCAGGAAGATCATGTGTGATGGCTTGCAGGAGCCAAACTTCATGGGAAGGTTTTCCCTTATCTTGGAAATGGGTTTCGGGTGAAACTCCATTGGACATTCTGGAAATGTCTCATCTGCACTGCATGTTTGGAAAGCAACATGAGTGAGATGGTAATAGATTATGTCGGTAAGACATGTGTGGATATGAAACGTAAAAAGGGAGCAGGGATGGGGGCTTGGTTTGCTTAATAAACCGGTGGTTGTAAACCACATAGACAGAGCTAGAGGGCTGGCTTTCTTCTCCACAACCCCTGAATAGCACTGGAAGGGAATGCAGGGCCTGAGGGACTGTGTAGGAGAGAAGGGATTGATTCCTTGTGTTGGGTGTGTGTGGGTGTCTTAGAAGTCAGGCTAGTTCTGGTGTAGGTGTTCCTAGCTCTGCAATGAGCTCACCAGTTTAGCATTTAGCCTTTCACAACTCCTTGATCGCTTGATTGTGCCTGATATATATATAAAAGGATGTTGTGAAGTAGCCTGCGTGCTGACCTAACATCCAAGTCCATAGGTGATCCAAAGGCTTGCAAAGTGAAGCAGGATCCTGTGGACCAACGAGGAAATGCACAATACAGATAAGTATTGGATTATTTTGCTGATGAATATACATGTGTATATGATTTGGTTATGATGTTTTAAGCTCTTGTTCTAGAGATAAAATCGATGAGAATAAACTAAACATGTGAATCTATTCAATGTTTGGATATAGGTATCGTTGGGAGCGAGGACTATGGGAGCATCCTAGGGGTGCATGTGGACATGTGACTGTCCTGGAGAGCTCGGATTGAGCGGTAATGAAAAAGGTGCTAGTGAGACCGTGAGGTTCCTAGCAGTTGAGACAAACCATGTGGAGAGACTCCATGGTTTAGAGGTCTAGAATAGACCGGAGACACTAAGTGTCATGACCAAGAGGGATTGGTCCAGTATTCACGATGAAGTGAAAGAGGCTGAGAGCATGAAAAGCCACAGCAGTGGTGTAGGTTCTAGGATGGAACAAAACAAAGAGGGAAAAAAAAAACTCTTGCTGCTCTCTCTTGCCCTTTTTGATTATATATACATATATATTTATGCATTGTGAAAACAAAAGATTGTTGAATGCATGTATGACTGAAAATGGAATGTGTGTTTTTGCTGAAGGTAAATTGTGAATGCTGGAGTGGTTAATTCCCTGCCCAAGAATGGACATGAATGAGCTTGTGTGCCTGTTGGGGAAGGCATGAAAAATATGAAAGTCTCCTTGATGAGGCTTGGACTGTCATGCCGATTAGGTAATTAATTGACTAATTTTAATGTCTATATTATGCTTGGTCTGACAGAATTTCAATGGTGCATTTCACAGGTGAGAAAGGTGAAACCCGGTGGTGCACATTGATCATGGCAGTAGATCAAAAGTTGTTGGACTTGGCTGGAAGTCTCCTTCAAATGATTGCCAAGACCCAAGAAAATCTT
>LPNX010342983.1:54699-209636 GCA_001517045.1 Pseudotsuga menziesii
TTATGGCTGAGTAGTGGTGGCTTTGGCAGGACTGTCAGTCCTTGCCCACGTGCCCACTCCACCAACAGCCTCTCCTCTTCATTCGCATGGGGCAGAAGAAACGATTCATTCTCCCCACTGCGTGTATCTCCATGGTCGGTTTTGTTCCTCACGTTTTTGGTCCATCTGTGTGCATAGGAAGAGCTGATCGTCCTCAAGCAGGGACCATATTTTGCTCATTATCCTCACGCAAAGGTATTCTTCTGTTTTGGACTCACACAGCGAGCTGAGAGCTGTGCGTTTTCATCCACGATTTGCTGTGAAGGGCCATTCACATTTTCGACTGCCTCACAGACTGGTATGGTCGTGTAATTTTCCCGTTATTTTAATGTTGAAATCAGAACCGTTGTTCTCCCCGTGATTCATGGTTGTCGTCGTTCTCCTCAATATTTGCTGTCTGCTGTGGTCTGCGGTTGTGTTTTCCTTCTATCTATGCCGAGAGCCGGATTTCTCTCCATTGTCGGGTTGTGTAATTTTTCTGCTATTTCATTGTGGGACGACAGCTATCATCTTCCCCACGTTTTTGTTGGCTGTGGTGTCCAATTACGTTTGGGCCACTGTGTATTCGTAGTGAGTCATTTTTTGTTGTGGTCTATGTTTGAGTTTCCCATGGCTATGCTGGGAGTTCTATTTCTTATTCATTGTGGACTATGTAATGTTGCCATCATTCATTATGGGGTTGTGGCTGTTGATGTACCCCGGTTTGGGTTGCTGTTGAGTTGTTTGGCCACGCTAGGGCCAAGAACAACTCTGAGTTGTCTTGTGGCTTGAGCTGTGTTTCACCTGTTGGTTGGGGATGTCATCTGGTTGTATATGCCTTCATCACAGAGCCATGAGTGGCATTGTTTGCTGCATGTATGCAGTGGATTGGTCTTTGAACTGTGTTGGCTTGGCCGATTGGTTGATGGCCTGATAAACCCAACTGTGTTGGATTGCTGATTTGTGCCCCTTGGCTATGTGTAAGCCTGCATTGACCCTTAGTCCTTGAGGAATCATGCCCAACTCAGGGGTGGCAGCGTTGCTGAGAGATTGATGAGCACGCTGGCCTATGGTTGGGTGGAACGTTGCAGCGACGTAGCTGGTTGCGGGGTGAGCTCTTCACTAAAAAGATAAGTACATCTGATTGTTTCATCTCTGCAATTTATACTGACGTCAAATGAATTATGATGAACATGTTAAATGCTGGAAATATATATGTGTTTGCTTCCGCTGAATGTTGAGTAACTGTGCATCTTTGTATCCTTGCATGTTTTATGCATTTTAGTATGCATTATGTAAGTTTTTAATATAAGTATTTCTTCATGTTCATGTTCATGAGGCTGTTTGCCCATTTGTTTGTGGTGTTCGTCGTGTCCTCTTCGCCGGTCGGAGGGTCGGGGACGTGACAATACCTGTGATTGGGTCCAGGCCTACCCTTATGCTCTCACCATCTCCTACCATCCATATTAAGCCACAGCCCAACCAAGTGATAGAGCTAATGAAACCTTTCCATATAGTAGAGACACCAATGGCAGAGAAATCCTTGTTGCGAATCCATGACAACACAGTGTTCTTCTTTAAGCATTTCACTGTTATTAGCTTAAACCAAAGATCATTGCTGCAGAGAGCATGCCAAAAAGTTTTAAGCCTTAAGGAAATGCTAAACCATTCGAGATTTTGATTCCCCATACCCCATGAGAAGTGGGCTTGGATAAGGAAGTCCAGTTAGCAAGATGGTATCTTTTCTTTTTCCCCGTAGAGCCCCAAAGGAAGTCAAAAATCAAGATTTTAAGTTTCCCCATAATGGATTTCGGGATGGGGACTAACGCCATCCAATACACCGGTAAGCTGGTGAGGAATGCTCTTATAAGAACCAGCCTCCCCCCCATAGAGAGAAGCCTGAAAGTCCAGTGCGAAATCCTGTTTTCAAACTTTTTGATGAGCCATAGCCAGTCTTTAACATAGTATCCCATGGGTTTAATAAAATACCCAAGGTAATTGAACCCCCTGGAAATGTCCTGGGTCTTGAATGGCATGGAGTGCGTGCTTTTGAGAATTGACTCATCATCTACATTATTGAAGAGGAAACAAGACTTCTCTGAATTTATGAACATGCCTGAAGCTTCACAAAAGGTATCCAGTAAAACTTTGAATGCTATCCATTCTTCACAAGTGCTATACCCAAAAAGAATCACATCGTCTACAAAAAGAAGGTGTGTAAGGGAAAGTTGTTGAGAGATTTTGATCCCTTTAACTAGACCATGTCTGCGAGCTTCCTCAATAAGGAGGCTGAGGCCTTCGATCACAAGGATAAAAAGGAGAGGTGAAAGTGGACATCCTTGCCTGATGCCACGAGAGGCTGTAAAGAAATGGGAGGGGGAGCCATTGATAAGCAGGGCAAAATTAACCAAAGTTATGCATCCCATAATCCAGTTGACTCCTTCCAGAGGCATACCAATTTGCAAAAGAATGGGCCTGATATAAGACCAGTTAAATCTGTCAAAGGCTTTAGTGAGATCAAGCTTGAGGATAAGGACACTTTTGTTTCTGGATTTGATAGAGTGCAGGACTTCTTGGGTAATGGCTATAGGCTCTGAAATCTGGTGATTTTTTAGGAACCCAAACTGCTGAGGAGAAATAAATTTGTCAAGAAAGGGCTTGAGACGAAGCGCAATAACCTTGGCTATCAGCATGTAAATCAAATTGCAGAGACAGATAGGTCGAAAATAGGCAAAGGTTGTAGGTTTGTCTTTTTAGGAATGAGAGTGATAAAAGTCGAGTTTAGAGAGGGTAGAACCCTCCCGGACAGATGAGAATCTTCCACCAAATTCACTAGTTCTTCCCCCAAAAGGTCAAAAAAGGCTAGAAATAACTCTACAGGGAAGCCATCGGGCCCAGGAGATTTGTCTTTCTTGAAATACTTGAGAGCCCTTGAAACTTCCAATAATGATACCATGGAAGTAAAGGATGACCGCTCCTCATGAGATATATAAGAAGGGAAGAGACTGATGACTTTCATCTGAGCAGAAATAGTGGTAAGGTTATCATCACAGAAAATCTTTTTAAAGTGTCTAACTCCCAGCTCCTTCAAATCCTGGTCATGATCAACCATAGTACCCTCCTCGTCCTCCAGACCCCAAATCCTATTATGATTTTTCCTAGCGGTAGCCACTAAATGGAAAAATTTGGTATTGGCATCACCCAAAGTTGCCCATATCATTCTAATTTTAAGTTTGGCAAAGAGGATCTCATGATCCCTCAGTTTTTTTAAATCCGATTGAAGAGCATTTAAATTAGAGAGAGTCGCAGAAGAGTAAATACCCGTTGGGGAAGAGGAAAGAATATTATGTATTTCAGACTCAATAAGAAGACTCTTATCTTTCATCTCGAGAGACTTATGATGAGTCCAGTCTTTAATTTTATTTTTCAAAAGTCTGAGCTTCCTTGAGAAGGAATCCATCCCAGTATAGGATGATTCATGGGGGAGGAGAGGCCACTCTTTCTTAATCATATTGACAAAGTCATCAAATGCTAGCCATGAGTGGTTGAACTTGAAGGGAAAGACACAAGGTGATGAGGGCTCCCTCCATTCCAGGATAACCGAAAAATGGTCAGATATAGCCGAGGGAAAAGCCCAGACCCTATGCTAAGGAAGGAGGTCAATCAAGCTGGAGGAAAGCAAGAACCTATCAAGTATTTTTCTTATACCATCATCACCCGAGCGGCCGTTGTGCCAGGTTGGTCTTGGAGTGTGAGGAGCAATGTCAACAAGCTGATGAGAGGTGAACAGGTGGGTGAAAAAGGGGCCAAGAGGGTCCGAGCGTGCCTTTTTACCCCAGATTTCGAAACAGTTTAAAGTGAGATTAAGGTCGCCCGCTAAAACCAAATTAGGTTGGTTGAGTAAACCCCCTTGGACAACCGAATCCCAGAAGTTTTCCCGATTAGTATAGGGCCCATAACAATTGAGAAGGGAGAGAATCAAAGAAGAGCCCCAGACATGTGCTTTTAGAAGAATCCCTGCAACAGCTCTGAAAGCTTTTACCTTGAAGCAAAGAGGGTTCCAAGCTGCAAGTAAACCCCCAGAGAGGCCCGAGGAGCTCAAAGCACAATATTTCCATCCCGGACGCAGCTTAGAGAAAGTCAGAAGAGCTGGATGAGAGCTGGTCATAGTTTCTTGTAAGATGATAAAATCTGGAGCCAGAGAGACAAAGAGGTTCTGGAGACTTTTATGCTTAGCCAAGCCTCCAAGGCCACGAACTTTAAAGGAGAGGATCTTCATTAAGAGCTCGAAGACACGGGTGTCTTTTCTCTAAGGGCCCGAGAGGGGGAAGGATGTGAGTTACGAGCAGCATTCTTCAACCTAGTTGACAGTGGAGTATAATGTAGGGGTAAAGGAGAGGTATCAGAAGTGGAGGGAGGATCTTTCTTGTTTTTTCTCCTAATCATCACATTCTGAAAGCAAATAGAGTCCAACGGGAGGACTGAGGGAGATTGAGGAGTTTTGTCAGAAAAAATTTCCAGGGACGTTTGTAAAGAAGGATCAGCAAAGGAGGGTTAGGTGACTGGACTGCGGGGAGGGTATGGTGGAGATGGTGGTCTGGTACCCGGTAAAGGGGGAAAATCCGAGTCTGTGAATAAAGAAGGCGTCACAGGGTAGAGTGGAGGGGGATGCTGCGACTCTGGAAGTGGAATTCAAACAGAAGGAGGGTGATCTTTTGGCAAGGTGGGCAACACAAGGGGGAGAAGTGACTCCTCAATGGAAGGGATAGGAGTCAAAACAGGAGAAGAGTTAGGTTCCAGAGACTCATAGTTCCCTGCAAAAACGGAGGAGGGGCCCGAGGTGGTAACATAATCTAATAGCAAGAGTTCTTGTTCAGATACATCATCAAATAAAGAGCAGGCCTGTGAAAGCATACCTTTTGATGGATCGTCCTCGATAGTGGCCAAAGTAATTGGAGATGGAGTTGGTACTCGGTCCAATGTGGGTGGAGAGGAATAAAGAGTGACAGTCCCCTTTCTAATCTCCGGATAGGTCCTTCGAAGATGGCCAACGGCTCTGCACCTACTGCATCGAAATGGCACATTAAGGTAATCCAGCTGTTGCTGAATAATCCTTTCAAGACATAAAATTTCAATCTCGGTCGGGAGTCATGAGATTAAATCCATTTCAACAAGGAGCTTGGTCATTCGTTTGTCAAATGTATGTAGGAAATCATCTTCAACAGCAACAAAACGCCTGATGGTATTTCCAACACCCTCCATTACCTCACGGTTCCACAATGGAAGAGGAAGTCCAGGTAGAAGGACCCCCAAATGTCGTTTCTTGACACGTTCTCTTAGTGGGTCAAAGTGAATATGACAGCGGTCCAGCACCAAGGAGCCCTCCCGAATGCCCCATAAAGAGTTTAAAACAGACAATACATGTGCCTCTTCCAAGAAAACAAACATAATCCAACCTCTGGCTAACAGACTGATCGAGGGCGTGTAAGAGAATAGAGGTTTCCAATTTTATGTGGCCCAAATGTGCCACTCGTTCTTTCCCATTTGAGTATACTCCAGTCTACCAATGAGGGCACGAGAGAATAACGACTCTACCCTTTCCATGAAGATGTCCCTTCCGAGAACAAATCGTAATTTGCCCTCCCGGACTTTGTGTGCCTTCGCATTTCTGCGGCGACGACTGCGTGACTGAGAAGGTAGAGGGTTCCCTTCCATCTCTAAACCAGACCCTAGATATGGCCGCGACCAACTAGAGCGGAGTCAAACAAAGCCCAGATCAGCCGATAGCCACGAAAGGGGATGACCCCTTTTCGAAAAAAGGAAAAACCACAACACAAAACCATGAAAAGGGTTTTTGAAATAGGAAAAACCACAAGAAAAACCACTAAGAGTCAACCCCTTATGATGAGTCCCTGACAAAAGGAGCCTTGATTGTTCTAAAGTGACAGAAGAAACCCCTAGAAGCCGATAAGGAGACTAGTAAGGACACCTGCAAACACCAAGAGGACAGCCGGAACAAAAGAACCCTAAAAACCCGGAATGTTCTATAATGATAAAAGGAAGAAACCAACGACGTTACCCATGCAAACAATCACCACCCGATAGAGCTACAGGCCATGAGAGGCGGGATAGCCAAGAAAGAACGACAGGTTCCAGTCCGAGCAAACCCTCAAAGAAATCCCATCAAAGCAAATGAAACATGCAAAAAAGATAAAGCCAGAAGGAGAATGACCGCTTGGACCCAACACGGCTGCTAGGAATTCCCACTTTTTCTACTGGTTGGTACTAGTCCTCCACCGAGGAGGATGGACTCCAGTTGCCAGGTCCAGGCTAAGAGCAGTCAAACCCTACGAAAGGATAAACCCTAGAGACCTCCAAGTGTGCTTTCACAGCAGCACAAACTCGCTATAAGAAGAAACTAGAAAATACACAGAAGAGAAGATACAGAACAGACCCAATAATCCTAGAAAGAGACCCTTCACCACAAAGAGAAGAGCGACAACGACATGAAATCTTTCAACACCGGCAGAGTTAACCTCTGCGAAGAGTGCTCGCCCAGATCCGGCAGAGTCAAAGACAGAGATCACTAAGAGACTTTGGTTGGAATCCCGGACTGGAGAGAGTCGAGCCAGTGCCATTGCACCCTGAGCCTGCCAGAGCCATGAATGACCTCATGGAATCTCAATTATTCCATTGAAAGCACGTGAGTTATAGATTAATTGTCGTAACGAGGTGTCACCATGTAAACAATTTAGATTCAAATCTTAATAAGTGCAAAGTCTTTGTATGAGAGAGAAAGAAAGGCGTTTGACTCTTAAAAATTGGTTTTGCAGAAAAATATTTAAATAAAATTAAAATAAAAAAAATAAAAATTAAAAAGATATAAATCAATTCAAATAATAAGATTATTGACATTTTATGCTGTTAAAATTAAAGTAATAACTATCAACTCCTTTACTATCAAATGAACGACTTAGTTCTGTCAAAATCATTTAGAAGGATTGCGCAAAGAAATTAAACAAATAATATATGGAAAATAGATAAATGGAATTCAGAATTCAAATGTTTGGGTAATATGGGTAAACTTAGATAGGTGAAAGGATCAGGTGATTGGGACGGTAAAAAAAAGTTGGTAGGTCAAAGTTATTGAAAATGAAACAAGATGGCAGGTTAAGGGTTTAAGAATATAAGATATATTGACGGGAAACAGTGGGAGGGATATTATAAATCAGAATTTTTGGGTTATTTTTAAAAAGAAGGAAAATAAGTTGTGACAAAATATTATTATTATAATAATGATTTACTATAAAATGTTAAGATTTAATTTATTATTATTATTTTTATTAAAATTGTTTTAATTTCGACAACTTTGATGAAATAAAATTGAGTTTTGTTTAAAATTCATGTTGGTTAAAATGTCAGTTCTATAATTATATCAATAGACAATCTTTTATACAATAATAGACCTGTATAATTATATCAATAGAAAATCTTTTATACAATGATAAACATGTATATTAGAAAATCTCTTATACCATGATAAACATGTCTAGATTATTGCAAAAGTCTCTCTAATGTTTTTAATGGATTCTGGTCTTTTAAATATTCAAAGTAATACATTATATTAAAAAATTTAATGGATTTTTAGTTTTTTAAATATTTAAAATAAATCTTTTAATGGAATTTTAGTTTTTTAAATATTAAAAATATTTTTTTTAATTAGATTTTTAGTTTTTTAAATATTCAAAGTAATACATTGTAATTTTAGTTAAACTATTAATTCAAATTTAAGTGGTTTTTATTTTAACATTAAAGTAAATTTATCTTAATTTGAACTTATTAAATGTAGAGATATAAAATAATGAATTAAAATCTTTTCATATTAGGATCGATCTAATATTGATTAATAGAGAGGGAGATAAGGAAATTGTTTCCTCTCAACTCCACCCAAATTCAAATCTTGTATTGTTACATGATGCACTTTCTGAGTATTTTGTTAAATATCACAATCATCATGAAATTGTTGGCAAAGCTTGAAGCTTTTGCAAAATCTAAATTACCTTGGATACCATCTTCAAAATGAGGGATAGTGCTCAAGAAAATTTTCCTCTCTCTCTCTCTCTATATATAAACACACACACACTTGAGTTCAAATCCCACATTGTGACATTATGAGCTTTGTGAGTTGTTTGTTAAATATCATTATAGTCACGAGATGGTTGACAAAGTCTCAAGCTTTTATAGAATTTGATTTACCCTAGATACCATCTTCAAAATGAGGGGGAGTACCCAACGAATACCCCCCTATGTGCGTGTATCCCCAACAGAAACCTTGTAGGACTTCTCGCCTCTTCCCTGAAATATTCATACAGAGCATTATCAACCAATAATGGCTAGTTATCCAACATGATTCAACCCGACTTGAATCTCAATTGGACCAATTGAGTTAACCCACCAATCTATATATATGTAAAGGTCATCAAATTTATTAACCATCGTTGCAAGTGGTGATCGAAAACATCATTGTTTCAAATGTTTTGAAAAAATGGCAAAATCTTGTAAAATTGTTTTGGATATATATATGTCACTCTAAGGATCCCCAATTTTAGATGCAACACACCCTCACTCTAATAATCGAATTTGGGCCAGTAATGGAAAACACCCACCAATTTACCGCTTGGATACATCTCAACCGACTAATAGCTTGGATCCTGAAGGATTTTTACTTGAAATCTTATCATGCAAAAATTGAGAAGTATTGTTGCAATTGTAAATACAATTTGTTGAGATAAAATAATCCAAGTGCAACAACGGCATTTAATAGTGTTGAATTCATTTATACATTTTTTTTTTAAATTGCAATTTGACCAGAAATTGTATAATGAGGATAGCCAGAAGAAAAGAATTTTTTTTCCAAGTAGTATAACATTTAGACTATATATATATATATATATATATATATATATATATATATATATATATATGGAACATCGCTCGGGAAACCCTTAGGTACTTCCCCATTTTTTTAGGATGGTACCCGAGGTAAACCGTCGGCCTTGATTACAAGCCTAACCTAGTGGGGACAACGAGTGAGGCCTCGACATAGCCACCCGAGGATTTGACCCCGAGAACTTTTGTTAGCATAAACAACTCTCAACCCGGTTGGCTAGCTCAAGTGGTTGAGTGTTGTAAGTTGTGAGCATAAGGTCTCGGGGTCAAATCCCCGGGTGGCTACATATTGATATATAATGGCCTCACTTGATGTCCCCATCGGGTTAGCTTAATAACTAGAGCGAATAGGGTGAGGCCCCTTCCGGTGGGCCCCTTGTGATTTCTTCATGTGTACGTAATCGCCCTGTTGGGAGTTTGTGAATCATATATATATATAACCCTTCTATAAATTTAAATTAATGATTTACCCATTTTAAATATTTTTTATTTGATAAAACAAATTCTTTTCTCAACAGGAAAAAGCATGTAACTTGTTATTCAAATTGATCAAAGTTACATATAACCATGTTTTACACCAAATAATATTAGTCTTTACATCTTGAACAAAAGCTAGACTAACTACAAGAAAACTTGCAAACCTGCAAACCTTCGAAAAGGACTATAATGCTAATAGTTTAGCCAAAGTAACTTCACATTCAAAACTAAACATACCAGAGGGATAACAATAGAAAACAACGAAAAAAAACGATCAAAAACATTAAGGATCACAAAACACATAATATGATCTCATATCTATAAGGTGTTCAACAACAAATTCCTAAAAAAAAGCACATCCATATTGACCTATAACATTTAAAACAAAGACATTTTCTAAAAGAGAAGATATATGATACGCCAACCCTTCCTTAAAAGTTTCTCCTTGTTCCTTTAAATTAGGAAGAAAGAACAATTTATTTTCCTCTTAAATGTGTGGGGAATATCTTCTCAAAATCTTTGTTTGAATATTCAAGAATGGATAATTTAGTTATGGAGTAAGTGGTATTTCATTTATTATTCAAATTTTAATTCATTTTAGTTTTTTAGAGAGTTCTAACAAGTTTAAAAGATGCAAAGTTAAATTTCTTTTCTAAAAAAAATTAAATTCTATTTTTACCCTCCCAATTAAGAATGACATAATTTATAACAACATTTCAAAGGAAGGGCAACTTTTTAAATTACTTGTCAATACGAATTTCAATTTATAAAATTTAGTGTGTTTCTAATAAAATCAACCATAGTCCCTAATTGAAAGAAACTTCCTTCACCTAAAAATCTACGGCAATGAATCGACATATAATTGTTGGTGTTCCAACTTTCTAATGGCCATAATAATACTTTATGAAACTTAATGATCTCGTGTAGAACATCATAATTTTTCTAGCAAAGTTCCATGGTTGACATTATCAATATTTGTTTTTTGCATTTTTTGGAAATGTTTAATTAATGTATACTTGTCAATTGAAGTATACTTATTTATCCCTGGATGCGGGTGAATAGTCACGCGGAACAGCCGACAGATGTGGCGACGACGGTTTGACAGGCGTCGGCACTTGGATCGAAGATCCAAGGAGGCAAGGGCAGGTTACGTCCTCAAGTGCAGCACGTACACCGCAGTCTCGAGATAAGACGGAGGAAAACAGGGCAAGCTCCTTGCTTGGAAGGATGGAAAGCTTCGCACACTCCCACAGTACTTACCAGGAGCAATGAACAAGGCAAATTGCAAGGCTTCACAGACCTCTACACGTATGGAGGATTCTGAAATGACGGGCAAATCAAGTGGGACGATTGCAGGGTCGATCTCTCTTACCTGGGTATGCATCGCCAAGCGATCATGCTGGGTGCCATCACACTATTTAACAAGGGAGTAGAGGGACTTAATCACCACAGAAATTGTGGATAGAGTCTGGGTCAAGCATTCGACGAGTGGCAAACGTTGGGAGAAGTACTCGCACCCCCGCAAACTGCGCAGAAGAAGGAGGAAGCGAAAGCATCTTCCCCACAAGGCAATGGCAAGATTGGGGGAAGAAGAACAATGGGAGCCTTTATTCATCGAGGAGATGCCTTCCCACATCCACCAATCCATTGCGGTTATGGAGGAAGAAATCTATGGCAAATTCAAAATTCGGCTGGGAGAGGGTGTTGTTATGTCCCACTACTGACGCCACAAGTTCATCCTGTCCCTCTCCATGGATGAGAGGGAGAGCTATGCGGAGCTCATTCGCATCACTATGGGTAAATTCAAGGATGAAGTTGAGAGCAACCTGGATCACATGCATAGTTTGTTGCGTCTCTAAGGACCTCCTTTTCAACGTGTTCCGAAAAGTGATGATGTGGCCATGGCGGATTCCAGCCAGGTGGGTGAAGGAAAAGGGCAGGATCCGAGCGCCATAGATGTGCAGGACGAGGCAAAATCTTCCAGGAGGTGTTAGGAAGTCTTTGCGCCTTTACTCCTTTGCGGTTCATTTTGTTGTGATCTTTGTCTCCATGATGGAGCGCCCTTGCTACACAGCGGGGTGGCTCTCTTGCTCTCAAGGTTTTCCTCAATCTTTATGTTTCTGTCATTCCACCTATTTCTGTTTGGGGTCATCAGTCTTTTTGTCTTTGTCTTTCTACCTACTTCAGCTTGGGGTTGGGTGGAAGACATCAATCTGTCTCCATGTCCTCAGGAACAGCGCTTGTAAATATTTTCAGTTTTTTACAATAATAGAATAGATATTTCTTACTTAAAAAAAAGAAGTATACTTATTTATACCACCTTTTATTTTTGAAGACATAAAAGAATATATACCCTTCAAATTGAAATTATGATCCACCCTTTCAATTTACAAATCCATTACTATATAATAATAATAATTTTATTATATAATAATAATGATGGTCCTTGGACCCCTAATAATACTCCTTAGTTGCAAACTTTCTACATGATCATCCATCATTCATTGTACCTGCAATTTCAATTTACAAATCCATTACTATATAATAATAATAATTTTATTATATAATAATAATGATGGTCCTTGGACCCCTAATAATACTCCTTAGTTGCAAACTTTCTACATGATCATCCATCATTCATTGTACCTGCAACTTAAAAGGCATCATTTGGTGGAGATGCTCTACGACTTTAGATGATTGGCATAAATTTTAAATGAATTCTATGCATAGATCTAAATTATAAATGTTCAAATTTGAACTATCCTAAGCGAACAATCATGAATCTTGGAAAAGTTAATGATAGGTAGGGTTGTGGTTTAGTTGTCATTATCACGTAAATAGTGTACGTTTTAATTTTCGAAAGGTCTTTTCACATGAGGGAAGCTGTTTGTTGTTTCGGAGTCGGTTTCTCTTTGTTGTTAACGACGCTTAACACATTTCACAAAATCATAATGGTTTGAGTAGTGATTAAGTTTGTTTTTTTTTATTTGTTTTTTGGTTTTTTAAGTGTATATTTTTGGTTTTGGTATGTGTAGGTGAAAAGGAAGGTGGTTGTTTTATAAAGTTGGTTTTTATATTATTATTAAATTTGTTTTTAATCATTAAAATTTAACAATTTTTTAAGAGTATATGCAACAACTTATAAGTTATATATACCTATACTTATAAGTCAGTTTAGGTGGATAATTTACACTAAGGGGATGCCTACCCTTTTAGTTTTACTAGGATGGGTCAATATGTGCAACCCTACCTCTCATCGGATTTGCATCTGTGACCTCCCAGAGATAACACATGTTCTTAACCATTGATCCTACTCAAGTGCACTTTAATGAGGCTTGACACATGTTTATCAAAGTCAAATTGGTTTAGACCCGACAAGTGCAAGGGGGTTATCTTTAACCTTGATGGAAAAAAAGGCTAACCTACACATTGGGATTAGGCGAGACAACATATTATCAAGCAGTTCTTGCATTATATCAAGGAAAATTCATTTTGTATGCTATATAAGTAAGGAAGGTTTTACTTTTAGCAAGTCAACATATAATCAAGCACAAGTTCTTGCATAATATCAAGGATGTTCATTTTATAGGCTACGGAAGCAAGGAAGGTTTTAATTTTTGGCAAGCGGAAGTTCTTGCATTATATCAAGAAATGTTCATTTTGTAGGCTACGGAAGTAGGGAAGGTTTTACTTTTTAGCAACTCTCTACTTGTCATTGGACAAATGAGAAAAGAAGCCCTTGGACTTTCCTCTCCTCTCGCCAAATCTATCACTAGAATCAAAGGGATCATTCCTTATCCTAAATTCGTTGAATTCAATCATATATTATGAGCTTGCCACTCCCAAGCGGATGCCATGGTAAATTTGGCAGTCATCCTTGCCAAAGGAAATTTAGTGAAAAATGGGGTTGACCCCATTATACATCTAATTCCATAAATAACAACGTTAGACACAACATGTCTTGACATATGAGGGACAAGTCGCTCATGGTGCAGATCGACGAGGGCACCTTTAAACCTCTTACTACCCCTAAATGCTCCACACACTTCTTCAATCATCGACGTGAGGGGAGCTTTAAGTTTGATTTGAAGACGAACTATGGTGCAAGTGGGATTTATCAAGTTGCCAAGGTGGTCGATTTATGTCATTTAATGAGTTGGGTTAAAGCTTTGTATAACTTTGGCTTGTTACAATGCTTCTTGGGATGAGCATGTCTAAATCTAGCCTATGAAGAGGAGTGTAGAATTGTCAGTTGGTAAGAAATTATGCTAGGACTTGAACCTCACCCTATAGAATTATTTTGTCCAGTTATAAACCTGGCTATCATAGGGTGGGAAGGCTAGGTTTAGTTATGAGTTGTGACCTAGGTTAGCTTCCCCTATATTTAAAAAATTATTCTTGCATTGGGTTAGTTACATCTTGGTTTTTCCTTGTTTCGATGGCGCTATGTCTAAGCACAACCAACTTGGAAAATGTGCACACTTAGAAGTCCTAGACCTTCAGAAGGTTATCAAACATTCTTATTAGGCAATTCGACACTCTCTCGAAGGTAATTGCACACCATAATCAAAGCATAGGCAATCGAATTGAGGCTCAATTATAAGGAATGTAGATTTCAATGTGAGAATGGAATCTCAAAATAGAAGAATGGAGAATTTGGTTGTGGACATTGACATGCACTACAACATGATATTGGGTTTTGTTTACAACTCACATTTTACAATGGACCAACCTTAAAATTATAAAGTCCCAATCAAGGAAGCACTCATGGAGGATATCACAATGCAACAACCACTAGGAGAGCATGAAGAGGAAGCAACAAACCAACACTTAAACAACAAGAGACTGGTGAAGAAGAAACGATTGTGGCATGGATTCACCTAATTAGTTCAAGTTTTCCTGATGTTTTGTCTTGTCGTATTTCTATGTGGATTGTTCATTAGAAAATAGCTACCAAGAATATAGAATACAAGTTGTAAGTAGCAAGGATACCCAATTTCTAGGTGTAGAATTTTGACACAAATAGAAGTTTTGAACTCTTTTTTTTATCATTTAAGACATTTTATATCTATTTGTTGATGGTTGAACTACAACATTTAATATATCTATGAATTTATGCTATTCGTTTTTGTTAAAAGAAAAAAGGAAACAAAATCGAATTGATTTAAGTGAACATTAATAGGATACTTTATCTTTTAAATTAATCGTATGGCTATAATTTATTTTGATAAATAAAGGACCAAAGCTTATATTGTCCCATGAAAAAATAAATAAGCAAACATATCTAATTTAGGGAAAATTTAGATCATGGGCTAACTTTTGAGGTTGTTTTCTTCCAAAAAAATATTCGTCGTTTTACATTCTTTTTCCAATTTCCATAGGACTAAATATTTTTACTCTAAAAATCACTATAATTGTCCAAGCAATACATCAAACCCTTAGAAAGTTGAATATTTTTTAAAAATTACCACCAAACATTTTATGGTTAAAAATTTAATAATTAGTAAGATTCACCAAGGTTTCTGCAATTTAGAAAATCACGAATCCTTAAAATTCTCCTTCATGCAATTGTTGCTTTTTTATCTTATATGAAGATTATAAATATGCACAAAACCTTAATTAATTGTAATGGTTATCTCAATACACAAAAAAAGAATGTATATCCATAGTCATTACAAGCATATAAAGTACCTATGTGATATGCAAAATAAACCCCAAAGATGATACAAAACCCAATAACAAATTGTACACCGAAATTGGCCATTGATTAAATTATCTAAAAATTGACCAATTTTAGCAATGGCTACAATGATGGCAACAACATAAATAAAATGTGAAGAGACAAATGAGACCAAAGTTGGGAATGTTATGAATCATTTGGAAGTTTTTGGGAATTAGGAGCCTCCCCTGCATACAATCGTTGAGTTTTGTCTCGGTGTTACTATCCACATTCACGAGAGATTCAACTTGGATGAATGGATGAGAAAGTGGAAGCCAAATTCCTATGTAGATCTTGATTTTTGGAGTATGAAATGTAAATTAGTCCCTCTAATTCTTATACCCTAAATTACAATGACAATTGTTGTAACAAAATATGTAAAATATTTTATTAATCAAAATTAAGTGCAACTACATTTGGGGAAGATGGGATAGTCTCCCTTGTGTTTCCCATAGGTCTAAAGGTGAACCTAATATTATTGAGGAGGATTGAGATAACATTACTTTTGACAACCAAGTTGTCAAGGATAAATTGTCAATGCTTTAGAAAGGATAGATTGATATGCATTTGGCTTAATCATTGAATTATATATATGAGTATAATTCAATGTTTTTAAAGTCAATGGTAAAGTGTGTACATGCTTGATGCTATTTACTCCCATATTGCATGGGGATGACATATGGATGATGTTCATGCGTTGTGTTGAGCTCCTAACATTTGCTAACATTTTGCAACTATTTTTCATGGTCATCTTTGGGCAAATTGAGCAAAACAAGACCCTGTTTTCAAGCCCTTGCTCAAATGAGGGCATATGATATATGTTTGGAAAGCTCTTTATTATCCCTATCCAATGGTATATAATTCTCATCATCATTGTTCAGGGCTTAAAGCAATGGATACATCTTTCAGGTCATTTTTATTGGTTTATGGATTGATTTTCAATAATTTTGTACCCTATCTCCAGGAGGGTGGATCTCACTCATCATAGCTTTATTTGGTAAGTGCCATATATGGTTGGAAATATCCTTATAAGAAATTCCAAAGGTATAGAAATATCATCCATATTCGTAGTAGTTTGGAAGCATTGGAGTCATCTTTCATACCATTTTTGTTGATTTCTAGGTCGTTTTTCAACAATTTAGTGCCATATCTTCAAGAGCGTGGGTCTCATTCATCCTAGCTTTGTTTGGCAATTTCCATGTAGTGTTAGAAATTTTGTTCCAAGAACTTTCTAGATTTATAGAGCACTCAACAAGATTCCCAGGGGTTTGGTAGTGTTAGGGTCATCTTTCAAGTTGTTTTTTCACCTTTTTGGAGTTATTTCCAGCACATCATTTATTCCCCTATTATGATGGGAGGCATCCCAATTCTTTGGAGTTATTTCCTCCTTGCATGGAGATTCTCAAGGGCCAATTCTTGTACATGGAATTGACCACCTCATATTATGGATGTTTCTTAGAGTTGGTTAGATTTTAACAAAGTATTTGTTGTTGTTGCTTACTGCTCCATAGGATAGATTTAGGGTTTTGGTAGATCTATTATTATTTTATTGTGAAGGTATTTTAGTTGCTATCCCATATAAGAGCTCTCTCTCTTTTGTATCCTAATAGACATAATTTTCATGGCGTAACTTGAAGTGTGAGGGTGTCTTCTCCATTTAAAGTGTGGCATCCTTGTTTGTATTTCTAATGTTGTTAATGGATTGTAGAATACCACAGAACTTGTTAATTAGGGCCATAGAAAGGAAAATATTTCTCGTTGGAAGGATTTTAAGTGAGAATTGTATTCCTTTATCTCCCTTTGATGAAAAATGCATGATTATATACATTGTTTCGGTCATCTTTCTAGAGTAAGAGCTTGTAATACTTTATTGTATGAGGACACACTAATTGACTTTCTTTTGATGTGGCACCACTTTTGGGACATCCTAGCTTATTTTTACATTCATTTTTCACTATGCTAGGGTTTATTTGTGGCAGGTGAGTAGTCCCAATTTCCTTAACCTTTTATGAATTAACCGCTTTGTTGGACTAGCTTCCCTTGAATCCATTTTCCCTGGGGATTGACACTAGTCTTTATGATCCTCCCATCACCCCTTTTATCTATCTATACTACAAAAAAACCCAATGTTTTGTTAATGTTGTCTCTTCATATCACCTGGTGTTTCATTGCCAAGTTTTAACAATCCTATGCCTAAGGAACCCGCCTTGACTTGGAGAAGAGCCAACCTAAAGTGTAGAGAGGGAGTCATTTAGGTGATGATGGTGACCCTTCTAAGTTATAGTTGCGATAACTTTGTTCTTGAGGGATTTAATTATATATGCTAGTTCAAGCTGTAACACTGCTCATATGACATTTGATCAATATCCAGAAGGTTTTGTAAAAAGGTAGGGGATATAACTACTTGAGGATTCACCAACATAGGTTGTGGTGAAAACATTCGTTGGGGTTTCTCAGGGTTGGGTGGAGTTGAATCTGCTAGTTATAAAAGAAATGAAGTTGCAAGGTACAAAGTTGAACATGCCAAAAGAGCCACCCTTGGGAAAAAAAATTCAAACAAACAAGAAGTATGTTAATTAGGTGCAACATGTAACATGTATAATTAAGCATGATTTACATAGTTCGAAGCACAAAGAAAAAAATCATCCAACAAAAGACCAATGACAACAATAAAAAAAGCTAACTATGAATGTCTATATTAACATAATCATTGCATTGGCTATTGTGGAATTAATATTTGCATGTATAAATGATAAATCATCTTATCAAGATCCACTTAAACCAATTTGGTTGATCAAATATGTGTTAAGTCTTTTTATGATAGAGAAAAAAACAAATTCGAGAGATCAATCACTTTCTTTTTCTCACACACAAAGACTCTACATCCATAAGAATTTAAACTGATATTATTTATAAAAAAAACACTCTCCCCTTTTTGTTATTTAAATACAAAAATATAAAAATTAAATTAACTTTTTATATATATTTTTCTAAATAATATATCTCAAGAAAAATCACTGATACAATCCCCTCATACTTAAAATGGAATTTGAACCCCAAAAAATAACAAATTTTCCTATAACCCCTCTAACTCTACCAAATTGAAAAATCATCGATGCAATCCCTCCTACCAAAAATGGAATTTGAAACCCCAAAAAATAACAAATTTTCCTATAACCCCTCTAACTCTACCCAATTGACAATTAACTCTTTATATTATTTTAGCTTTTTTTTTTTAAATTTATCCAAATTTGACTAGATTTTTATTCATCCCCTCGAAATGAAATTGGTTCTTATATATAATATCTTAACTTTTGCTTTTAAATATGTCCTTATTTTACTCTAGTTTTATATTTTAGATAAACACTACAGGACTTTGACATTATCACGCAAGTAGAGCTTAGTTTCAACGCCGACGTCACACTGACGTCATCGTTGATTGTACAAACATAATGCCAACTTTAAAATGTGGATCAGTCCATTAAAGCCGTGCCAAAAAGTAGTGGGATCCTACCTACATGAAAAAAACAGGGGAGAATCAGGAAAATATATGCAAAGTAAGTGATATAGTGACATGGATTTCCAATTTGTGTTTAAGGTTCACTCTTGGGGGTGTTAGTCGTGACCTCACGCTTTAACCTATATAAGCCAAATGTCTCCAATAATACTGTTGTCGGGACATATAAATTGAAAAATGTCCACAAAGTACGGGGAAGTCTTGCTCTTCGAGTTGGAAGTTCCAAGCTAACTCCAAAGCAAATAAAATTAAAGACCTAACTTATTTCATTACATGGAATTAAAGAATTTTTGGAGCTTTCATTAAAGGTCCCAATTAACTTATTTCATTAAAGACCTCCCTTCACATTCTAGTAAGTGATACCTTAAAATGAACCATTGATGCATACCTTGCACTAGTTAAAAGTAAACTTCAAAAGGGCGATCACATTATAGGACATTATATTCTACCTTTAGACGTGATTTGAGTAAAGTTATGATATGTCTGATATTCAATTGAAATGGTTTAACTAAGTTTAATAATTACATCAATGTTGTTGGTGGTACTAGTTAGTGATATAGTAATGGCAATGATATAGTCTACTTTTTCTAAAGTTAACATGTTTAATTGGCAAATAAAAGGGATCATTATAATTTTTTTTATAATTTCATTTTATAATTGAATACGGTGAAAATGCAATTGTTAAGGTTTTGTGTTTTTTTGTAAGCGAGGAGATAGTGAAGAGTTTTGAAGTTATGACAATTAAAAAAGTTGTTTTTATATTATTACAAGTAAGACGGTTTAAAAGGAAACTTTGGTCATCCTTAACCTCCTTTGTGTTAGATATCTCTCTCTCTTTGAATTTTTTTTTTGATATTTTGAGATGAAATCAAAATATGCATCCAACTATCTTTTGGAGTCTTGAAAAATTATCAGTCTTGTGATTGACCCAAAAAGTTGTCTCTATATTTTCCTATAACTACATATTACATACATGATATATCTCCTTGTAAGTAGCCTTCAACAAAATCACTTACACCTACTACAACCATGAGTTTTAACAACAAAAACAGAAAGACCATTCCAAAGAGAATCAATCTACAATAACTAATTTTAGAGCAAAGATCTTTCCATGACAACAATATGGGTCCCTCCACTAAATACACATTCAAATATGAACCCTTCCTATCGCAACAAAGCTTCTTTGGATAAACAATTAGCAAGGTTATTAGTTCTTCAAATCTTCCCTTTAATTCTAGCACTTGATTAATCAAAGTTTCAAGTAACAAGTAACCAATCTACACTTGTTATTTCCCCAATCCACCATCAATTTAGAGTCTTTGAAGATTGGAAGATTGTAAATACCTTCTTAATATTTGTCCCAGGAAGAGCTACATTGCAATCATCTCTGCTCTCTTATTAGTGCCTTATCTTACAACCAACTTTAAAAGAAAATGACGTGCATGATCAAAGAATGGTATAACACTAGCCTGACACATCCTTGGATCACCTTAGCGTGCTTCATTAAAGAATCCCCAAGCTCTTCCATAATCAATTTCAAGTTCCTTTAGGACTCTCAGTGGCTTACCCTTTGTCAATTTCCTATTACTATCACAAGAACATCTAATTTTATGAGCAACTTGAACTAAACTTAAGTTGACATCTTGAAAAATCATTTTACTACGGGATAACCAATTCCCTAAAAGCACAAAGCAAGGAAGAAACTTAAAAACGTTTCAATATTGTCTGCTACTCGAGAGTAGAAGCATTCCACTAGAGTATTTTGATCTCATTTACTTCTACTATATGAAATTTGAAGGATTTCATTCCATACTACTCTATATAGAGGACATTCAACAAACAAATGGTCCATAGGTTCTTCATTGACTTTACACATGATCCATCTCCCAAGTAATGTATGCTTATCTATTGGGAATTATCCCATGAGATTATTTTTACGAAGTGATAACCATAGAAATATATCTGCATTTAGAGGACAATCTAACTCCCAAACTGTTGGCACTTATATTTTTCTATATTTTATTTGTATCCCAACTTTGTAGTATATTCTCCAAACCCCAAGATGTTTGACAATTTTAACAGGTCTTCTTGATTTGATAGCTTAATGGCACTTCTAGTAGATATTCACTTATTAATTCCATTATGCTACCTTCCCCCTTAAAAATTCAATGCTTATGCCCTTTTCCATCCTATAGACCAAGTATTTCTTTCACCGGTAGAGAGAGAGAGAGAGAGAGAGAGAGAGAGATCCATAAGATAAATATTTGTGGAGTACTACCCTAATATGCTAAAGACAATTTTTAAAGGGAGTGATCCAAACAATGGTCAATCATGTTGAAATAGTGGAGTACCCTCTTTTAGAAAGAGAGTACTCCACTATTTTCACCAATTAATATAACTTCTTGTGGAGTACTACCCTGACATGCTAAACACAATTTCCAAAGGGAGTGAGCCAATGTGTGTGTGTATGATAGAGAGAGAGAGAGAGGCGAATGGAAGTTAGTTCACTATTTTTATTAGTTAAGATAATTTTTTGTGGAGTGCTACCCTGATATGCTAAAGACAATTTTCAAAGGGACTCATTTCAAGTGAGTTTAAAAAAGAATTGGTGACATAAAGTTCCACCTTAATCGACTTTCATATTATTCAATTCTATCATCATCTTATCATTTGTTAGTCCCATTATTATCAATTCAATAATATTATAGAATTGAATAATATGATATTTTGAAAAATGGGTTGTATATTTCATTGGTACCATTAACCAACCAACTCGTTGTTCCAAGGCCAGATATATCATTACCACAACTGATTACCTGAACAAATGGGTAGAAGATGAGCCTATGCATGATTTTTCTATTGAGATTGCTGCTTGTTTTCTATTTGAAAATATTATTACCCAGTTTGAATGTCCTAGAAGTCTAACAAATGTTGATGTATTTGTAACTTCGGAATGTACACTTGTATATCTTATGTATTGTACCCCGATGTTTATTTCAGGAAGTATCTATAATGTAATTGAGTCATGTCATGCCCCAATTTTCCGATCGGGAGATTCAATAATGTAACAAGTCATGTAAAGTCATTGAGGTTAACCCTCCATTGTAAGTCGAGGCAATAGTTCCCACAGTTGTGTCAAGGTTAACCCTCCTTGTTGATTGAAGGGCAAAGTCGCCACAGTTGTGGGGCACTGGGGTTATTAGACTCTCCTAGAGATGTCGTCTCTAGTAAGTAATTGTTAAGTGGGGCTGACATGTTAAAGTTGACATTAAGTGAATAGAATAATATAAATAAAGAGTGAGCCTCTCTATTTATTACACACACACTCACTCATTGGGGCACATGAGTGAGAGAGGAGAAGTTCTCTCAGTGTGAGAGAGAGAACAAGCTGTGGAGATCATCTTTTTCTGTTTTCGGGTTTTACTACTGCCATTGGTGCTCATTCTATCTCTGAGGAAGTTGCGGGGCTTTCTCCTTTATGGTTTCCCCGAGGAAAAGTCTTTATGTCTCTTGTCTCTTGCGCTTATTGCTATGCATGTTATTCTCTCAGCTAAAGATCCTAAGATAATGCTAGCTTGAATGATAAAACTCTAACATGGTATTAGAGCTAACCTGAGAAGAAGACTTTGTACAGCTGCAGAAGCTAGGGCTTCTTACTTTTTGAGTCTCTCTCCACAATCCATCAGCAAAAGTATGCTAGGCTGACTCTCCATTGAAGGGTGCATCTTTCTGTCGAAGCAGAATTCGATTATGGGCATTTTCAGTTTTTGGTGCGGGAAATTAGGGCTTCTTACAGAAGAGGATTTTTTGAGTGAGCCCAGCATAGGATTTCTCTCCTCATCAAAATCGAAGTTTAGAGACCTGGTTTTATATTTTTGGTTGGGTGAAACTCCGGGAAAGTCAAACCCTAGCTTGACCCCGAGCTGGAAAACCCCTAAAATACTAAAACTGATAAGTTTTGGTACATTCGCTATATCTCGGGATTGGAGAAGGCTTAGGAGCTGAAAATTTCATAAACCAAAGATAAACTCTTGTTTTACATTGTTTCCAAAATTCAGCCTCAGATTTGCTATATTTTAGGATATATGATCCCTCCAAGTTAGGGTTCCAGCCTCTTCCACGATTCATCGCTGAACAGGACACCTGGGGAGAATTGCTATATATCGGGCTACAAAGGTCCAAATTAAATTTATGAAGATGTTCCAGAAAGGGCATGGAATTTAATTTCTGTGGTCCAAGTTTTAGACCCAAAAGATGAAACCGTGACATGTGGTAGTCCGTACAACTTCACTATGCTGAACAGTCCTGAAACAGGTCACATTGGGAAAACGATAATAAGTCCCAATTGGTGAAACCAATTCTGATGAAATATATGGTGTTGGAATAGGGATAGGTGAGGCTTCCTTAGTGCGAAGTTTCAGACATAGAGGAGTAGTAATTTCAGAGATATCATAGAAACAATATCAGGAATTTCTGTAGAAGAAATTGGAAAACTAGGGATTCCCGTTCTGGGAGCTTCCCTCCACTGTTTTTAGAAAAGGAGTACATTGGACAGCTTACCTTGAAGAGATCTATATTTATATCCAATTAGATCTGAAAGATTCCAAGTTTCTAAAATTAGGGTTTTTTCTGACAAACCCTAGATCAGCCAACTCCGGAACCAGGATGGACACCTCAAATCGGTAAGATCTAATCTTTTGCTATTTTCATTTGAGGTTCTCATTTCAAAGTGATCTATCACATCAGCTTGATGATAAGCTTGGTGAAGTTGACAACTTCCAAGCATGGAAGTATATGATCTATCTGAAGAAAATTAATTAGACACCTACATGAGTAGAGAGGTTCCAGTTCCAGAGGGAGACGAGGCTCAAAGCCTTACACAAGAAGAACTTGGTCAAGGCCAAGAAGATCATTGTTGATTCAATCACATATCACCTTATACCACAAGTGTCTTCCCTAAAGACACCTAAAGAGATGTTTGATTCCTTGACCAAGATATTTGAAGGGAAGAACATAAATCAAAATATGACTTTGAAGAATGTGAAGATCCAGAATAGAGTCATACTTTACGAGGGTCTCTCAAATCAAAGAACAACTTGTAACAGTAGAAGAAGAAGAAGTGGTGGTAGCCACCTTGAATGCCCTCCCAGGATCATGGGATTCATTCATGTGAGGAATGTGTGCTAGAAGGAAGTGATTACTTTTAGCAGACTCTGGGAAGAGCACACACAAGAAGAAGAAGCTCGATTCATAATAAGAGAAGAGAATATGGGCGCAACTGAAGATCAAGCTCTCACCATCCAAAGAAGATCCCTCAAGTGATGAGGAATATGAGGACTCAACTCTTGAAGAAACTCTTATCCATCTTATCATTTGGATAAGAAATGATGAATGAAGAAGATGATGAAGCTGAAGGCTCAAGAAGGAGTCTACCCATGAAACAAATAAATATAAGTATTTCATTACCATTTCATGATATTGTTTTGTTATGAATTTGTTTATATTTAGTTGATGTATTATGCATGATAGAATGTTTTCATTAATGACAGTATACTACTAATATGCATGTGATGGGTAAGTAGCTCATGGTGCTATACAACTCTCCATTGCTACTTATCTAGAATGAAACCTCTTTGCTGACATATTGGATTAGTGTACAATCTCAAAAGTTTCTGTGAGATATGGATGAATGTTGTATTGGCTAAAATAGTTGCATGATCATATATCTTGATGCAAAAGAATTTTTCATTATGAATATACCTTATGAAATGTTTCTAACCATCCAACTAATGCATTTGACTTGTAGGAAAGATCGCATACATAATCACCTACAAGAAAAGAAGGATGAGACTTGTTCCGAAGAACAAGTGACGACAGATAGAGAATAATATGATGAACGCAGCGACATAATTGATGCAGAACCTTCCAGCCATGAAGAAGTAACCAAGAAGAAAGGTTCAAGAAGAATTATGTGCAGGATGCAGTATCGATACATGAAGGGAAGTTCGTAGTTCCATCATGCAGTAGATGGAAACACCATGGGATACAAGGAAATATTTGTAGCACGAGGCATAGACTACGAAGAGACATTTGCAGCCACTACAAATACACATGACAGGAAGAATCATGTGTGCAAATGAGAGAAGGCCTTGTACGAGCTCAAAAGACACCCATGGGATAACACATACATGAGGAGCTTGATGAAGATATGAACCTTTGCTACAAGGTTGATAGAGGATGACAATCTCACAGATGGGTGCTAGAAGAACTTTTGAAAAAGTTCAAGATAGAGGATCTTGGTATCCAGTGATCCTAGATGGATACATAGAATGTTAGTAGCAGAGGAAGATACTTGTCACTTCGGTACAGAATGTTTTAGTGCATAGAGTACAAAAGACAGAGGGAGAATGATGCTCCGCTTTAGAGGGAGTGATTGCAGAAGATCTTGAGGTTTGACATGGTACAACAAGATGGCCAGATTACTGATGACTCTAGGATTTACTAAGAGTAAAGAGGATTCCAACCTTTGCTTCAAGGTTGAAGGCGGAAGACCAATGATGCTCATGTTATATGTCGATGACTTGTTCCTGGCAGAAAAGAGGAACTCATTAAATTTGCAATAAGAAGACTTGTTGCCGAGTTCGAGATAAAGGACTTGGGGATGATGCACTACGTTCTAGGCATAGAGGTGTGGATAAGGGAAGTATGCAATAGAGATCCTGAAGAGGTTCAGGATGATGGACTACAAGGCCATGACCACACCTATGGCATTGAACCTGAAGCTATTGAGTGTTGCTTCATTAGAGTCGGTTGATGCCATGATGTATTGTCAGATGATTTACCTGACAAATACGAGACCAGATATTTGCTTTGCTGTGAACACATTGAGACATGTTCACCTGATGGTTGCAAAACATGCAGTGAGGTACCTGAAGGGTACAATTGATTATGGGCTCAAGTATGAGGCGAATCAGAATATTAACCTGGAGGGTTATGAGGATTCGTATTGGGTAGGCAGTGTCATCAATAAGAAGAGCACTTCAAGGTGCTACTTCAGTATGGGATCAAGTGTGATCTCTTGGTTTGGAAGGATGGAGTCTTGCATGGCAAAAGATGTTGCCACTTGCTATTTTGAAGGTAGTATGATTTATTTTGAAAAATACTATTTGATTTGGTTGATCTGACTTTCATTTTTGTATGATGCAAAGAGGAGTAGTGATCCAGATTGATATTTATCGAAAAAGGGATTTCTAGCATAGCTGATGAGACAGGTTGTCTGAGCATAAATCTTGGCGAAGTTCATAGGTTGCTCAGACATAAACGGTCCTGTAGGTTGTCCTCGGATGTAATCGATCCTGGCGAAGCTCACAGGTTATCCTTGGACGTAATCATTCATGATGTGATTCTATGCTAGAAATGGCCAAAGCGAAGTTCGAGTACTTCAAGGAGAAGCTTGGTGTTCTCTAGATCGAGGTTCCCTCCAAAGGGAAATGATGAGACCTAGAGCCATTCTGTCATGGTGAGAGGATTCGGTTCCTTCCATGTCAGATGTGAGTGCTGAGCCATTCTGATGTGACTCTAGGATTGGTTCCTACATGATCAGATGTAAGGGCTGAATACCATTCTTGGAATGGAGGCACCTGGTCAGTTACCAGGAATACTCAGTTTGGGACTGAGGGCCATTCTGATATGACTGTGGGATGTAGTCTTACATGATCAGATGTGAGTGCATGACCATTATGATGTGATTGAGGGATGTGTTTCCACTTGATCAGATATAATGGATAATTCCATTCTTTGGGAGAATGGAGGCACCTGGTCAGTTACCAGGAATCCTCAGTCTGGGACTGAGAGCCCTTTTGATGCGATGTGTTTACACATGGTCGAATGTAAGTGCAGAGCCTTTTTGACAAGATGAGGTCAGATGTAAGTGCTGAGCCATTCTGGCGCGATGTGTTTACACATGGTTAGATGTGAGTGCTGTGCCTTTCTGACAAGATGAGGTCGGATGTAAGTGCAGAGCCTTTCCGACAAGTTGAGGTCAGATGTAAGTGCAGAGCCATTTTGGCACGATGTGTTTACACATGGTCAGATGTGAGTGCTGGGCCTTTCTGACAATATGAGGTTAGATGTGAGTGCTGGGCGTGCCTTTCTGACAAGATGAGATCAGATGTAAGAGCTGGGTGGTCCATTCTGACTTAGGGTCAGATATAAGCGCTGAAGACCTACATGAAGGGTAGGCCTACAACCAGCATGAAAAAGGGCTGGCTCTGTAGAACTTCATGTGACGAGAAGAATGAAGAGATAGCACCATTTGATTGAGATAGCAGAAGCAATGATGATGATGATTCAGTGATGATCCAGCTTTGATGATGATCTAGATCAAGTGATGATCCAGACTTGATGATGATCCAACAGTGATGATTTAGATCAAGTGATGATCCAGACTTGATGATGATCCAACAGTGATGATCCAGACTTGATGATGATCTGGTAGTGATGATCTATATCAAGTGATGATCTAGACTTGATAATGATCCAGCAGTGACGATCCAGATCCAATGAATATCCAGACTTAATGAAGATGACTTGACTATGAAGATGACTTGACAATGAAGATGACTTGAAGATGAAGATGACTTGAAGATGAAGATGACTTGAAGATGAAGATGACTTGATGATGATCCAGACGATACAAAGAAGAAGACTTGTGCTGGTAAATTGTGTCGAGAGAATACCTTCGTAGTTAAGAGGGAGTGTTGATGTATTTGTAACTTCGGAATGGATTCACTTGTATATCTTATGTATTGTACCCCGATGTTTATTCCAGGAAGTATCTATAATGTAATTGAGTCATGTCATGCCCCAATGTTCTGATTGGGAGATTCAATAATGGAACAAGTCATGTAAAGTCATTGAGGTTAACCCTCCATTGTAAGTCGGGGCAATATTTCCCACTATTGTGTCAAGGTTAACCCTCCTTGTTGATTGGAGGGAAAAGTCCCCACAGTTGTGGGGCACTAGGGTTATTAGAATCTCCTAGAGATGTCGGCTCTAGTAAGTAATTGTTAAGTGGGGCCGACATGTTAAAGTGGACATTAAGTGAATGGAAGAATATAAATAGAGAGTGAGCCTCTCTATTTATTACACACACACTCACTCATTGGGGTGCATGAGTGAGAGAGGAGAATTTCTCTCAGTGTGAGAGAGAGAACAAGATGTGGAGATCATATTTTCTGTTTTCGGGTTTTACTACTGCCATTGGTGCTCATTCTATCTCTGAGGAAGTTGCAGGGTTTTATCCTTTATGGTTTCCCTGAGGAAAATTCTTTGTGTCTCTTGTCTCTTGTGTTTATTGTTGTGCATGTTATTCTCTCAGTTAAAGATCCTAAGATAATGCTAGCTTGAATGATAAAATTCTAACAACAAGTGATCAAGGTATACACTTCATGAGCACAACTATTTCTACTTTAATTAGGTAATTTCTCATTTGACATCATAAGAGCAGTCGATATCAACCTCAGGAAAATGGCAATGTGGAAGCTTTCAACAAAAAATTGGTGATTGGATTGATGAAGGTTTTCTTTACAAACAAAAATGACTAGGGAAAGCATGTACCTATAGTATTGTGGGCCTACCAAACTACACTGAAGAGGCTGCACAAGCAAACACCCTTTCAACTAATCTATGGTCGAGAAGTTGTTTCCCTAACTAAGATTATTGTTCCTTGTTTGTATATCCAACCGCTACTCACTGGATTGAGGACAAACCAATTGTGAAGTGGAAGAACTTATGTAGTTGAAGGAATATAGGATTTTAGCATATTTTCATGCAACTATGGAAAAAATAGGACAAAAAGCACGACACTACTAGACTAAGCATTTTTCCAAAGGTGATTTAGTACTTTTATATGATAGTAATTATCTAAAGAATCCAATTAAACTTTGGATGCATTGGATTGGTCCCTTTATTGTTTCAAAAATCAATGACTTAGGTGTTGTTCAATTTGCACAACTTGATGGTGTCCTTAAGCTTGGGTGAGTGGATTGCACTCATGTAAAGCCCTATATTGCACCTCCTTGAGCTACATTCTTTGTCACTCCTGCTACAAGGAGTGAGGTATGGTAGGTGTTATGGTTATATTTTGGGCTTTGATTATGTTATTTTCTAGCTTAGTTAGTTTTAATTGGTTAGTTGGTCCAAATTGATATGCCAAAAATGCCAACGATGTTATTTCAATGTGTTTTCTCTATTAATGGTTTTTTTGCTCAGTTAGGTCAAATTCATGTGGTCATGGGGCATTGTTACGTTGTTCATTTTTTTCCAACCATTGAGCATTGAGGTTCCCCAACATATAAGTTTTGTTGCTTCTAAACCTTATAAGTCAAGAGGTATGTATTGTGTATTTCTAGTTGACTCTATTAAGAAACTAGTTTACTAACAATGGGAAGGTTGTGCTGGATATGATTATTTCAATTGAATATCTTACATGTTTATTCTTTCATGTTTTAATGGAACTACTACATTTGGGGTCCTAATTCGACATTTGCACTGGCATTTAATGAAAAAGTAAATATCCAAGTTTGAACTGAAGTTGTATGGGTGGAAAATTGAAGAGAAAATCCATCTATGTTTCACGACACATTGCTTAAGCAATATTATGTGGCTAGCATGGATTAACCGACATTAGTGAAGGTGGCTTAAGCGATACTAAGGAGCACTGATTTGTTGGGTCTTAATATCATTTATAATAGGTTTGCAAACTTAATATATTTAGTTAGATTCATTAAACATTTAGTAAGCAATGACATATACAACACATAACAAATAAATTTCCCTAGAAACCCATTCTCAAGAAAACCAACAAATGAATGAGCTATAGGCTCATCTATTATCAAGTATAAACTCACTACACTTGGGTGGTACCAACACAAACCAGTTGGCACTCACTATTACACACGTGATTAAGCTCACTCACAATATGGATCAAAATGTCACTCATCCTCTTCCATTCATCATCCTACATGATACACTACCATTACATCTTATTTACAGGTGCAATGTAACTAACTAATTGTTATCACAAATCTTGTAGTTTCCCCGTAGAGTAATCCTATATAGGATAATAAAGGTGACATGCAACCAGAGTCATGACCTACGAATACCCCAACCCCCAAATGATGGATGGTGTTCACGCCGGTTGAGGTATCCTTCGTTGTATGACACTAAATCCCAAGTGACAAAGGGGGAGACCTAGAACTTCCTAGAAGAAAATACCTAAAGCTAAATCACCATATCAAACTAGGACATAGTAAACCCTATATTTAAGGATGAAGCCACAATTTAAGGAACACTTGAGTTAAAGGTGGTTACAGGTGTTGGAATTGTTACTCAAGTTAAATGACTCGGTGAATTTGGAATTAGTTAACATATCTAGGATTTGTGTGTTTACTCAAATGATCAAACCTGGAACCCTGGGGGAATTTGGATAAAAATTAGGGAAATGCCAAAGTTAGGGTTTGATTAGATAATTAGGGATTGTAACACACTTGATTTCATGCTTGGATGACAGGTTTGACAATACACAAAATCCAAACAAAACCAGAAACACAAAACACTCATTAAATCACTGACAAGACACGATGGGTGTTTTTTCTAGGGATCAATGCCACTTCATGATGGGAAGATGGAGTTAGATGGTGACACCTAAGAGCGAGAATAGGTTTTGGGTGATTTCCCTCAAAACCCATATCACCAAATTTTGAGATTCCAAGTGCAATATGCCCCGATGAATTTTCCTACTTTTCAAGAGGGTTTTCAGTAAAAATGGATGATGTGCAATGCATGAAAATTAAAATGGAGAGTATTAACTTGAGAAACTTAATTGGGATATGTATACACCTTCCTAGATGCTGAGGATTTCTTCCTCATAGATCAAATGAGAAATCCATACAAGA
Organism: Pseudotsuga menziesii; assembly: GCA_001517045.1. NCBI lineage: Eukaryota > Viridiplantae > Streptophyta > Pinopsida > Pinales > Pinaceae > Pseudotsuga > Pseudotsuga menziesii. Next base: position 85,337 of record LPNX010342983.1, read on the forward strand.
TCTTGATGAAAACGCTTTGCTCAATGACCCTGGAGTCCTCTCTACCAGCCACACGAAAGGAAAACTAATAAGCAATGTAAAAATAGATTATGGATTTGAAAATAAAAAGGAAAATATAAATAAATGGAGAGCCATAAAGAAGTAACCACTCCCTGATAAAACCAAACTGAAGAATTATGTCAGTGTGAGTCCCCCCACCAATGCACCTCTCTCCAATTCGCCTCCTTCACCTACAAATCGAAATGGGTACAAAAGGATAAGGAAACCATGCTAGAATAACTCAATGCAAGAGAGAAATAGTTTCAACCACCACCACATTCATTCATCTACATATACACAAGTATTGAATCCTAGAATAATCTCTTTATTCAGAAGTTCCAATGCCATAGCTCACGATTTACAATATTGGGGGGGGGGGTCTTCTCTTTATATAGATTTTGAGAGACACACACCCTAACTTACTTTTTCATCTAATGTTTGAGATTATAATATCATCAATCATGGATATCACTTTTACATGGATCAATACATCGATCAAGTTGACTAGTGTTAGTTTATCCCACAATACTGAGAGGTGGGGGGGGGTGAATCAATATTGTCTTTTCATAAATACAATACACAAAAATCAACAATTAAGACATATATTTTATCATGGAAACCTCAAAGAGCAAACCACCAACACAAACTCATTAATAAGATGAATTTTACAAAATTGTTTATCTGCTACTACATAAAGGATGCAAAACACACCCTAGGTTTTTTCTGCAACTACAGACTAGGATGCTACAACATCCCTATGGTTTTCTGCCTGCTTCATCAGACAAGGATGCTATGATACCTTATTCTCCAAATACGACTGGAAGGAGGCTTCGACCCCCTGCAGACCCGTGGCCTGCCCTAGCACCACCCTGTCACCCTGATATGATTTTCTCTGTCTTTTGGAATAGTTGTAAACTATTCACTTTGGAATATGTCAAGCTTACTAATAGAGACATCTAATTCTTTACACATTCATTTATTCAAATACCCTATACCTATTTCGTATCAATGCAACTCTCCATATCTGCACTCTTTCGTTTTGGATCGTGATTGTTTATTTACAGACACAACCAATCATCATCTACCCGTTCAATCATCACATCACTTCAACAAAGGCAACGTTTCATTATTCCAACAACTTAGAATTCATTTTCGTAGCCTTGTTTATCGTTTTCTGCTGCATCCGTGATCTTCTTCACTAGATACAATCTAGACAGTTGATCTTTTGTCTAAATCTCTTCGGACTGTTGATCTATCTACAAATTTTCTTTTTTAAATTGTATTTTCGCACCAAGTTTGTGTTTAATGATTCCCCACCGTTGATCTTCATCAGGCTTCTTCTTGAGCTTCAATATCTAGATTGCGGGATGTGTGATGCAGAATACGGGATGTGGGATGTCGACTGTCTGCTTTTGCCTTTTCAAAAACTCCTTTCCGCACTGCAGAATGTGGAAGTCAGTTTTCCACTGTTGATCTTCATCAGGATTCTTCTTGATTGTCGATCTCCAGATTGCGGGATGCGGTATTCCCTCAAATCAGATCTCGAATTTTCGCAAGCTTTCTTCCGCAACGTCAATCTCTTGTGGAGTATTTCCTGACCTTCAGTCTTCTAGTTGCGGGTTCATAAAATCTTTAAACGTTACTTCTACAATTCCCTTTCCCCATTTTTTCTTCCACACCGTCAATCTCTTTTAGCGGAACTAATCTCACCCACCCGATATTTATCTTTTACGGAACTTTGGATTTTCCACCTAACTGTCGGAATTAATCCTTAATCATCGGATCTAGTGTGGGATTGTTGCTGCTGCAACTACTACCCCCAAAAAAATTAGCATTTTTTAAGGGCCCCCCTTTGAAATTTTAGTTTTGCTTCTTAGGCATTTTTTTTTGGAATTTTTAAATCCAACATTCATGACTTGTTTTCATCATTGGAGGAGTTCAAGAAATGGTTTTTTATCCTAAGGCATAAAAAATCTTTTTATCCGCAACAGCGGGTGATTGTCAATTTTTAATCCGAAGCGGCAGGTGCATTCTGAGTTTTTATGCGCTATAATGGATGTTTTTTCAAGTTCGAGCCACTACATATAAGCAAACCTTGCCATTCATAAAATAATCTACCAGTGACAATATAAAAATACATGAAAGCGAAAGATTTCAGACTGAGTGCCGCAAAGCATAAGCTACGATATCAACCAATTCTAGAAAATGAAACATATTTTTATTTATTATATGGAATTTGAGGCATAAGAAAAGTGTTTATTTATTTAAACCATATGTCAGAGGATTATTGAGTCAAGCTTTTAATATAGGCTTTTAAAGCTGGAGAAATTTGGAAATATTGAGGAGAGTTGGCTAATTTATAACCAAAATTGGTACAGTTATTGTATGAAAGGAAGACTATAATGTGCTAATTTATAACTAAAATTAGCATAAGGAAAAATGTAATGCTTTTCATTGTATTGTGTAAATTATTGAAACAATGAAATAAATAAAATTAGCACAAGGAAAATTGTAATGCTTTTCATTGCATTGTGTAAATTATTGAAACAATGAAATAAAGAGAAACATGTATTTTAGCTTATTGAAAGAATGAAATAAAGAGAAGCATGTGCTTTAAACTTTTTAAGGAACTGTTGTAAACTTATATATAATTAAAAATATAACAATCACATAAATAAAATACGTATAAAAAGAGAGCTTTTTTTACAACTATGACATAGTACTATATTAAAAATACAAAAAAAAATGAATATAAATTATACATATAATACCATGAAATGTAGTTTTATCATTCAATGCCATTAAAACATTTTACGTAAATAAGATGATGCATAGGAATTCCAATGGAGTATACAATATAGAAAAAAATTATAGGTTGTCCATCAAGTGGATCATCATCATCAAAATACATCTTAAATGCATTTTAAAGTGTTTGATGAATATCCTAAAATTGGATCTATGTACATTGAATGTTCTACATATTACAACATGCATGTGTCAAAAGAGAAGATATTGAGGAAACCTTCTACGAAGAGGAGGTGAATCTAAATATCCATGCAAGGGAGCTGAGAGAAAATGATGAGTAGTACGTATTTGATCTTCTACTAGAGTTGGAAAAGGATGATAATGCAACAATCATTTATTGTGCATCCAAGTATGTAGAGTCCCTGGAGGACATAACCAAGATGACAAGAGTTTAATGAACCATTTTCTTGTTTATGAATGTGTGTATTAGGGGAAGGAAGAAGCAACCCCATTGAGGCTATAAGTAAAAGGAGAACAACATTAAGATTGCTATAGATTTTAAAGAAAGTTTTGAAGGAGAGGGCAATGATGGAAGTGTGGTAGAAGAGGAAGAGGTTATATCCCATAGGGAGATGGTAGAAGATTAAAAAAAAGGTTAATATAACAGCCATTTATAGAAACTGCTCCGTTAGGATCCCTTCCTGTAACTCCATTAGATGTACAGTTCGACGGATAACTATTAGTCATCAGGGCCAATAAATATCTTCAACTATATACATCCCCTAAGTAATTAAATGATTTCTTTCAACTTATATACTTCTATAATAACCCTGTTTTTGAGGTAAATTCCAGCAACAAAACAAGGGAATGAACCTTCAATTACGCCCAATGAAACTAGGACATTGCAACAAGAAACACAAAAACAAGGGGATGAACCTTCAATTGCCCCAAATAAAACTTGGACATTGCAACAGGAAACACTAAAATAATAGCAAAGGCTTTTTATGTACTCAAGAATAAAGAACCCCATCAAACAACTTTTTTTCTGTAGAATTTACCTCATCTTTAAAAAGATATCCATCAGGTACAAAAAACCCATCACTGTCATCATCTTCCTCAAATTTAAACTTATCTGTGTCAACCTCATTCTTTTCTTCCTCATCATCCTTGTCATAGTCAGAAAGGATTTCCCCAGAATCTTCTTGAAATTTTTAACAAAGTAAAAAATTTAATAAAAGTACTACAAATACTCTTACCATAGAGATTTAGTGATGAGTACCTCTTCCCATTCTTCATCACTATAATTCTCATAGTTCAAAGAAGAGTCCTTCCTGAAAGGATTTTGAAGCCCAATGCCATCACTGCATAAAAAACAAAGAGTCAAAAACAAAACTTTCCCTCTTGTCTACTGCAATATTAAGAATCCATGAGCATCAAGGTGTTTCAGATGTTCCTCATCATGGGCTATCAAAATTAAAACACAACCTGTTTATTTGATAATTAATAAACTTAAAATAATGCAAAGTATATTCACCTTTTCTTTGAGAAGGTTCCATAATAAGCATGTCTATGGTTGTGATCAAACTGCAAAAGGTTTCTTCTCTTATTGTGAAGCCTATTTTCTCTATGTACAGTGGTATTCCCATTATTGCAAGGAAAACCGTCACTCAAAACTTCTTCCCAGTCATTTACAAGGTTCTTTGACATGAACTCATGATCTTCAACCTCACTATACGTCCGTTTTTTGTTTGTAAAGGATTGCAATTTTGGCAGCGCTACAGCTTCAGCAGATGCCCCCTGCAACCGAAGTTCATTAAGCAATGCAACTTTGGGTTTACACAAAACACCCCAACTTAGATGTCTTTGTGCAGAAGTGCACAAATTAAGATGGTGCCAAGATACCAGGAGTGACCTAAGTACATCGCACAATCAAATCGATTCAACTCAAAGAATCTAGAAAGAACACGACATATTCATGCCACATTTAGACATTTATAAAAAGCTAGAACATCAACCTTATAAGATCCCCCATTTCTATCTCTGCTGCTTGTTAAGTCATGAATTTGTTTTCTTCAGTCTTATATTTTGCTTGTGATTTTTTGTTTTAAGCTTGCTCATTTGCTTACTTCTAGGAAATTTTGGTTTAGAGTGAAATTTTGATTTTTTTTGCCTTTAGGATTTCATTATTTTTGTTTTTCTTATGAACTGAAGGGTTCTATAGGATATATGTTGAGTAATAGTTTCATAAATAAGCGCTAAGACCAAGTTTTAGTCATATAAACCTATGTTAAAGTTGAATTAGTGGTCAAAAAGCACAAAATTTTATTTTTAAACTTTCTTGTAGCGCAACGGTTAAAATTGTACACTGGCGCGCTACAAGAAAATTGCGGGTGCAAAATTTGTCAGTTTTTACGCCGAATTCTCCAATGTTTTCACTCCTGGGATGACTATTCACACATGCAGGCAGGTTTAATACGTGTTTCATCAAAGATAATCATGCAAACATGTGCTGTCTATGACGTGAGGGAGATCGTGGCAGTCAGAAGTTAAGGCTTGGCAAATCATCACAGACAGTGAAATGAGGCGAGATTGACGGGAAAGAGGTTCTCCAATTAAGCATTACGAAGCTGGTGGAGAAGTGGAATGAAGACACATTGCTAAGAATCGGGAATTTTTAGTTGAAGAATTAATTTAGGGTTTCATAGCGCGACAGTTGGAAATAAGCTGAAGACTTGAGGACACCTGGAGCATTAAATTCGACGTTCAGCTAGTCCAAGAATAATTTTTTAACACCTCCAGCAAGCCAGGAGTGAGGTATTCCGCGTGACCTTGGTCATGGCCTGTTAAATTGGGGGTTTTTCTATTAAACCTTATAATGTCGAATTGTTAAAAGAAAATATAAATTCATGTATTCAACAAACTCCCAATGGTGAGAGATTAGTCCAAAAGGTTTAGATGAGCATCTTTGTTGTTAGTAAAGTTCAACAGCAGCTCTGTTAAAGATTTTTGGTGCTCTGTTTGACCTAAATTACCCAAGCTCGGTACGAAACATTCCCTGCATGGATAATAGAACTGATTGTTAAAAAATCGAGGAAAAACAGCCAGGAAGAATCCAAAGGAGAACTGACTGTCAAAGCTCTGAAAACTTGAGGAAAAAAAGGCTGTTAAGTCACTAACAGGTTCTAAAAATCACACAGAAACATCATCAAGCCTTGGGAAAGTAGATGAAGAAGAGTGGGAAGACCAATAGGGCTGAGCCCACTGAACTGAATTGGATAGACAAGTTTCCAGGTTGTGCTGAACTCTTTGAGAATGCTGGATGGTTGAACTTCTTTAAAAATATTGATGGATATAATACCAAAGTTTCTCATAAATTTGCTCAATGTTATAACCAAGATATGGTATCATTTGATACTCTGAAGTTCAAATTAACTGTAGAGTTGGTGGTTGAAGCAATAGGGTTCAAGAATGAAGGAGAACTTTGGTTCAAAAAGGTGCCATTTATCTTCAATTCCCAAAGGTATCTATTGCCTGGCATTGTTCCAGATTGGAGCAAGGGAGTGCTCATCCAGAATTTCAGAGCTGAATGGGTAGAGTGTATCAAGGTTCTACAAAGCTACATTACATGTGAAGGGAGGTATGCTTTTGTCTTCAAGTATCATTTCAGGTTTCTTCAACACCTTGATGGTGAATCAAGGATGAATCTCCCTTTCTTCTTGCTAAAGAGCTTGCAGAAAATGTCCAGCAGGATTAAAGAACATCATGACCACACTACACAGTCCATCTTTCATCATGGATTGATCAAGCTTATTATCAACACTGTTCTGCAAAGAGAAGGAAAGACTTGGGACTACTTTCTCTTTTGGTCTGGGTTCCAAAATAACCAGGAAGGATAGCCTACCAGAAAGCAGGTTGATAAGGGACAAATCCTAATTAAAAAATTAAGACAAAAAGTGAAGACTGAAGATGAAAAATGTGCCAAATTGGAGGAAGTGGCAGAACCTTCAAAAGGAAATTATGAACCTCAATAACCTTCAGTTGACAGTGAGAACAAAAAATTGCTGTTTATTCACAAGGAAAGCCAACATGTACAAAATAAAGCACCAGCAGAAGCACTCATTGATGAAAAAATTGTTTTTACAGAAAAGGTTTTAGGAGATGAAGAAAATACTAAGGTCCAACTACGAAGCCCAATTACCATTTTATCTAAAGATGAAGGATACTTGTTGGAAGGAGATGAGTTGACTGTCAGTGCTAAGACTAGGGTTGGCACACAAAGGGAGTTCTACAGTCAAGAGGATAAGACAGTAATGCCAAAGAAAAAGAAGATCAAGGTTAAAGAATTTGCCTCTATCATGCATCAAGGAAAAAGTTTAAAGATGATAGGAGAGTTTGCCCCAGGCTGGAGACGCAAAACTAGATCCAAAAAAAAATTGAGGCTGAACATGAAAAAGCTACTAAACCCTAAGTTAAACATAGAAGAGGTAACTGTGCTTGATAATTCTTCCTCAGATAAAAATCTAGAATCTAGCAAAGGTAATAACAAAGGGAAGAAACCATTGAAGACAGAAGAAAAATCTAGCCCCACTGAGACTAAATTATTGCTGTGTTTTTAGAGATACGAGGTAAACTGTTGAAGGAGCAGCAAAAAGATGAAACATAGATGTCTTATTCAGGAAATAAGTTGTTGATGGATGAAAATGCACCTAATGAAACAGATAATCAGAAAAACCCAATTGTTCATGATGCTTCTACAGAGCTGCTGCCTGAGGATGAGGAAATCTTTAGAAAGCTGAACATCCCATGGCTGCCTAGTGAACTACAAAGTACAACAGGAAGCAAGGCATTTGACTTAGAGAGGGAAAATTTGCAAAGAACCATCAAGCAGTATAAACATCAAATAGAGTATATGCAAGAAACAAATGATGGTTTGATTACAGCTAATAAAAGACTCAGGGAAGACCTAGAAGAAGTGAATGATCACAACCAAGAACTTATTGCAGTCTCCAAAGAGGCCCTAAAAAGGAAAAGAAGTACAGATTTACAGTGTGCAGAATTAAAACAAACTATCAGGAATATACAACAACAGAATAAGGAGCTTACAAGAAGGATGACAGATATGGAAGTTGAGCAGCAGAAAGCTAAGAAAAAGGCCCAAGCCTTAGATGGGATAGCTTTATTGGCAAAAGTTGGTAAAGACCTTTGAGCATTGTTAGCAAAAAACAGTTACTTTTTATGTTTTGATGAGTATTTTATTTTTGTAATTATTATATTGACAATATCCTATCGATGAGTAGGCTAAAAACAGTTACGGTTTAGACTCTAACTGAATTTTGAAAAAACAGTATTTAGGAAGGTCACAAAGAGAATAAGAGGTTCAACTTTTGGATGGATAGAGGAGGTCTCTTGACTTATTGATAAGCTAAGTACTTGACTCTCATGTGTATTTGATGAAGTGATTATGAAATATATGCTCCATTTTACCCTTCAGTCTGTTCTTTGGCTTCATTTCTTGCTTGTTTAGCTACACAATTGATGATTTCATTTTTAGTTTATAGTTTTTATGCTTGTAGTGCTTATCAGTTGTGGATGAACTTCAATGTTATGTTCTGTTGGATACATGGTTATTATATTATACATCTTAGTTCTTCTTTACTTGTAATTTAGTTCCTATTTGTCTTATGAATGTATTCCCTCTTGTCACCAAGCTTCACAAAAAGAAAAACCTTTCAAAAACCCAAAAAACCTAGTTTTGTTTGATTGAATATTTGAGATTGTGTTGGCTTGTTTCTTTGTAGTCTGGAATTTTTTTTGGCACAAACATCTTTGGCGCCGTTGCCGAGGAACGAAGTTGAAAACATATTTTTCCCTGGGATACTTATCATTTCACTGGTTTTAATAGGTGAACTTAAACCAACACATTTTTAAGGCTACTTTTCACCAGTTTGTCACAGTGGCTACTAGGGGAGTTGGAACTAGAAACATACCTATTTCACCATTGCAGTTGGGTATTACAGATCCTGAACAGATATTGAAGACAACAAGGAATATTAGAAGGTCTCAGTCATTACCATCCCTATGTGACCCTAACCAGTTGGATGGTTCATCACCTTCATCTGTGTTGAAAAAAGAAGAAGAAACTTCACCTTGGGTGAAACCTATAATTCCTGACAGTAGTTTCCAAGTTTTCATTGATCCTCAATCTTTTAGAAAATCTAAAACAACCTCTCCTGGTAAGATACCTCTTTTTCAGTTGAAAGTAGGTAAAAACCCCTTTCAGCCAAGTTCCAGTCAAACCTCTTCATCACCAAAGTCAGTCAGCCTTAAAATGGCAGCCCAAAATCAGCCTATTGACATGATGGATCGAATGGTTGCAGCCAGATATGCACCATTGGTTTTGCCTCATCCTTTAAATGCACTGCCTAGAGGTGACTATCAGAAATATTTTCCTAGGTTTAATGGACAGGGGGAAACCACAGCTGAAGAACACTGGGAAGCTTTCCTTAGTTATGCTGATAACCAAAATATTGAAGCCAAGGATGTATGTATGAGAATGTTCGTGCAGAGCCTTGATGGAGATGTCAGGAAATGGTTCAGGGAGTTTCCTTCTAACTCAATCACTATCATTGCAGAACTTCGTGATCTCTTCATGAGACAATGGGGTGACACCAAAGACCATACATACTACATAACTGAGTTTGGAGCCCTTAGGAGGAAAAATGATGAAACTATTGCAGACTTTTCAAAGAGGTTTAACAAAATGTACAGTAGAATTCCTGCAGAAATAAAACCTACATAAACATCTGCAAAACTTACATATGCAAATGCTTTCGACCATGAATTTTCCTTGCTATTAAGAGAAAGGAGACCTATTTCTTTACTGAATATGCAGGATGCAGCATTGGAAGTAGAATGTAACATATTGGCTTCCAATATATTGAAGAAGGAAACAACTCAGCAAATCTATGACAGAAAAGGAAAGAAGGAAGCAGCACCAGGAGGTTCAGCTTCCCATTCTGCTGAAGGGAAAATTGATGAGATGGCTAAGTTGGTGAAAATTTTGGTTGCAAAATTAAACAAATTAGAGCTAGAGAAAAATTCCAGCAAGCTTGTTCCAGAAGGTGAACAAAACCCTAACAATCAGAACCAATTCAGAAGACAATTTGCTCCCCGTTTCATGCCTAGAGAACGAAGGAATAATGATATCCAGCGGGAAAGGAGAGAAACTGAGGACCAAAGAGTACCACCACCTCTTCAGAACAATGTTGCCAATGAAGAAGAGGTTGATGATGAAGTGATGTTTGAAGATACTGACCAGGATATGAACCATTTTGGAGAAATATTGTCTGGGGGTTTTGTCACTGAAGAAGAGTTTCTAAATGCAGAATTCTATGATGCTGATATGTTCGAAACATAGGATGATTTAGGTCTAAAAAAGACTGCTGTAACTGCTGATGTTTGTCAAAATGAAATCAAGAAGACTGTGAATCTGAGGTCAGGTCCAAAACAGGTAGTACAAAGCCCAAAGAAGAAGGTAGCTGTCCCTGCTAAGCAGTCATCTGATCCTGTGACAGAGAAAAGACAAGTTTCAGAAAAACAAAAGAAGAGCATGGAGGTTGAAGAGGTAAATAAAACTGTGCAGAATTTCAGCCTAGAAAATGAATTAGGAAAGTTAAAGATTCTTGTACCTTTAACTGAATTAATGAAAAACTCTTCATATAAAGAATCAGTTCTTAAGATGATTAATTTAGCAAGCAATCAACCTATTTCTGATACGGTGAATTTGCAAGAAGAAAATCCTAGGATTTTCATTGGATCAACCTTGGCTGAAAAGACTGAAAATGAAGCAGGTGCTTCACCTCCATTCTACATTACTCTGACAGTCCATGAACAAATGATACATAATTGTTTGTTAGATTCGGGAGCATCACACAATTTAATGCCAAAGGCTGTTATGGAGGGTTTAGGTCTGAGTATTACCAAACCCTATCATGATCTGTATGCATTTGATCTCTGAGCAATGAAGTGTTTAGGGGTAATAAAGGACATGGTTGTCAGTTTGGCTCAATTACCCATGAAAAGTGTGATCATGGATGTAGTGGTAGCTGATATTACACCTAAATTTGGGTTACTTCTCTCTAGGTCTTGGGCAAAGAAAGTCGGTGGAACCTTACAAATGGATTTATCATATGCTACTATTCCCGTGTTTGGAGGAGAAAACAGAAGGCTGTACAGAGAGCTTTAATTTGCCTATATTGTAACAGATGACAAGAACCCTACCAACCATCCACTGTATGCTGTTGATAAAGACCTGGGTACTTGCATGTTACATTTTAGTGAGGAAGACAATACTGCTGGTTTGTTACAGGTTGAAAGGGAACAGCCAGTAAAATGTAGTAGAGAACAGGAGGATGAGCTGTGGCAATTATACTTTGATGGATCTTCTTGCAAAGAAGGTGCTGGAGCAGGGGTTCTTCTTATATCCCCTGGGGGTGAAACAGTAAAGCTGATGTATAAATTAGAGTTTATTATTACAAACAATACTGCTGAATATGAAGCTTTGCTGTTAGGATTAAAAGCTGCCAAAGATTTGGGCATTCAACAGATTTATACATTTGGCGACTCCGAATTAGTTGTTCAGCAGGTGAAGAACAATTATCAAGTGAAGCAGGGTTTACTGAAAGTCTATTGAAATGAGGTATGGGACATGATTGAGAATTATTTTGTAGCTTTTAATATTACTTATATTCCAAGAGATCATAATCAGACTGTAGATTCATTGGCCTTGGCTACTACACATTTTAGAATCCCCAAAACTAGACAATTGAGGTATCCCATTGAAGTTAGGTACAGACCATATGTACCTGATAATGTAAAGCAGTGGAGAGTGTTTGAAGATGACATTGAGATTAAAATGTTTTTAGAGCTTACACATGAGTTTTCTAATTCCCTGATTGATCAAGAGGAAGATGAAGAGGATGTGGATGGAAAGGTGGAAGAGATTGCTGAAAATGAAATAGCTGGACACAAAATCATTGAATTAAAAAGTAATTTCATTCCAAAGGGTTTGGTATGTTTGGAAATGATATTTTCAAAAGATGATACACTCTTAAAACCTGTTGTACAGTACTCAGAAGAGAATGTGGTGGAGTGTAACATTGGCTCTGGAAAACAGCCTAGAATGGTAAAAATTTCTAAAGCACTTACAGCTGAACAAAGAAACATGTACATTAAATTGTTAAAGGAACATGTTGATGTTTTTGCATGGTCTTATGAGGAATTGAGAACGTATGACACTGGAATTATACAACATAAAGTCCCTTTAAAACCAAATGTCAAATCTTTTCGTCAGAAATTAAGGAGGATTAATCCAGCCTTGTTTTCTGTTATTGAAAAAGAGGTGAAGAAGTTATTGGATGCCAAGATCATAGTGCCCCTCAGGTAGTCTTCATGGGTGGCTAATCTAGTTCCTGTTAGGAAAAAGAATGGAGAAATCAGGTTGTGTGTTGACTTTAGAAATTTGAATAGATCTTCACTAAAGGATAATTATCCTCTGCCTAAAATTGAACAAATATTGTAGAAAGTGGTCCGGGCACAGAGGATCTCAATGGTTGATGGTTTCTCGGGGTACAATCAGATTTCTATGCATCCTGATGATAAGGAGAAACTAGCTTTTACTACTCCTTGGGGAACTTTCATGTATGATAAGATGCCTTTTGGTCTAATGAACGCTGGAGCCACTTTTTAGAGGGCTATGGATATAGCTTTTGTCAGAGAAAAGGACAAGTTTGTGGTAATCTACTTAGATGATATTACTGTTTTCTCACAATCAGATGATGAACATCTGAAGCATTTGAAGCAAACTTTCCTGAAATGCAGAAAATTTGGCTTGTCCTTGAATCCAAAGAAGTCACACTTTGCTGTACAGGAAGGTAAATTGCTTAGTCATTTAGTTTCTGCTGATGGTATAAGGATTGACCCTGAAAGGGTAAAAGCTATATTGAAAATAAGTTTACCGAGGAGTAAAAATGATGTCCAATATTTCATTGGTAAAATCAAATTTTTGCGTTGGTTTATAACAAACTTTGCTGAGACTATCAAACAGATTACAGTCATGCTGAAAAAGGATCATGACGTCAGGTGGACCATTGAGGCAAAAAATGCATTTGAGAAGATCAAAATGGCTCCTACTGAAGCTACTGTATTAGTAAGCCCAGATTTTACCAGAGAATTTCTTACATTCTCATTTGCATCAGAGGATACAATAGCAACTGTTTTGTTGCAGAAGAATAAGGAAGGACTGGAGCAACCTATTGCATTCTTCAACAAAACTCTCGGGGATTCTGAATTAAAATACAGTATCTTAGAAAAACAGGCCTATGCTTTGGTAAAAGCTTTAAAGTTTTTCAGAATCTATGTTTTGCATTCTAAAGTTATTTCATATGTGCCTAATGCTGTTGTAAAAGATGTTTTGACACAGCCTGATGGTGAGGGGAAAAGAGGCTAGTGGATTGCTAAAATCATGGAGTATGATGTAGATATCAGACCTACAAAATTAGTCAAGGGACAAGGATTGCATGTGATGGCTGAAGAGCTAGCTTAGGAAGAAGATCAAGCAATCTTGGAAAGAGAGAAGATTATGGACTATTATTCAACATCCACATGGTACGTAGACATTGTGTATTTTTTGTTTTTTTTGCAATGTCCTGAGCATTTAGATAGAAAAGCTCCTATATCTTTAAAGCTAAAAGCTACTAAGTATTGTCTAGTAGAAGAGCATTTATTCTGGAAGGACCCAGGTGGTATTCTACTCAGATGTTTGGATAAATCTGAAATTGAACGAGTAATTTCTGAATCTCATGAGGGTGCTTGTGGAGGTCACAAGTACTGGAAGACAATAGCATACAAGATTTTAAGAGTTGGGTACTATTGGCCCTCTTTGTTTGCAGATGTATATCAACAGGTAAGAGCCTGTATCCCTTGTCAGAAGTTTGCTGGCAAACAAAAATTGTTGTCATTGCCCCTAAAACCTATTGCAGTAGGTGCTCCTTTCCAGCAATGGGGTCTTGATTTTATAGGGGAGATAAATCCATCTTCCTCAGGACAACACAGGTGGATTCTAACTGCAACATAATTCTTTACCAAATGGGTGGAAGCCATCCCTACTAGGAATGCCACAGACAAAGTAATTATGGAATTTATTGAAGAAAATATCCTTAGTAGGTTTGGGTGTCCTCAGAAAATAGTAACAGATAATGCAAAGGCTTTCAAGTCTAAGGAAATGGAAGCATTTTGTGAAAATAATGGTATCTTGCTGAAGCATTCAACTCCTTACTATCCCCAGGGTAATGGTTTAGCTGAATCCTCAAATAAAAACATCATTCAAAGTATCAAAAAGTTGCTTAAGCATAATAAGAGATCATGGGATTCTATGCTGAAATATGCATTATGGGCTGATAGGATAACAGTCAAACAAGCAATTGGAACTTCTCCTTTCCAATTAGTGTATGGCACAGATGCAGTTTTTCCTGTTCAATTGGGAATCCCAGTGATGAAGTTTCTTCAGAATTGCCAAGAAGAACCAAATGATATGCAGAGAAGGATTTATGAGATGATAGAATTGCAGCAGAGCAGGGAAAAAGTGGAAGAAAAGGCACAGTTATACAGATTGAAGATTAAAAGCAGATTTGACAGGAAAATCAAAGATAACACTTTCTCAGTTGGTGATATGGTTTTGAGATGTGATATTGTTAACTTGTCCATCCATGCTAGCTCATCCACATTACGTTATGTTATGTGTACACAATGAAAATGCACATGCCAAGGGAGCATGATATTATGTTAGCAACTTAGCACAACCGAATATTGGAACAATGCACCCATGCCACTATGCTGCAACTATGCAAGTAAAATATTAAAAAATCCACAATACATATATGAGTCACCACTTTGATTGGTGCTAAAGTTAATCCCTACAATGTGAATTCTACACTCATGATTATGTTTGAATTTACAACTCTCATACAACAACCAAAATTGCCCACCCATACTTTGACAATTTCTTAAGGGAAGCCTTTCTTTGGCTCAACTCCTCTGGTCATGGACTTTGTCAATATCTGACTCCTTCGAGGACCAATCCTACCCACCAGGGCTGCAATTTGGCTTCATCCTTTCCCATCAAACTAGATTTTACAACAGTCACATGTCATGGGTGCCCTTCACTTTTCCAGTTACTCAACTCATAAGCTAAGAATCCAATAATAGAATGGCATTCAAGACACTATAATAGAAAGACAAAAAGGTTGTAGTTACAAAAACATTCCCCTGATTAGAAGAAGAATACTCTTTGAATTCTACTGTAAAATATGATAAATAAATAAAGGTGATATAGAGATCAATTTACCACTATCCCATCTGAATAGAAACTTGCCACCTAATTTAAACAAATTTCCAATACAACTAGTCATCTGTCATGTCATAATAGCATACTACGTCCATGGCCCCTTACTATCAATGATATAAACCTATGTTATTTATGCTTCGACGTTAAACTATAGGTATATCTACCAAGAGTTCAAAATACAATGAAAAACCAATATTTATTAATGCTCGAGCCAAAATCTAATTAAATTGTGTACTCACATTCATTTCATTAACTTGAACACTGTCAAAAGGAAAAATGATAGATGAGATGTCGAGTGTGGTTGCTTTCAAAAAAATACCAACAATACATGAAAAATCAAATATATTTCCTCAGGTTTCAACTTGTAGCGGGGAGGGAGGGGGTTGTTTGTTTACAACCCTAAGTGACAGCAGGAATTGACTTATGCTTGGTAGTTAACAGTGACCACCTATAATAACACAGAAGCATTAGCTTTAAATCAAGTGATAAAAATTCTAAGAGCTAGGCAGATTCATAAACTTATTGCTAATGGAGACTTGAAGATTATCATTTGCAAAATTAGAGACTTGACTCCCTCTACACCATAATGTCTTGCAAGAAAGATCTCTAGACATAGAATTCAAAGAATTGCAAGTATTTTGACTTGGGGAATTGCAAGGGAAGCTCGCCTTTATAGGCTTTGAGCGTGTAAAATGAAGGGTTACACCCTTTCATAAGATAATTAACTAATCTAAATAATATTTTATTTTATAGTTGTTAAATTGACACTTCCTTTAAGGAAGCTTTGTCCTCAAAGCTTAAGTATTTTCCTAGTGTCGTTCTTCATTCTGACTCGGTGTCAGTATTAGAATCGGACGAGGTCTCTTATGCAGAGACTTGCACTTCCTTTCCATTGATGATTTTGTGCTGTATTGTCTCATTGTTCCTATATTTATGACCAGGGGTCCAATCATCACCACATCGACGACATGTGTTTTTCTTTTCTTTTTCTATTATCAGCATAACTGTTAGATGACTTCGATCTATTTTCCATTTCATAGGCATATGATTGAGGTTTGTGGCATTGATGACCAGGTGACCAAGTATCTGCACAGTACCTACATTGTGTCTCTTTTTCTTGCTGATAATGGTTATCACCTCTTGTTTTAATTCCTTCCAATTTGCGTTCTGCGGTGTTTGCTTTATGTCTTGCCACTTCTATGTTAGGTATGTCATGCAACTTTAACTCTTTTTGGAGGTATGGTTTAAGACCCCCTAAATAGGTTTCGAGTCTTTGCTTGTTAGACAACCCAACTACTTGTGTTGATAAGGATTCCCATTGATGAGTGGATTCCTCAATGTTTCCAAGTTGCTGGAGTCTGGTAAGTTTACTGAAAAATTCATCTTCTTTGATTCCTTGAAACCTATTAAAAAAATAATTTTTGAACAAGTTCCATCTGTAGGTGAAATTATCTCTCTTCCACCATAAGTACCAATTATAGGCGTACCCTTCCATATGCATTGACGCATATTTCACCTTCTCCTCGTCAGATTGAATGTTGTAAATGTCAAAGTATTCTTATGCTTTGTTTAACCAAGCAACGCATTGGTCTTCACTCCCATTGTATTTCGACAACTCTATTTTTGCCTTAGGCGGGTACACTTTGTAAGGACGACGTTGATTTCCTTTTGCCTTACGGTTTGATGGTGGCTCGGAACTATTGGACGATGAAAGTGACATATCTGAATTGCTTCGTTGTTGGCAGTGATTTTTAGCTTTTTTATTCTCTACTATTTTACTTATGGTGTCTATTTTGTTGTTTAATCGTTCCTCCATATTTGGCAGTACTTGTGTTTCTATCTCTTCCTTAAGCGTCACATTGTTAATCTTTATTTCTTTTTGCAGTTCTTCTTGATTCTTTGCGAGTGTTTCCTAGGTGGCAACATGAAATGAGACATCTAGCATGTGTGGACCGCTGACTTGGCCCGAATTGGGTATGAGCCTTTGTAACATCTCGATTAATGTATTATGGTTCTGCGTCATGGTGCTCATGTTCTGTGTTAAGGTGTTTATGTTTTGCGTCATGGTACTCATTTTGTCATCCACGTCTTTTTGTTTTTTGTTCAGGATGTCAAGTTTGTCGTCGAGCCTTCTTTCTAGTACCAAAACAAGCTCTTTGAGTAATATATTGTTATTTTGCATCTTTTCCTTCAATCCTTCTTGGTTAGTGACAATGGACTTTATTTCCTTCTCCATTTTTTCGATCTTGTCTTTCAGTTCCTCCATGGTCTTGGACCTTGTATACGAAGGTGTGTATTTTGACGCTATTTTGGCTTTTGAGGTGAATTGAATAATAATATATTAATTAATTAATTAATTAATATAATTATTTTTAATTTTTATAAACGATATATAATTTTTTTAGGATATAGTTTTTTTTAATATATAATAATATTATTTTAAATAATAATTTTTATAATTATATTTAATTTTATTATAAAATTTGGTTAAAATAAAAATTTAATAAAAATAATACTATATAATAATATCAATTATTAAAAATAATATATTTTTATTAAAATTTGTTGTGATAGGGTTTAGGAGCATTAAAATTTGTTGTGATAGGGTTTAGGAGCAGGCGACCGTGAATGGAAGAGGAATGCAGGGAACTACGACGTGGAGAAGACAGTGACGTGGAGGAGCAAGGTTGGGGGCGGTAGAATGGAGGGAGCGATTGCTATGAGGTGACGTCGCAGAGAGGAGGCAGAAGGCGGTCGAATGGAGGGAGCGACTACTGTGAGGTGATGTCGCAGAGAGGAGGCGAAAGGCGGTAGAATGGAGGGAGCGACTGTTGTGAGGTGATGTTGCAGTGAGGAGGCAACGCAGAGGAGAAGGATGGCATGGAGGATGGAGCAAGTGAGATGATGGGGAAAGGAGATGGGGATATGGAGGAGGGCGGATGGGGGTGGAATGCGCAGGTGGTGGCGTGGGTGAGATGACAGCAAAGGGTGTGGCGGAGGAGTGCGCAAAAGTGGAGATGGGGAAGGGTAGGTGCGGAAGTTTGGAGAGTGTGGCGGAGGAGTGGCGTGAAGTGGGAAGAAGTGGCGGAGGAGTGGCAGAAGTGGAGATGGGGAATTTTGGGCGTAGCTGGAGGGTGAAACAAAACATGAAGGAAGTGTCCTGAAGCAAATGAATGAGTGGCAGGATGGAGTTCACGGAGGTAGTATGATGGTAGGGAGAAATGAAATTAAGGATGTATGAGAGATGTGAGCGGAAGGATGATGTGAGATGAGCCGAAACCGAGCTCAAGTGGGAGAAATCGAATTCGATCTTAGTGTTGAGGAGCCGAATCCGAGCTTAGGTCGAAGGAGCCGAATCTGAGCTCTGATACCAAATGGGTTGTCTTAGTCGAATCCTACTATCATTGTAATAATGAAATATGAATAATAATAATATATTGGATGATTTAATAATTACAAGGGAAGCTCGCCTTTATAGGCTTTGAGAGTGTAAACTGAAGGGTTACACCCTTTCATAAGATAATTAACTAATCTAAATAATATTTTATTTTATAGTTGTTATATGAGATGTTGAGTGTGACTGCTTTCAAAAAAATACCAACAGTACATGAAAAATCAAATATATGTCCTCAGGTTTCAGCCTGTAGCGGGGAGGGAGGGGGCTGTTTGTTTACAATCCTAAGCGACAGTGGGAATTGACTTATGCTTGGTGGTTAACAGTGACCACCTATAATAACACAGAAGCATTAGCTTTAAATCAATTGATAAAAATTCTAAGAGCTAGGCAGATTCAGAAACTTATTGCTAATGGAGACTCGAAGATTATCATTTGCAAAATTAGAGACTTGACTCCCTCTGCACCGTAATCTCTTGCAAGAATGATCTCTAGACATAGAATTCAAAGAATTGCAAGTATTTTGACTTGGGGAATTGCAAGTATTGCAAGTATTTAGCATTGAATCATTTACTGTTTCAAAGGTACCATTTTGTATGGAGGAGTTATGCTTTGTGAATAATTATTCATTGGCTATAAGGGCACCTAATAGTGGATTCAATAATTAAAAAGTCATGTTGCAAATATAAAGAGAAATACCCTACTTCTACAACATTGTGTATTTAGAGAATCCTTTAAAGGGTTGTATATTTGGCTTCTAGGTGATGATACCAGTTAATTGAAAGGCGGGACAACTGGTTAAGCATGAATTAAATTGGAAAAACTTGCAAACTATCAAGTATAACAAAATATATATCAGCTATGTGTTGAGATGTACAAGATCTGAAATAGCTTACATGATGATTGGACAACAGTTCATAGAGAGAAATAACCATTGATAAGAACTGAACTTTCCTTAGAATGTATGGTCACCTAAAATAAGACTACACTAAAATTTAGATTCTAGTAAGATTTTGAGACGGACTAAACTTATCGAAAAGGTTGGAGAGACTGGTATTCTACAATGTTCTTATAACGTATAGTTACATAAAGGCATATTTTTATCAATATTTATGACTTTCAAAATGAAGGAATTTACTTGACCATGAAAAGCACATTTATGACGAAGCAAAGGACAGAGAAAATCACGATGAGGTTCATATTCCCCATTTGAACTGCCTACAAGAAACTATTTCTTCGTAAGGGTTATAAAGCATGTCTCCTTCCTGGTTGAGTGGAATGTGAAACTGCCTTGCCCTGATTATCTGATTACAAATTAGTTTTAAGTTCCAATTCCCTTCATGCCCTATGGCATGTTTACGCCTTCCACTCTGATTCCCCATGTGGGATGCATTGCTTCTTCAATGGAATATAAGAGCCTCACTAAGACCTGGATCTCGTATTTTGGTGTGGATTTATATTTACAAGTACAAAGTTCAAGGTTCATGAAGACTTGTTCAAAATCTACCAACCAGTTTCACAAAAAAAAAGAGCAAATACGACACAAAATTTGGCACAATAGTTTATTTTATTTTATTTTAAAATTTGGTTTTTATTGATCTTGGGGGGGGGGGGTTACAAAAATTCTCAAGATTTAGCGCCAATAGTTTACTTTCTTCATTTAATTATAAAATTATTTGTGGAATTCCATTTACACATACAAAGTTTAAGGCCATGAAATGTTATTCAACACCTGCCATGTAAGATCTATCCATCCTTATTCAGCATGTTGAGTTTGTATGGTATCAGCATCCCATTTTCAAGATAAAATATGTGACAGTACCAAAAGGATTACTCACTTTGGTGAGTTCAAGAGGCTCAAAAAAGTCATCTGTAGTCTTCAACCATCTACATATGCTCCAATCCTATTTTTATCAATTTATAAGCATTTTTATTATCACTGTAGTGACCCTTATTTGTGAAGAAATTGAAACATAATATGCTTAGTGTCATGGAAAATGACAGCAATACATATGATATTGTGGTAAGTGAATATGTTGCAAATATTGATTTGACCGTTACAACAGAGTCTATCCAAGCAGTTGGAAAAATTGCATTATAGTAGTGTGATGTCAATGGTATTGTTGATCGAATTCTTCAATTCCTCAAGATGGAAAAGGATTATATCACCATAGAAACTCTGGTTTTAATCGTCAAAGGCATTTTAAGGAATTATCCACACAAGATCCATGACTGTACTGCAGGCGTTGGCAACATTAGCAGTATAAATGTTCTTGAACCCAAGGCTAAAGTTGCAGTGGATTAGATGTTCATAGAATATTCTCAAAATATTGTCGAGAAGCCTATAGAAACCTAGAGCGTGTAATTAATCCATCTAAACAAGCAGTTTCTATATTTACATATACTCAGGAGCAGTGAAATCATGCATTGTATATTTGGTGAATTCAACTTTTATTTATGTTATGTATTGGGAGCCTCTTATACTTTTGTTGATAAGGAACTTCAGGGACCGAGTTTTCAAAAGATATGAGATTTTTGGATTTCACCATAGGACCTACTGATAATCTCCTCCTAGAGGTAAAGAGTTGAAGTAAGTGAAAATGATCTATTCCAAAGAGTTGAAGCAACAAATCAGTCTTTTTCATAAAATGCTTCTGACTACAATGAAAGTTCTGCAACCCTTGTCTCCCATCCTCCATCTCTTACAAGTGTCCCTCCTCAATCTAAAATTTCAATGACAAGAGAGGCACCTCCAACACTTATTCCACACATGGGTTTTGTCATTGATGATTTGCTCATGTTGGACCCTTTCATGCTGACACCACCAATTTTTGCATTAACACTTGGTCCTACCATTTTTCAACAAAAATGAAGTTTTCTTCCAATTTCTCTAACATAGGTGTGCCCATCCTGCTCTATCATAAGCAGGGGAATCAATTCAATGCATTGCATCATATGGTGCAGATCCAAAGTTTAGATTCAACAACACAGTTTAATTTGTTTTGTGAAATGTTATCAGTAATTTTTTTTTTTATTGATCCGTGGGGAGTTACCCAATAAAACACCAAACCCACGCTCACTTTGAGGTGAGGAAAGAAAACCCATCACAACTATTTCTATTATGATCAAGTATTAGGAATGCCTTTAGTGGAATAATCCCCACCACAATTGTTTTCTGTTAAGATTGATCAAAATTAACATTTGCTGAAGCTTTCTTGAAGTTCCTATCCTAATTTTGATCATGTTCCCACCGTTTAATACGAGTATAAGGAATGCAACCATTCATCTAGATGTTTGGCTGCTGCAACAATATAGAAAATACGGGAACACTAGGATCGACGTACTTTGGGAAAATATTAAGGAAAATGAGGAAATTAAACATAGAATTTGACAAATTTTAAACCAAACCATCAGTTGCCTCTACATGCCAATGTCCTCTATTTTAATTTTCCATTATTTACTCTTCTAAACTGCTCTTTGGGGTGGGGGAACATTAAATATTTAACCTAACTTAGATACAAATACTGCTACACATAGTGTTGGAACTTAAATATAAATATTGCTACACATACTGCTGGAATTTAAATACAAATAATGCTACACATACTGCTGGAAATCACTACAACAACATACAATAAACGCAATTAAATTTCTCGCAGCACAACATTATAAAATAATACTACAATTTCTAACACTCCCATCTATTAAGTCCAATAAAAAAACAGTTTAAAACACAGCTAGGAAGTTTTGAAAGAAGGATAAACATGGACAAGTTCAAAATTAAACCAGTCTAACAGTGTTATGGAAAATGAAGAAATAACTCCAGCAATTTAGGAATTAAGCATAATGATTTATGCTCTTGATGGAAATGCATGACACATAAAAGAACAAAAGTTTGAATGAAAATATAACAAGTGCAACATATTATAGACAAGTAGAAAAGCACATTAAAAGAATCACTAAATGAAAACCAAATCAAAAGAAAGGATTTGCAGAGACATACCTTTATTAGAAGTATTCAGTTTTGGCTTCGATTTTTCTTGCTGTCTGGACTTGTGTATTCCCGCTACAACATCATTCCCCTTCATTGCTTGGTGTAATATGCTTGTGCCTGCTTGAATTTTTTCTAGAGATCGTTGACCTACATCATTTAAGCTCTTGCTCTTAACAGAGGTCTGTTTACTCTTTTTTGCATGATTCCTCAATGTCAAAACTAAATATCCATTCAGTTGATGCTATGACCCATTTTTCTCCAAACCAAGCTAGGATTACTACATATCAGCGCTATATACATCCATCAATTATAGTTCCCTAGGATATGTATGAACATAATTAGTCAAGCACATGCAAAAAAATTATAAATGGACAAATAGAAGAAAACAATGTGGTTTAGACCTTACTTAATTTCTATACTCAAATATATAATACGATCACACTTTGTCTCTTAGGAGACAAGTCACTAACGAAACAATGGACATACCTGAGAGAGAGATAGATAGGTAGTTGTAGGGTAGAGTGAGACAAATACAGACCTCAAGGTCACGAATCAATACTTTCAAAGTTAAAACATATATAAAAAACAAAAAAATCTATTTGCATTTGCAGCATTCGTCAACCCAACAGTTCTCCACCCACAAAACTCAAAATCCCTAAGCAAGGTTCTACACCCAACTTGATGAGATTCAAACCAGATTCAGTTAATTTTTTTAGGCCTTTCTGGCCACAAACCAATGCACCTAACTGGACTAAATTTTTAACAGCTACACTTATTGCCTCATGGCTTGGGGCTTGAGGTCCAAACTCCACTCAGCGTAGCCAGGATTTCTTCTCTTAGCTTTTCCATACCTCAGATATTGTCATTGTCTGCTCTAGGAGGACATCCTGGATAGTCCTTTGTGGTATGTTTTTGGATACTTATGTGTAGGGTGCTATTTCCAGTAGAATGGAAACTTGTCCAATGCCGCAATGTCCACATTAGTGAGAAAGGTAGGGCAATATTTACCTTTCATCAGGGCTGCCAGTTATATCCATCTTTTCTCTGGATCAGTTGGCCTAGCAGAATAAGTGCTAGAGGAAATCTACCTGTGGGCTTAGTGAAGTTGTACACTGCTTTACTATGAGGTTTTTACTTGGAAAAATAACTAATCTAACAATCAAATCCCAATTATGGTGGATTCCAAAAACTGGTTGTCTTTAATTAAATGAGCAATAAAGGACCAGAAAAAATCCTTTAATACTGCGTATTTGCTCATGAAGAGCATCTAGTGGCTCAAGTTTCTGTGAGAATCTTGGTTGCAGGCCACTTGAAGGGCTTGGAATATTATTGCTTAGGCCATGATGCCCTTCAATTTTAGTTGCATTGTAGTTGCTTTGGAGTTAAAGGTTTTTTGGTGCTGGTTTGCCAGTTTGGCATCTATGATCGATATAAAATCTTGATCATATGAAGTACACTTTTCCTATGGAATGCTCAGTTGGGATTTGTGGTGGGGCCCCTTTTCTCTTATAAAGCTCTTGCTCATGTGATGATTTCATGATAGGTGATTAATTCTCTATGGGCGGCCTTTCTCTAGCCTATGTATGATGAAGATAAAAGTAATCCAGCCTTTAGAAGGGCGTGACCTACAACATTATTTTCAAATGCACTTATAGCATGACCGCTGAATTTTGCTGCTTAAGTCTTCTTACATCTTTGGCAGCCTATAGACCTACCCTTATAAGGGGGTCAAAATCACAACTTCCTTATATTTTCCAAAACCCTAAGAAAAAACTACCAAGTACGGGGTGTGCTGGTGAGGATAAGGGTAAAAACCTCTAAAACTCAGTTGTTGTACAAGAAATAGAATGTTGAGAAATATAATTTCAAATCTTAAAAAACTTAAAGAGCTTTGGATAGAGGGAGAAAAATCCACACTCGCTCTAATACCATGTTATAAAGCATGAGATATAGGATCTATGAGACTTGCTCTGGGTGCATTTGCAACAACGAGGTTTATATCCAAGGACAGACTGATTCTAAGCAATTATGGGCATAACTAGGACAAATCTAGGAATGTTTAGGTATTTGAACAACCCTAATTAACAAGTGTTCTTAATCTTGGGTTTGAAATGACACCTTTTTCTTGAGGGAGCAACTATCCAAGCAAAGAAACAACTTAGATTTTGGCAGCAAATCAAACAAAATGTTAAATTATTACAAACAACTCATATTTTATATAAAGAGTATGATTAACTAGGGGGGTTTGTAACTTGTTTTATGATTGATTACACTTGTAAAGGATAAATAAGGTTCAACAATTTCAGACTTTCCTCTTATTTATGCACATTACAAAGCATATATGTTGGCATCACCAAGGCCATTCATCCCTACTTCTAACTGAGGCTCAAAGATTGGCTTAGTTTCTATTTGAGGGTTTAACATATTGGTAAATTTTGGTTTATGTTGAAGAAAAATTCTAAAGCCCCAACGCTTTCAATTTTTCTCCTTCTTCTAGCATTTTGATCAGGGATAGTACCCTTTAGGATTTATTGGATCATGATTAAGGAAATATTTTAAAAACGTTGTTTTTTCACTCATATTAAGGTTTTATTTAGTGGTCCATATCTGTAATCTAATAGGATTGTCAGCAAAGCTTAAATATCAAAATTGATATATGAAATAGTGGTCAAAATATTGTATTTCAACCTAAACCTTTTGGGAACACAACAATCAACTTTAAAATTAAGAAAAGTGATAATCAACTTCAAGTCCTTAAGTTACAGGCCCATGTTATTTTGGAATGCCTCGTAAAATATTAGAGATCACTCTATTTTGCTGTATACTTACTGTAGATCGACAGACTCAGAGAACTCTTTTCTCCGTTAGTAATCTATTACCATCAATCAAACTTGAGTATTGTTGAGGGTCAACAAATTTAGACATTTGATTGAAGGAAATAGTACTCTGTTTTGATTAATGAAGAGAACATCCCTGCATGATTTTATCTTTTTCATTAATCCTATTCATTATATACATGTAAAAAAGGTAAAAGATAAAAGCCAAATTTGATCTTAATTACATGAAAATGATCTCTCATCTAATTGTCATGATAGGAAAACCTGGATTGATTATCTGGCATTGATAACAATCACTAGTCCATCTTAAATAATACAATCATTATCGCATGTCTGTTCTCTGTATGCCCATAATCCCTGTGCAATATATACATATGGTAAATGTCTAAGTTTTTCATTTTGATGATTGTTCCTAATGAATTGTTGAAGTTTATGTTGTGGTAAAGCCATTGCATTACAACATTGGCGTAATTAGTAGTGAACACTCTGTTGGCAAGAGATTTGATTTCATACAAACAAATTTACTCAACAAATTGTCACCCAAATTCATATACAAAATTATAATGAGCCATTTCTCAGCCATTGCATTACAACCTTGGTGTAAATAGTAGTTAGCACTCTGTTGGCAAGAGATTTGATTTCATACAAGCAAATTTACTCAACAAATTGTCACCCAAATTCATGTACAAAATTATAATGAGCCATTTCTCAAACCGTTGTACCAAGCTTAGATTCCTTTATTTGGTATCCATCTACTGAGTATACAGTCATATTTCGAAACTCTATGGTTCCATTAACATGTTGTATGAGGTATTTTATTTATTATTGGACCATTGAAGCAGCAAGTTTGGTTATTAGTACTATTATTCACCATGTATGGATTCTCATGTTTCACACTAATCATATTTTCGTAGGAGTTTTCCTTGCTACTTTATTTGAGTGGAAAAGGGTTAATATGTTAGATAAAATTTTGCTCAAATCGTAGGAGCAATTGGGTGTGGGAAGCAATTAGATTATTACAAGTATTCTGCTTATGAAGCTAAACACTTAGCTTGAGAGCTCTGATAGCTTGATAGAATGGGAGCATTTACAACTACAAAAATAGATTCAGGAACAAGTTGAGAAGAAAGTTGAATGACTGCGTTTGAGTTGGCTATGTATTGTTGTTAACATTAAGTATTTACCTGGGTTATTTAGTTGTAACAATTTGTATATTAATAAAAGGGATTCAAGCATGTGACGATATTCATATCGATTATGGAGTCTATTAACTGAAATGTGTGCTTCTGTTGGAACCATTTGTCATTTGTCGAGATTGTAAAATCTTGTTAATGGAATAAGGTTTTGTGAAGTTGCTAAAAAAAATGGATATCTGCAACTACACCAAGAGTATCGAGGTTCTCTACAACCCAGTATGGGGAGATGTTGTAACGTAATGTGGGCAACGTTGACATGGATACTATAAACCACATCACAAAGGAAAAACATGTCATCTTATAAAATTAAAATTTAAAACCAAAATAGATCCATCTTAAACCTAGCTGGAAATCTTGAATATTATACATGGATATCATAATACATATGCTCATATTGACAGACAGAAAGATAGAGTATTAACACACACACACACACACACACACATATAAAGCTTTCAAACACAAGATGGACATAAGCAGAAGGAAACCTTACTTGGATCCATCTAGTGATAAAGAGCACTGGAATGAAAACCAACAAAACCTGCCATGTGACTAATGATATGATAAATATCATTCCTATGAGATCATAGCTCGAAGATAAAACAAGGCTATAGGCCCAAGCTATGTCTACATCTAACAAACTCATATCCGAAGATGCCTGCAAAGACATAAAGGCTTTTGGTTAGAATCAAGCAAAAGGTTTCAAGCCCAAAATTTGAAATTGTTTGAACAGAAACATCTAGGGAAATATTTTCTTACCCGGATTGGAACTCTTCCCATAGGTGTGGTATCAAAAAAGGCCATGGGTGCCCTGAATATTGAATTGATTATTCCAGAGAAAAAGGCCCTTGAAGCTCGCAAGCTCTACAACACAACAAGTCGATCCCTTCCATAGACAAAAGCTCCATTACATAATGAAATGCTTGCATATACTCCTACCAAAAGACCACTGTCAATATTTGGATTTAGTATTGCTGATGCAAGCCAATAGTTGGATGATACTTGGCCAAAAACAAAAGCTCCTTGTGATAGTACAATGTAGAGGAGGAGTAATGCCCCTCCTGCTACACGAAAGTAATCACAATATGGTTGCAATCCGACATCTCCCTTTTCTTTCTCTTCTTCTGCAATCAATTGCCCTGTGTTAATAGAAATATCTGCTACACTTTCTTGTCTTACCAGTGTACTTGCACTCTGCATCTTCGAAAGTTCTAATGGGATTATGTCAATTTGTTGAGATCCAAATGAAGAAGGATAATTCATTGGGTCAACAGAAGTCATGGCTCCATATGTGCATTTACATGTTGCTCAAATGTTTTTCCTGTGACTAATATTTTCTCATAGCCCCTGGCTTGCTTGGTTTCTCCACCTTCCATGACCTGTGAAGATAGATGAAATAGGACGCAACATTCAAAACTCTAGAAGAAAGAGTAAATTGTAAGAAACCATGACATTTCATAAAGTGATTTTTCTGATTAAGTGCATAGAAGATGGAATATGCTCTTACAAGGATTTTATCGGCAGCAGGAAGAAATTCCACTTGATGGGTGACTTATACTACTGTTTTCATTGCCAACGCTCCCATCACTGTATAATTGATGTGAATGATAATTATGGGGACAATTTTAACCAAATTTAGTTTGATAAATGAAAGACTGTAATAAGTAGTGGGCAGGGTAGGTTTAACAATATTCTCAGATTTTGGAAGGAGTTGTGAAGCTCGATGATGTATGTTTTGATTTCATTCTTGAAATAATAATATAACGATTTTTTTCATGGAAAAAAAATAAGTCCGAAAAGTGAAATCCAACACAAGCCTAGTACAATTAACCTTATTTCCATCTCAAACATAATACAATTTATAGCAATCTTATTGCTTCTTAGATCTTAGAAATATAGCAATATTCTTGAATGCATCTCACCCTACATTTGTTACTTTTATATCTACTTTTCCTTTAGCCTATATGGCGTTGTGCTTCTAGCTATGGATCTAGATATGAATGCATATGGCATACTGTGACTTCTGTAAGGAATGTCACAAACTCTAAGGCAGTTTACCATCAAAATTTTGTGTGTTTGTGTCTATGTATTTGAAGTAAGATCAAATACTAATTCCCTCGACAGGAATTTCACCTAAAATTTCAACAACTACCCTATTTTTTCACATTCCCATTCAAGTCAGGACTCAATGAATTTGTATTTAATATTACATCGTTGGTCACAAACCAACCTTTGGGGTATATTAAA
The DNA here is from genome assembly GCA_001517045.1 of Pseudotsuga menziesii. Taxonomy (NCBI): domain Eukaryota; kingdom Viridiplantae; phylum Streptophyta; class Pinopsida; order Pinales; family Pinaceae; genus Pseudotsuga; species Pseudotsuga menziesii. The sequence continues at coordinate 114,192 of LPNX010342983.1, forward strand.
TGTGTACACAACAAAAATCCCAGGTTGACAAATATCATAGAATTTGTAACAAATAAACACTTATGGTATATTAAATGTGTATGCAACAGTACTCACAGATTGATTAATATTTACATAATAGGTAACAAATAAACCATTGAGGTATATATTAAATGTGTATACAACAGTACTCATAGATTGATTGATATTACACAATTGGTCTCAAATAAACCCTTGGGGTATATATTAAGTGCATGCGACAGTACTCACAGACTGATAAGAAGGTCAGGCCCTGGATTTTGAGTGGAGAATAGGCGGCCGACCTCCTCTGCTTCCTCGGTGATGACTTCAATATCCTTGACATCTGTGACCGATTCCAAGATGCGCTTGGTTCTTCCATAACCCTGCTTCTTTGCTTCGGTTACGAGGTAATTGTGGTGCTTGACCATAGCTCTACCAGGGCCTCCCTTGCTATTTTTCGACATGCTGTCCCTGCTCCTCAATCAAAACCTCTGAAAACTTTTATTCCGAGCATGAATTTGCTTAATCAAAATGAGTTGTAAGTGTGAATATCATCTTCCAGAATGGAGGCGTGGTGGAATGGATTTCTGAAGGGATAGAGGAGGGTCATATGAATGAAAGGTCCAAAGCATCAATGTAAGAAACATAATAGATACAAGTGCGCTAATTAGTTTTCAAATATTGAAAAAAAAAGTAAAAAAAAAGTAAAAAATAATAGGGTAAATATAGACATTGAGAAAGTGAAATGAAATTTAATAACATAAATATAGCTTGTTTCATTCATTATATATATAATTTTTTCATTAATTATATATTTACTAGCATACCCCCAAAGTGGGGGAAATAAAACATCGAAGAGAATTTCAATATGTTTTAAAAAATGTGAGAAAATTGTCTGTAGATAATATAAGTTTATGTGATGAAAACAAGTCTAGGAAAATAAGTGAAAATAAGCTACATCAAACTTCTAAATGAACACATAAGTGAAAATAAGTTTCCTCCAAAAGGAGTATTCTAAGTTTTAGGTTGCTTTAGAGAACCTCGAAACCCCTGGACATGGAGGAACTATACCTTTGAAACTAAGACCTGGCCTCGACTTGGAGATACTATACCTTTGAAATTGAAACTTGAACTATGTGAGACATCAAAAATTTTGAACATTGTAATTTGCACAAGCTACACCATTTTTCCCGTCGACCATTGGCATGGGTCCTCTCATAATCTCATGTATTGAAGATCATTGGATGGGCAAATAAGGTTGACAAGTGAATAAAATATTTTGTTTCGAGGTTTTAATATCCCAAGTCAATATTCATGTTGAATATTGATAGTATATAGTCAAGATGTCCATTAGTAGCTTGTTTCTTAATTTTCATGATGTCATGGATGCATAAGCAAACCCCCTTCCATGCACATATTGTAGCTCATGGGACACAAGTTTTTATAGAGGTAACAATTCCATTGAATTTCTGTTTAGCTTTTCTCTTCACACATAATTACATGACCAAAGTGTACACTTAGATCCCAATAACAATTAATTGCATGCATGAAGGGTGGTTTTCTCATTCTACTTGAAAAGAAGAAGGCTGATTGGTAGCCCTAGTATCCCCATTATAACTTTGTTCGGTTCAGTATTTTTCAGTTATAAAAATACATTTATAAAATAAAGAAGATCCAAATACCATTAATTATACTTATTAAAATATAAACCCCTTGTCTTTTTCTTAAACAAAATTTCAATTAGGTTTTGAAAAAATTAAAATATAAATATATAAATCTCTAGTCTTCTTCTTAAAAGAAAATTATGTAAGATGTTTGAGTTTTTATTATTTGGATGGTTTTTTTGGCTTAAAGGTAGAGTCTACTATATGTGCTATGTCTCTATATTTTATATTGCTTTCATACCCTTTCTACTTTTATATTTATATTGTTTATAAATAGGAGATTAGTAAAACTTTATCCTAAGTTAAGTTAAGTGGTTTTGGCACGTGTATAAAACCACCACTTTTTAACCATATTGCACCTATTTCCTACGGTTCCTTGATTCATGCAATACAATGGGGTTTTTCCTAAGAATCTCTGTGCTATGGGTAGGGCACCTACCCACAATTCAATTTTAATGCGGATTCTCATTAACATATTTTTGCGTGCAAAGCGAATCCCACTACAAGCACCTGTCACCTACTTTATATTAGGCTTGTAATGGGCCCTTCCTGTACGTCTGCAATGGAGTGATATATTTACATGCTTCGATCATAACATATAATTGAGTGGGATTATAATCCGATTCTATTTTCATTCCTTGTAGTCGCAGTACCTTCGCCTCCCAGGGTGAGCTGGTAACTCCATGAGTCCAGGTTTTGAATCTCCATGTATCTTTCTTTTTCCCTTTTGCCCATGAGTCCAGGTTTTCCTCTCCGTGTGTTGATATTGATGGTGAGGGTAAAAGAGTTTGTTTTCATTCATTTTCCTTTCCATGTGTTGAGTAGCATCAACTTCTGTGCTTGGCTTCCCATGCGTTGCAATCCTATCAACGGTCATCATTTAATCTTATTAGTGGCCATAATTTTTGCCTGTGTGTCAATAAATTGCCAGTTGTTGGTTGTAGGTTTGCTTGATGTACAAAACGAGCTAAATCGATGGATAACACTGATTGATGGATAACGCTTCGGAGAGAAATATAAATCATCTTCCCATTTTTTCTTGTCATGGCTATCCTTGTCTTTTCACATATGCACTGCTTGGGCCATAACATGGCGAAGGGAATAATAACAATTGTAGCTATAAGAGTGTACAGATAAAAACGGATAGAGGGACTCTACCAAATCTTGCAAAGAAGGAAGAGACAAGGAGGACAATCATAGAATGAAAAAACAGGACATACATAATACACCACACCAAGTTATCAATCGACTCTTCCTCTTTCAATATTTTATCCAACTCAGACATTCCACCAGATTTCACATAGAATCGAACTTCGAGTGGTCTCTTTGTCTTCGTCATCACCATTGTCTTCGCTTTCGCCATGAATGCACCCGAAAGAAAGGAAATTTGTCTCACAAATCACAGAGTAAGGTGTAGGTTGCAGCCGAATTTATTGATATACACTAGAGAAATTGTGTTCTAGGTGCGTCAGCAGTTTCACCGAAGGGATGCAGAAAAGAAAGGGAAGCAATGGAGAGAGTCTCCTCTTCAGTCGTATTCATGCAGCTCACAGGAAGTTTTTGGGCAATTTCCAGGATGTGCGTTCAACACTTTACCTTTTGAAATTTGGGGATATTCAAACACGTAGGCCCTAAGAATCGAACATGCATCCTGAGAATCAAACACGCGTCCACTGTGTCCGCTAGTCACTAACCCTGGTTAAAGGAATGGTTTTTCAATTTGCATTTAAGCTGTGGACAGGGGGCGGCTCCTCATAGGCCGTCGACAGACGATGAAAGCAGAAAGAGGCCGTCCCCTTAATAACACATTCAGTGTAATTATATGTATATAGCAAGTTTATACAATTTGTTCTCTGATTTAATATTTATGATATGTATTATAATTAGCATAGATCCATTTTAAAAGGGATCTAGCAAGCGTTCAGAATGATCAAATCTCTTGAGATGCAAACTTGTTTTTAAAATATAAATGTTGTGAAAACCTTTTAATGTGCTTAATTTGTGTTTATATATATATATATATATATATATATATATATATATATATGCTGTTGTAAATGTTTTAATTCTAATTTGAGTGGACATGTTCTTATTTTATAATTTTTTTAAAATGACACTTGTCAAGTCTAGGATGACCATGGAAGGAGTTACACATCTCCAATTTTTCTAGTTAGTGTTTTTTTTATATATGTTGTTGTGAATGTTTCAACTCTAATTTGAGCCGACATGTTATTTTTTTTTTAAAGTTCGCATGTCAACTCTAGGATGAGCACAGAAGGAGTTACACATCTCCCCCTATTGGGCTATAGAATGCCCATCTTCGGTGCGATGAGTCGACATGTTCTTATTTTATAATATTTTATCATTTTTTTAAAAGGACACATGTCAAAACTAGGATGAGCATGGAAGGAGTTACACATCTCCAATTTATCTAATTAGCTTTATATATATATATATGCGGTTGTAAATGTTTTAACTCTAATTTGAGCTGACGTGTTATTATTTTATAATATTTTTTTTTTTGAAAGGACGCGTGTCAACTCTAGGATGAGCTCGGAAGGAGTTACACATATCCCCCTACTGGGTTGTAGAATGCACCTCTTCGGCATAATTAATAGATCCATCACTTATCAAACCAACAAAAGTTTGTTAAACTCTTCATATAAAAACCTGAGTTCAAATTATGCTCAATCTTAACTTTTATACCCTTATACAATTCTTGATTAACAACAACTATTAATGTGTTTTTCAGCTAACTACTGAACATTAATGAATGAGAATGCACCTACATAAGAACCATAAATGCACAACATAACAACAAAATGAAACCACACAAAATAGGCACAAGCATTTACCGTGGAAACCCCAACTAGGGAAAACCAACAAATGTTTGTTTCTTCTTCTTGTTGGATTTGATTACAAAAACACTACAATAATCCTTTCGATAAACCCTTTGGATCTAGACCAAAACACACATGAAAATGATTCAAATCCTCTCTGCAAACTAGATACACAAACCCTAGATCCATCTTGGATCCAATAGACAAAAAAGAAGTGACTCTTCCCTGGAAAAACTTATAATCTGCAACTGAGATCTAGAATGGTCACTACAAGAGGAAAATCATCCTTGCAATTGTGATCACTCACTCTCATCATATAATCACATGATCGACAATGTCATCATTGCCATCATAGCCATCGTTGTTGTCATCATCATCATTGTCATTATCATCATAATCATCATTCATGGCATCATCATGATCGTCTTCATTATCATCATCATAATGATTATTGACATTGTCATCAGTTTTTCATAATTACCTTTGGCATAAGAACTATCAACGACCCAAAAGATGTGATTAGTGGAAAAGGGTCATGGAGGACACATATGACCTTCAATTAGCTATGATGCTTCTAGGTATCGATATGGTGTTGGTTCTAGTACCTAATTCGTAATTGATGTATAAGGAACCTAATTTTCCTTTGGCACGCGCTTAACCGGGTTTGCTTCAAAGGTGCAACAGGGATAAAGAAGGTCAAGAGAAAATTTGTGCAATTGCTTTGTTGGATCTCTGAAGATCAAGGTGCATGGCACCAATATTACTAATAGAAGGTAGACAATTTACAAAATTTACACTTCATTGTCAAAATTTCAATTCTCCATGACACAATTAAAAATGACTAACATAAATGACTAATTCATATTCTTCTAGCTAGGCATTTTTATGTCGTGACTAAATTAGTCGTTTATCTTAGTCATTTTTAACTCTGTCACTTAGTATTTTGTCATATTTGTGAATTGGTGACTAAATTAGTCGTTTATAGTTGGGTCAATCCAAATTGCTCATATTTAGCAGTAAATCACTTGAAAAATCTGTGGTGACTAGAATTTTTAGTCACGTAGTAGCTAATTCCTCATTTTGTACTAATGAGCGGACGTTTCTTGGTTTTCTTACGCGACATCAGAACAATTTCATCAACTACATTGGAAGATTTTGGAGATCCATGCTGCAACGACGGGTGGGACCTTGGTTTGATTGTCAGAACTACTTCCGATTCTTTTTGTCCTGCTTTGTCGGGTGGTTGGTTATCTCTCTGCCGCAATGGTGGATGCTTGTCACCTTCTAAGCCTGATCACCACAGTGAACAAGAAGACGGTCATAAAAAATGACCGAGAAGACGAATGGGAACTCAACCCAGAATCACCATAGTGACCGAGAAGACAGTCATAAAAAATGTAGAAGAAGATCCCAAATAAAGAGGATCAAAATTCTGCTGGAGAAGGAGCTGTTGGAGTTTCAAATGCATGTTGTGTAGATGGCTGAATATATAACTATTTATGTTTTAGCTTACCCTACAAATTAGTGAGATCATTCTAACTTCTGAACCATTTCTATGTTGTGAATGATTTCCTTTCCTTGTTACAAATCTTATGCAACAAATGAGTAATGAATGCTTGAACAAACACTGAGCTATCTCTATGTTAATTTTTCTACTGTGTTTATGTATTATGAATTTATCAGCTACCTGTAAAATTCTTTGTGTAGAAAATGCAATACATTACTCATCTAAATAGTAATCTTGCTCCCCAGGGATAGGTTAGATAGGATATTTTAGTTTAGCATAACTGTTATTTTCTTTACGTGATTCAGGAACAAAGGGGATAAGACGGGAGGTAAGAACCTATGCATCACATTGTGAAGTATTTGCTTCCTGATCATCTGCATTTAATTTAGGCACTTGCATATCAATTATAAAAATGTAAAAAACACACATAAATGGTGGATCGGGCCGCAACCAGTAAAATAGATTTAAACCTTCATTTAACTCTACGGTAGCCGGGCTGCTAATCAGATGGATTCCCTACACCAAACGTTAAACGATCTAATTGGGAACGATTATTGGGGAGAATATATACTGTCGGTACCTGGTATTTTCCAGGCATCAACAGTTTTTGGCGCTAGAAGGAGGGCTGCCAGTGTATGGATGGCAAAGGAAACCCGTTTGACCGAAACTATTCCATCATCGACAACCCTAAAACTAGTTTTCCTGAAGAAAGAATAAACCCTGAAACTGCCAAGCACCTTTATCAGGTTCCTTTTGAAGTAGTTGATCATATCAAAAGACACACAAGGTCATACACAATAAAGATCGAGGGATTGCAGACAATTCCTGAATTACCAAGAAGAGGAGCTTCTAAGAGAATACCCACTTGCACAGAAGATTCAGTCTTAGTAGGAAACTTGGAAGAATTGGAGAAATTATCCTTGGAGGAAATCGACCAACCTTTTAATCACTTGGGACCTGAATCTCCATACTGTTCACCTTTTCATTCTCCTTTTCAATCCCCACCTCGATCTCCTCCACGAATCATGGCCAAAAATGTAAGGCTACGAATCCGAATGCAAATCATCCTAATCCACCACCAGCTTGGAGAGCTAGAACACCACTTAACCCCACTCCTCCATTGCATGCTTTGCCTTAGAATACTGAAAAGTCATTACCTAAATTCTATCCGGGAGAAGGAATTTTTGTAGATGATCACCTACAAAGTTTTTTCTTGGCCTTAGAAGGTTTGGTGGTAGATCATGAAGATGTAGTATGTAGACTATTTCCACACACTCTTAAAGGTAAAGAAAAATCATGGTATTTTGGCTTACAGGAAAATTCAATCACCGAATGAGATACGTTTGAAAGGATGTTTAAGAACAAGTTTGGTAGCCAAAGAGCTACTGCTACTTTGATGAAGGAATTACTTGCTGTAAGGAAGGAAAAGATAGAGAAAGTACAATATTTTAGTCAGAGATTTGCCGCACATTTAAATAATTTCAACGCTGCCATAAATCTTGCTGAAGAGACTTTAATTGAATATTACACTTTAGCCCTTGGCCATGGCATAACAATGTTCGTTAAAAGACTAGTAAAGCCTTCCTTGGTGGAAACTTATGAGGAGGTTGTAAAAATAGAAGCTGGACTCGAAAGCATAAATAAATATTCTGCAGAGCCAAAGGTAAGAAATTTCAGTGGCAAGAAACCTTTGTTGTTGACAAGGCCCAAGGATGAACATTCCCATGAATTAGAAATTGTGGTCAAAATGGTACATAATTTATCTAACAAAATTGTGGACATGGAGAAAGAAAAGGAAGCCAAGAAATAGTTCAAGCCTTGTTACAAGAGAAGAGATGAAAGTGGTCCATCCCAACCACCCACTCACAGTCCGTCTGCTATGAATTTAACTGAAGTTGGAATGGAAATTTTTTGCACATTTCATCAAGAACCTCACTCCGAAAGGAACTTCCCACAGTGGATTAACTCCATGAATTTGGTTATGAATCAGTTGTTATACTCTAAATTAACATAAACTATTGTCGAAGAGGAAAAGGCTCATAGATCGGAGGAGGCACCTGAGGAAACTTCCATGGTTTTGTGGGATTGTGCACCCATGTTGGGGTTAGAGAATGAAGAACCCGCTAAGGAAATACAATTGTCAGCTGTAAATGTTACAATGAGAAGCAAAGTTCCACGGATTTAGGATAATACATTACTTCCCAATATTAAGAAAATTCAGGAGAATATGAAGAAAATTCAGGAGAATATGAAGAAAATCATAAATAATATATAGACTCCACCTATACCTAATTTGGTCATAACAAGGCAGGATTCCCCCTCAATTAGTAAGCTGATCAAGGCTGCAAAAAACAAGGTAGAAAGTGTCAATAAAAGTTCAACACAGTGTGAGATGGGGTATGATATAATAGAGGATATCAAGAAGACTAGGGAAAATATTTCTTTGTTCGAAATGTGCAATATACCACAACAGAGAAAGAAGCTCTTGAAAGGCTTTGATGCACCCATAAATAAAACCCAAGGTGACATTCAGTCTGAGGAAGAGATCAGTGAAGCAAGTATGGGGGGGAATCCAAATCTAGAACACTACCTTTTCACTTTCTTTCGAGATTTTTAATCACAATGTACACAACTGTCTAGTAGACTCTGGAGCAGTTGCAAATGTTATGACTCTTTCCATCTGTAAAAATATAAATGGGAAACCCACGCCTTCTACAGGAAAAATAATACAATTGGATAGAACCACAGCGAATGTAGTGGGATAAATGAATGATGTATTGATACAATTAGCTGCAGACGAAAGAGTGTGCCAATTTATAGACATTATGGTAGTATATATACCCGAGGATTATGGCCTAATTTTGAGCCGAGAATGGTCTGCGAAACTAGATGGATATTCTGCTGCCGACTGATCACATTTATGGTTGCCTTACAAAAACTGCCATAATCATATTAAAGTATTAAGAGAACTACATTTGAAGTATAATGTGATGCAACTAGAAGGCAAGAATGAATCGGTAAATTTTTCACATTCGGTTTTGGGAAATTGTTTTATTGAACTTGAACTGGGAAATTACCAAGCGGAAGAAGCCAACAATGAATCAAACATACAGCCCGAGCTCCTTCATTTTTTGCGGGCTGATAAATTTGACTGTAACTTAGTTAACTTAGTCTCAGATGTAGAAATTAGCACTAGTACAATAGATAGGTTTTGGGTTTTATATTTTGATGGTTCAAAAACTTAGGAAGGATCAGGAGTCGTCTATATCCTAATCGATATAGAAAACAATAAACATTTTCTTTCTTGTAGATTATAATTTGAATGTACCAATAACATAGCCGAGTATGAAGCATTAGTCCAGGGTTTGAAAAAGGAAATTGAGTTCAAAGTAAAAAATTTAAAGGCTTATGTTGATTCTGAAATCATCGTTAAACAGGTACGAAATACAATTCATTGTTTATCACCGCATTTAAAATGATATCAAAGCGAAGTTTGGGACCTCCTAGCAAATTTTGATGTGTTTAATATTAATTCAATTCCTAGGTTGAAAAAAGCAACAGCTAACTTGTTAGCTACTTCAATTGCAAGGCTTGTTCCTACTAATAATAGATGTATAATTGAATTGATTTTTAGGCTTGTAGTACCAGACAACATCACTAATTTGAGAGTGTTCGATGATGATCCACAAATCTTAGAGTTTTTAACTAATGATGAAAATTTCAAAAAGTCTGTAATTGATCATGAGGAACATCAAGCAAATCTCCAAAATGGGAACTTCATACCCAAAGGGGTTGGAACTTTGGAAGGAATGTTTGATTTGAATAACAAATTGAAAAGGCCAGCCAATGTCAAAACACACAGTTCATCTATACAATTTGAGCTGGTGAATTTGGGGTCAGAAGCAGAACCCAAATATGTAAACTTGGGAAAGCGCTACTCACCAGGGGAAAGAAGCAAATTCATTAGCTTGTTTAAATAATATAAGGATGTATTTTCTTGGACATATGAATACCTTAAGACTTACGACACCTGCATTATACAACATGTAGTCCCAATTAAAGTGGGATTCAAACTGTTTCAACAACCCTTGAGAAAGATGCATCCTAAACTAGAACCCCTGATCCAAAATGAAGTAAAGAAGCTCCTTGATGCCAAGATTATATTTAGAGTTAGACACTCGGAATGGGTTGGAAATTTGGTGCCAGTGAGAAATAAATTTGGTAAAATTAGACTTTGAGTATATTTTAGGAACCCAAATCGTGCCTTAGACAAAGATAACAACCTGGTCCCTCCCATTGAGCAAATATTGCAAATGGTCTCAGGATCTGAACTGTTCTCTCTGCCAGATATATTTTTAGGCTACAACCAAGTGTTGGTAGCAGAATAAGATCGACTGAAGACCACTTTTAGAACTAAATGGGGGACTTTTGCATACATAAGGATGCCTTTTGGTCTTATTAACATTGGAGCAACATTCCAAAGGGTGATGGACCTAGCTTTCCAGGGTTTGATTGGCCACAACGTGGTGTTTTATTTGGATGATGTTATAGTTTTCTCCAAGAAAAGAGAAGAACATATTTTTAATCTAAGGCAATTTTTTTATCGATGTCGAAAATATGGCATCTCTCTAAATCTGAAGAAATGTTTTTTCACTGAATTAGAAGGAAAGCTTATGGGTCACATAATTTCTAAGAAGGGGATCTCCATAGACCCAGAAAGGATTAAAGCTATAACACAGATACCTTTACCCCATAATAATAAAGGAATGCAATATTTCATGGGGACAATAAACTTTGTGCGAAGGTTTGTGCCTGATTTTGCTCAAATAGCCAAACCTTTGCAATAGATGGTCAAGCAAAGTGTTCAATTTAAATGGATTGACTTAGAGAAAAGTGCATTCAAAAAAATTAAACATCAATAGCTCATGCAACTTCTCTCAAAAGTCCTAAGTTTGAGAAATATTTTATTCTGTACACTTTTGCTTCAGACAACTCCCTAGCAGTAGTGCTCACGCAAAAAGAAGAAGGGGGAGATGAATACCCCATATCGTTCATCAGCACTCGGTTACAATGTGCTGAGTTGAATTACCTTGCAGTTGATAAACAATCATATGCAGTTTTTAAGACGACAAAACAATTCAGGCCATACATACTTAAGAACAGAACCAAAGTAGTTGTTCTACACCCGACAGTCCAGACTCTTTTTCGTGCAAAAAGAGTTAGGAGAGAGAAGTGGAAACTAGGTGACAACCTTGCAGGAGTATGCCTTAGAATATAAACCGGCAACTATCATAAAAGGGCAAGGAATTTGCAAACTAATGGCTGAAATTTAGGATGATGAAGATGCTGATTAGAAGAATGAGGCTGAATTGCACATGATTGATGTGTGTCCTATATTTACAGCCCCACAATCCTGGTACAGAGACCTGGTGCACTATCTTCAATAGGGGTACTTTCCTAAACATTGGAATTCCAAGCAAAGAAGAGAATTATGCATAAAGTCAGCATCATATCAGATAATTGACGGAGATCTTTTTAGAAAAAACTATGATAGAGTTTTTCTCAGATGTTTGGAATGAGAAGATGCAGCCAAAGTCGTGAAAGAATTGCATGATGGCCCCGCTGGAGGTCATTTTTAAGGATACACTACAACACACAAGATTCTAAGGGATGGATACTATTTCCCGACTTTGTTTAAAGACGCTCATGCTTACGTAAGGAAGTGTGATACATGCCAAAGGAGCGGTGGGAGACAAGCAAAGGCAGCAGGGCCATTACAACCAGTTATTATTTCTGAACCATTCGAGCAATGTGGAATTGATATTATTAGAGACATTAATCCAAACTCTTCATTGCAACACAAGTACATCCTCATGACCATAGATTATTTTACCAGATGGGTGGAAGCAATCCCGTTACGGAAAGTAAATGAAGATGCGGTTATGGATTTCTTACAAGACCATATTATGACCAGGTTTGGGGTTCCAATTTCTCTGGTTTTTGATAATGCATCTTATTTTTCGTCAATTAAGCTTACTGCATTTACTAATGAGAAAGGAATTAAATTACATTATTCTGCTAACTATTATCCATAAGGTAATGGGTGAGCTGAATCTACTAATAAAAATCTCGTTAGAATTCTAAAGAAGATTGTCATAGAAATCTAGAGAAGATGGCATATAGCTCTTCCAAATGCATTTTGGGTTGATCGAGTTACACCCAAGAAATCCTTAGGTGTGTCACCCTATACCTTAGTTTATGGAAAGGAAGCCATCCTGCTCCCTAACATTTTGTTTCCTTCTTCTCAATTAGCCCAAGCATATATAGTCTCTAATAGCGAGGTTTTACAAGCTCGAATAAATACTCTACTAAAATTTGAAGAGTCTAGATCAAAGTCCAAGGAAAGGTTTAAGCATAAGAGATTGTGAAAGGATGGCTTGACAAGCACAAGTCCAGGAATAAAGAGTTTGAATTAGGATTTTTGGTTCTAAAGTGGGATCACCCGCATGATGAAAAGGGAAAGCACACTAAGTTTCAACATTTATGGATAGGCCCATTTCAAATTGACATAAATCTATGCCCCTTGACATACAAGTTACAGTATTTGCAGGGGTGGGAAGAGAATCTGCTAGTCAATGGTTTGGTTCTCAAACCTTATTTTACTTAATGCTTTTGAAGTTTTATTTACATAAATAAACCTTTGTTTTTTTGCTTAATTTTTCTTAGTTAGGTTGATTTTCTTTCTTTTCAGCTGATTTATTTTAGTTTTTTTATTTTCTTATTTCATTTTTCAAATAAGCCAGTGCAACTTTTGGCATTTGGAGGACATTGGAATTTTGGGCAAACTGCAAATATTCTTTTGACCAGAAGGCTGCTTATTGGATTTACCTATATCAAAAAATATATCAGGATAAGATTCTTTATTTTGATAGACTATTTGAAGGGAGTTTATCTTATGAACACATTGAAGTCCTATTTAACCCCTGTTAAATAACTAAGGTAAGAGGAGTTTATAATACTATTTTGGGGCTCCATCCACTTCACGTTAAAGTCTGTCCTAGGAAGCTAACAACAATGGACCTGCAGAAAGGAAGCAGGATGGATAGGTGTATGGTATTTAAAATGATCCCATGCCATAAATAAAATCCAAAATGCCTAAAAGAGTCAAATTTCCTAGAAAGAAAGCGTACATCAAAAGACTTACTGAGTACAATCAGTAAGAAGATAAGATTGCTCAAAGGATCTTGTTCGTCCGTGAGTTGAAAACAAATTATCTCTCACATAAAGGGACACTATGGATGGAGGAACCTAAATCAAGTTTCAAATGAAATGAGAAATCCGGGAAGACTCAAAGAGACAAAAGTATAAAAGCATCAAAAGAATGCAAAATGAAAGGGAATGAGGAACAAACGAATATGTCTATCCATACTCTGTTATGATCCTGTGGTGTTTAAGCTATAAGAAACCGGATGCAGAAGCAAATGAACCCCATCTTTTTCCCTCAAAAGAGTTATCAGGACTCTGAAAATATGGTTACCCTACCCTAGTGGACCATAATCAATGTTAAAGTTCTAAATATTACATTCCTAGAAAGGTATGGAAATCTTAAAGAAATCTTGAAAAGTTTTGGGATGAGTTGATTTAACAGAATACAATAAAGCAGTTTTTGGTCTTAAAAGTTAGTTTTTGTAGATATCCGTGTTTGCCAGCTAGTCGCCAATTATTGTTGTTGCAATTACTACCCTAAAAAAATTTAGCATTTTTTTAGGGCCCCCCTTTGAAATTTTAGTTTTGCTTCTTAGGCATTTTTTTTTAAAATTTTGAAATCCAACATTCATGACTTATTTTCATCATTGGGGAAGTTCAAGAAATGGTTTTTTACCGTAAGGCCAAAAAAATCTTTTTATTTGCAACAAAGGGTGATTGTCAATTTTTAATCCAAAGCGGCAGGTGTATTTTGAGTTTTGATCTGCTACGGTGGACAGTTTGTCAAGTTTGAGCCGCTACAGTGGATGTTTCTTGGTTTTCTTAAGCCCCATCAGAACAATTTCATCCGCTGCATTGGAAGATTTCAGAGATCCGTGCCGCAATGACGGGTGGGATCTTGGTTTGATTATCGGAACTACTTCTGATTCTTTTTGTCCCACTTTGTTGGGCGGTGGTTATCTCTCTGCCACAATGACAGATGTTTGTCGCCTTCCATGCCCGATCCTTATTTTTTTGTAACTCGCTGCATTGGGTGAATGCTTTTCTCTTTGCCGCAATGGCGAAGGTGTTCTTTCTCGATAGCCCCATCCTCATTGAGCTCGCTTCAGCGAGAGATATTGTCAATTTTGAGCTGCTACGATGCTTTTCATTCAATATTCTTTTTGACGTCATTTTCACTGCTGATGCCGCAAAGGAATGCAGGTGTATTGCTAGGTCTTGAGCCGATAGTTGCGGCCATGTTGGGTTTTTTCGAGCTATCGTTGTAGAGGGTTTTTTCAACTAATTGACTTAGCTTCAATCAGCCTATGCACTCTGTTTTGGCTCCAACGACGTTTGGACCTTGCGCATGCGACTTTAATGCTTTACCTACCATTTTAATGGTTTTTTGCCCGTGGATGTCTATTTGTACGCCGATAGAAAGGTTTTACCACTGATTATTTTACGGTGATCATTTTAAAGGCGTTAGTCGCAATTTTTATCCTGTTCGAAGCATTCAGGTGATTGGTTCAAGCCTCCATTTGGAGCCCATGTGGCATATCAGGCCAAGCATCCACGACTATTGTCAAGCCTTTCGCCTTCTAGGTAGGTTTTTGTTTACCTTCTATTTTGATTGGTGGTTTAATGAGAGCTACAATCTGTGAGTTGTTGATATGCCATGCAGGGGTGGGTAGGTGGTTTGTTTTTAGGTTCAAAAAGGCTTTCTCCTTGCATTTTAGGTTTAGCCATTTTCCTTTCAAGGTTTTTGAACTTATCGTGGCTGCCTTACCTTCTCATAGAGATTCACCAGTTTGTTCGGAGGCGTTTTGCCCACGAGCCTGTTAGCTAATGATGAATCTCCAGAGGCTCGAGATTTTCATCGGCATGGAGCTGACTTGGTTCTCGACTTTGGGTGATAGTGGAAACTGTGGTTTTCCCGCTTCAAGAAAACCCTTTAGGCCTTGGCTATTGTATTGTGTCTTCCCGTTTAGAGATCGTGATCCTAGTGTGTGGACCTAGGGCATCGCCATCGTCCAGCCTTGGTGCATCGCCTGCGGGCTGTGAGCCTCTTAGAGTTTTTCGTGTCTGTGGGCAGAAGGTTATCACAGGTTTTTGAGTTATTTTCCATTCTAGAATGCAGAGGCCGAGGCTCACCTCTGTCTAAGGTTTTTGCTACCGAAGTTTTGACCTACTGAATTGCGGGTTGTTTTTCTTGTCCCAATGGGTGAGGATAATGGGGTAAGGAAGAATACTAGTTTGTGTCACATATCATAGTCATTTATCTTTTCTTATTTGAATGCATAAGTTAGTTTAATGATGTAAACGATGAGACATTTTTTATGTTATTGCAGTCACAGCTTATACTAGATAACATGACAAAGAAGGGGAGAAAGAAGGAAAAGATCGTAGATGATGACTCAGATGCAGAAATATCACCCACAACAAGGGTAGAAATAATCTATGAAGATACAAATTCAGTCACTGGGGTAGAACCCAAATTCAAATGGGGTCAAATTTACCACATGCTTGTGGAGAAGAAGGCTCCAGAGGCAAGGTTGGAAGTACTAGCCTTATATGAAAATATACTGATATCTGGAATCACCAAGGAATCCTCTAGGCCAGAGATGTTTCCTTGCACAGAGGTCATCGAATGGATTCTTCCCAAAGTGGATGCAGCAGGGAAGATAATGGACAATGTGGAGGACAAAGGATTTTCATCATTCACACTTGGATTTATAGAAAAAGCATACAACCTACCTCCATCAGAAACTAACATGACAACTGACTGGGTCAAAGATTTAAAATTTGATTACATAGATACTAAAGATGATGGTAGCTGAAGGGAAGAATTTCAAGCACAAGCGATCTAGGGAATACGAAATTGCTCATTTACATACCCCATATAGAATGGTAGTACTAATGTTGAATAAGATTTTCGTCAGAGCTGATGGTAGAACTTATAAGTTTGGATGGATCCTACTAATTTCCCATGTAGCCATGAAAGGGATAATTTTCAACTAGGCTGATATAGTAGCCAAGAGTCTATCTACTTCCATTACTACAGCCCAAGAAGGTTTGCACCAAAGAAAATATGAATTCTATAAGGGATATTTCTTGATTGATTTCATACTTTGCTTTCACCCGTTTGAAAATCTCAACTACACATGGAAGGGAGGGAAGGCCCCTATTTATGCATCTTATCATATACCGTGGGCACGCAAATACCACAGCCACTACAAGCTAATCTGTGAAGAGTTCCTGATCCCTATGTACCAACTAGTTTTCCTAGAAGAGTGTAAGTGCCTATCTGAGGGAGCTTTGGAGTCTATCAAAGAGTTTTGGGATTACCTCTTCTATGAAGAAGGCACATATCTCAGGATGTATGGGGGGACTAAACACCCTCATTGTTGCTAAGATATGCTACAGATTACATAGTCCATAAGGAAGTTGTGAGACAACTTTTCTTGGATGGATTTGAAAGTCACTTGTTTGATCTGAAAAAAGTTGTGTTTCCACCACTACCTTTTTATGTGGGGATTTATAAGTTTGCTAAAGTCAAGAGTGCCCCAGATTTTGTTAAGGAACTAGAAATATTTCACTTTGGAGAAAAGATCTTTGACAGGAATAACTCACAGGGTAAAGTTGCAGCCCATTGAGCACTCCTTAAGGTAAATTTCTAATATACTGACCATGTGGACAAGGATGAAGAAATATACAGGAATATCTGCAACATGACCGCTTTAAACAAGCGGTTAAAAAAGAAGACCACAATAGCTAGAGTTAAAGGCAGAAGCAACGGACATCCAGAACCAAAGGGTCAAGAAGAAGAAGCTGCAAGAAAATCAAAAGAAGAGACTACATGAAGACTAAGAAAAATTCTAGTTGAATAAGCCCAACGAGAAAAAGAAGAAGAAGAAGCTTCTAGAAAAGAAAAGGAAAAATAAAAGAGAAAGGAAGAAGAGGCTATCTTGGAGAAGATTGCAGAGTTAGAAAAATCAGTAGCTCAAGAAACTAAAAATTCAGAGCAGGAAGCGCAAAACCAAGAAAAATCCATAGAAGAACAAAGAAAGAAAGATCAGGAGGACCTGGATAGTGAATATCAGCGACAAAGCCCTACTCAAGAGAATCCGAAGTGTTAAACTAGCAGCAACAAGGAAGGTCTTCTTGCATGCATGTGTTCTTGCATGAAAAAGGCTTAAATGAGGAAGCCAATTGTATTTAATTATTTTTCATAAGTTTAATTTGGAAAATAACTAAAGTGATCTAAATTAAATTTAGTGAACCACTAGTTAAAGTGAAAGTGAAATTTGGGTTTTTGCTTTACCACTAGTTAAAGTGAAAGTGAAATTAGGGTTTTCGCTTTACCTAAATTAATAAAAGAGAGCTCAATTGGAGGAGGGAACACACACACTTGTATATCGACAAAGACAAGATGTAGACAAGGAGAGAAAGTTAGACAAAGGATTTAGCCGAGAGGACGGAGGAGCGAGCAACAGGATCATCGAGCTTTGTATAGTTGGGCCGTACACTCACACAGGAGGGTGTTGAGGTTTAGCTAGGATTTTCCTAGTGATTCTGCCGGGTACTGCAATCGCCAAGTTTGGGTGAATTTGCAATGATTGTAAAAGTTCCATATTTTCTCATAATAAAATCTATATCTGACTGTAGCACCGGTTTTCTCAACTTTAGTTTTTCTGGGGGTTTCCATACCCAAAATAATAGTGTCAATATCATGATGTGATGTTGTGATTTATTTCTCAGTTTTATATTCCGCTGCATACTGTAAAAGATATTCATGTGTGGTTATCAATTGATATTTTGCATGCACTGTTTAGCCCTAGTTGAATATTAAAGGAAAATTTACATGGTATCAGAGCTCTGGTGAGCTAAAGCTGAGAGATTTGCAGCAGCAATGATAGATTATGGGCATATCTATAGGAAGACACAAACCTAGACTTCCATATCTAGGGTTTGAAACGTACACTTCACTATGGCCGTGCAGTTGAGAGTTGACGATAGAATCCAGGGTGCTCATAAATTTCCTACATGGAAAGAAAGGATCACAAGGATCCTGGACATCAGTGATGCAGAGGAGCAGATTGACTCCATGAAGGTTGCACCCATAGATTCAACAGATTTAGCATCTTGGAAGAATATTGATTCCAGAGCCATGCTGATTATCATGGATGGAATGAAGGACCATATAGTCCCTCACCTCTTTGGTAACAAGACCGTAGTAGAGATGTGGACGGCTTTGGAGAGTCTGTACGAAAGTAAGAATGAGAACCGGAAGATGGTGTTGCAAGAGAGGATGCGCAACACCAAGATGGCCAAGGGAGAAGGAGTGGTGCCTTATCTCACGAGGATCACACATATTAGGGATGAGCTTGGAGCTGTTGGCTCCAAGACAGATAATGAGGAGCTAGCTCGAATAGCCCTCAATGGCTTCTCTAAGCCATGGGACACCTTTGTCAAAGGTGTTGTGGCTAGGGAGAATCTCCTTGATTGGCAGAGACTATGGGATGACTTTGTGCAGGAGGAGATCCACATGGGTCGAGGATCAGGTTCATCCAGTAGTTCCCCATAGATTGTTGATGAGGAGGCTCTATCCCTTACAGGGAAGAGCAAGGGGAAGGAAAAGACGAAGAAGGATGGTAAGAAGAACCTTGACGTGTCAAAGGTCAAGTGTTTTATCTGCCACAAGAAGGGACACTTTTCCTTCGAGTTCCTAGACAGGAAGAAGAAGAGTAACACTTAGATGGTTGGATCTACAGAAGTGGATGAGTTCAGCAGGAACTTCGATGAGGAGTTTTGTTTGATAGCTTGCATGGCAAGCACCACAAGGAGAAACATATGGTACATTGACAGTGGAGCATCTAGTCACACGACTGGACAAAAAATATTCTTCAAAGACTTGTAGGAGGGTGGAAAAGGGATCCATGTTGAACTGGGTGATGATGCATGGTATCAGGCGCAGGGAGTTGGAACTCTTTCATTTGAGAGGGAGTCTGGAAAAGCCCTCAGTTTTGCTGATGTGTTATATGTTCCAGGACTGACCAAGAACCTTATATCAGTCTCCACTCTGGAGGGCAAGGGATATCAGGTGAAGTTCCATGACCATAGAGTGTATATCAGGCCCAAGGGGTTAGATAGGAGCTTGGATTGGGTGATTGGTAGAAGGAGCGGGAAAGTGTACAGATTACACTTTGAGCTTGCAAAGGCTCTAGTCAGTAGCAACAACAATAGTCAGGGTGAGTTGTGGCATAGAAGGATGGCACACTTACACCATGGAGCACTGAAGCATTTGAGACAGGAATTCATTGAAGTTCCTTAGGTACAGGAGGAAAAGCATAACCACTACAAGGGTTGTTCTTTGGGGAAGAATATTAGGAAGCCTTTCCAACAGAGTGAGCACAAGTCTAAGGAGCCCTTGGACTTGGTGCATTCGAATGTATGTGGACCTATGAGTGTCCATTTGTTCAGTGGTTATAGTTAATGTGTAACCTTCATTGATGACTATTCCAAGAAAACCTAGATCTATTTCCTGAAGGCCAAGTCAAGGGTATTTGAGAGGTTCTGAGAGTTGAGGACTCTTGTAGAGAACCAAACAGGAAAGAAGATTCAGGTGTTGAGGACAGACAACAGGGGTGAGTACAGTTCCAATGAGTTCATGGAGTATTGTTCAGCTGAGGGGATAAAGAAGGAGAACATTGTGCGCCATACCCCACTATAGAATGGAGTTACATAGTGGAAGAACATGACTATGTTTGTTGCAACCAAGGCTATGCTATTTGATCAGGGATTACCACTATTCCTTTGGGCCGAGGCATACAAGACAACAATATACATTCAGAACAGGTGTCCCCACATAGCCTTGGGGAGGAAGACATCGGAGGAGGTCTTCACAGGCACTAGGCCAGATGTGAGTCACATTCACATATTTGACAGTGTCTTCTATTGTCATGTTCATGCCGACAGTAGGAAGAAGCCAGACCCTTTTGGAGAGAAGGGGTTACTTGTTGTTTACAACAAGATTTTGAAGGCATATAGAGTTTACATTCCTACTCATAGGAGGATCATTGTGAGAAAGGATGTCCAGTTTGATGAGGACAGGGCCTTGCAGAGATATATGGACTTACCAACAGAGTAGAAACCAACACATGAGTCAGGAGTCAAGTTGGAGGAGCCATATGTACAGGTATAGGTACAGACACAACGTACATGTTCTAATGGTCAGAGGGAGTCAGGTGGACAAGATCCTTTAGTCATTGACTTGAAGGATGAGCTGCAACAGGAGATAGATATCCAACAACCTCAGTAGGTTGACACTAGGCCAAGGCCTAAGTGGTTTAGATCCATAGTGTAGGATTCCAGCATGCAGCAAACAGAAGCGTGGAGAAGTACAAGGCGTGCTTCGTGGGAAAGGGGTTTTCACAGAAGGAGGGTATTGATTATGAGGAGACCTTTGCCCTTGTTTCCAGTTATTCTTCCATTCAGACCATTATCTCACTAGCAGCTTAGATGGGTTGGCGTGTCCATCAGATGGACGTCAATACTACCTTCCTCAACGGAGTTATAGAGGAGGAGGTGTATATTGAGTAGTCAAAGGGGTTTGATGTGGAGAACATGGAGACGCATGTATGCAGACTGCATCAAGCTCTTTACGGGCTCAAGTAGGCACCTCAAGCATGGTACTCAAGGATTGACATCTATCTACAAGAGATGGGATTTCAATGGAGTGAGGCTGACCACAACCTGTACTTCTTGATAGGTAAGGTGCCTCTCATACTGGTCTTATATGTGGATGATCTCTTTTTAACAGGAGATGAGAGGTTGATTGGAGACTGTAAGTCCAATCTTGCAGTATAGTTTGAGATGAAAGACCTTGGGTTGATGCGTTACATTTTGGGCTTGGAGGTTTGGAAAAGAGATTGATGCTTCTTCATCGGACAGGGGAAGTATGAAGTAGAGATCCTGAAGAGATTCAGGATGGAGGACTACAAGCCTATGTCCATACCTTTAGTTTCCAACCGGAGGAAGATTGATGCATCAGGGTTTGATGGATTTTATCCTACCTTGTATTGTCAGCTTATCAGATCGCTTATGTATTTGGTCAAGACTTGACCAGACATCAACTTTGTAGTCAACTCTTTGAGTCAGTTCATGGTGGACCCTCAGAGAGTGTATTGGATGGCTGCGAAGCACATACTTCACTTGATCATAGGTACAGTGGAGTATGGATTGGTTTATGAGTGCAGGGGGAGTGTACAGTTAGCAGGTTTCACAGATGTTGACTGGGCAGGATGTGTAGAGGACAAGAAGAGTATTTCAGGTTGTTGTTTTAGCATCAGATCAGGGGTTGTCTCTTGGTTCAACAGGAAGCATAAGTGAGTTGCATTGAGATCAGTAGAGGCTGAGTACATGGCAGCCAGCATGTCTGCTTGTGACGGTATGTGGTTGAGGAAGTTACATGCAGGGTTTTTCAAGTGTGAGCTAGAGGCTACAATAGTTCACTGTGACAATTAGAGTGGCATTAGGCTATCTGAGAATCCAGTGTTCCATGACCGGAGAAAACACATAGACATCAGATCCCACTTCTTTAGAGAATGTGTTCATAGGGGAACCATTTGGTTGGAGTACATACAGACATATGAGTAGGTGGTAGATATTTTCACCAAGGCACTTTGCAGACAAAGTTTTGGGGTTTCCTTACCCAAAAAAATAGTGTCAATATCGTGATGTGATGTTGTGATTTATTTCTCAGTTTTATATTCTGCTGCATACTGTAAAAGATATTCATGTGTGGTTATCAGTTGATATTTTGCATGCACTGTTTATCCCTAGTTGAATATTAAAGGAAAATTTACTAGGAGAACCTCCCTTCCACTTCAAGCAATATACTCACCGGAGGGAATCTCCCTATGGTTGAATTGGGGTTGTTGCCATTTACCTCGTCTAAACAACATGAAGTTGCATGATTGGAGGACATATTTTTTGACCCCAAACGAAAGTCCATTGTGTGGAAAGTGAAGAAGACTTTAAAGATGGGAACTCAACATGGAATCACCATAGTGACCGAGAAGACGGTTGTAAAAAATGTAGAAGAAGATCCCAAATAAATGGCCTCCATGGGTGTTGCAACTACAACTACAAATGCTCATAATATTAGCAAGCTCATTGAAACCCTTGATCAATATAAAGGTAAAATGGCAGAAATGAAGGAGGTTTTAAGGAAGGAGGAAAGAGTAGGCCGAGAGTCTAAGAGAAAGTATGAAACCGCTCTTTCATACTATGAGAAGCTTTAACAAGACTACCAAATCCTAGGAGAGGAAAGGGATAATTTGAAATAGTCAAACATGATCCTTGATAGGGAAAAGTGGAATTTAGAAAGTAAGATGGTGGAATGGAAGTGCAGAAATCCGGAGCTGACCAACAGACGGAGTAGTATAAATATCAGATTGCGGAACTAGAAGCCCAAAATGGCTCCTTGGAAATACTTTTGAAGGCAACCAATGAAAGGAAAATAGATATTGCACCTTTAAGAGAGCATGATCTCTTACTTAGAAGAAAAATATACCAAGTGCATGTCTAGCTGGCAGAAGATGTTTTCTGGATCAAGCAAGCAAAAGATCGACTGCAGGAGAACTCAACAGTGGCTACTAAATTCAAGGACAAAACCCAGGAAATTGCAGAGACCCTACAAGGCCGGCTGACATGGTTAGAAACAAACACAAAGCATCCAGAAAACACTGCTGTAAAAAGTCCAAAAAAGTTGCAGATCGAATATGATATTGTAAATTTCAGTAGTAGAGCTGCCGAGAGGTTGATGGAAGCAATGGAAAAGACAATGGACAAATGTGCAGAATTTTACAAGAAAGTGCTTATAACTCACAACAAATGTTTGACCTCTTCAACACAAAGGCTACAGGAGTTTCTAGCACATGAAGAACACTTAAAACAATCGAAGGATAGGCTATAAGAAGATGAGTTAAATATTCAGCTGGTTAAAGGTTTAGATTCAAAGGTGATAAAGAGTTTAGTGGCCCAAGCAACAATTAGTAATTGTCTATTGGAAGATCTGCTGAGAGTGACTCCTCCAAGAGCAGCAGAAATAAAAGGCCAACTGTTCAAGCATGAGGTCACGATCAGATTTTTAGAGCCCACAAAGTTCGAGACAATTTCCTCAGATGCTTGGAACTGGAAGCAATTCATAAATAGTTTGACTGAGTCCACTTAAGTGGTTTTGTCCTATCCACACATGGATATATTTGTAATATTTTCTATTTACTTTTTGAACACACTAAAGTCAAACTTTATGTAACCAGAATTTAAGTAAGCCCAAAGGGCAGGGAGACCAAAAGTCATTTTGAAATGTATAAATATAGGTAGAGTCGAATAGGAGAAGGAATTTTCTAGCTCTAATTTGTGAAATACTTGTTGTAAGAAGAACTGTTTCTTATTATAATAAAGATGATCAAAATTCTGTTGGAGAAGGAGCTGTTGGAGTTTCAAATGTATCCTGTGTAGATGGATGAATATAGAACTATTTATGTTTTAGCTTACCCTACAAATATGTGAGACCGTTCTAACTTCTGAACTATTTCTATGTTGTGAATGCTTTCGTTTCCTTGTTATGAATCTTATGTAGCAAATGAGTAATGAATGGTTGAAAAAACACTGAGCTATCTCTATGTTAATTTTTATACTATGTTTATGTATTCCAAATTTATCAGCTACTTGTAAAATTCTTATTGCAAAAAATGCAGTACATTACTCATCTAAATAGTAATCTTTCTCCCTGGGGATAGGATAGATAGGATATTTTAGTTTAGTATAGATGTTATTTTCTTTCCATGATTCAGGAACAAAGGGTATAAGATGGGAGGTAAGAATCTACGCATCACATTGTGAAGTCTTTGCTTCCTAATCATCTGCATTTAATTTAGGCACTTGCAAATCATTCATAATAACGTAAAAAACACACATAAATGTAAAAAACACACATGAAGGTAAAATAGATTTAAACCTTCATTTAACTCTATGGTAGCGGGGCTGGTAACCGAACGGATTCCCCGCACCAAACGATAAACGGGTTTAATTGGGGAGAATCCCTACTGTTGGTACCTGGGATTTTTTCGGCATCAACAAGGACTAATATAAGCCATTTAATCTTGATTGTTGCGTAACTTCATCCTTCCACCTATCTTTTGCGGAACTGATCCTCAGTTGCTGTATCTAGGGTGGGACTAACCTCTGCCTTCAAATCTTAACCCTTCACAGAACTTTATCACTTCATATGTGTTTAACCTCTTCCCTATTTCATTTAGAAACAACATTGGATGATCGATCTGAGTCGTTCAACTTGCTATAGGGTTATTCATTTATCATTCACCCTGTAGCCTGCAACCTGTAACGGGGTTATTCCTTTTTTATTCTGGATACCTACAACCTTTAGTCTGACACCATATATTTGACTTCCGATAACTGATTTGAAATCAATGAGAACTAATTTACTCAACAACTAGATCAAGGGGGGAGCACTTTTTCCCCAATGATTCCTTGTCTAAGTCAAAATATAAGATAACATAATATGCAACATGATAATACATCAAGGGGGTCACCTTAGGGGATTAATTCTCCCTAGTCCCCATTACAAAATCAAAATATAAGATATAAAAATGTAATACATTATATAGCCAAGTTGAGGGGCACCCCTTGGAGGATGTCCTCCTCCCTAGATGAGCCATAAATATAATCTTGGATAAACTGATGTGAAACTGGTGTATAAGTGTCCGGAGAGACATAATACATAATTTGGATAGATTTCTCTGCCATTTCCTTGACCACACAAGCCAAATCGATTTTCTCAATGATTTCCCAGTTCATTTTTTATGGCACATCCTCTAAAAATCATAAAAATCATCATAACTTCATTCATGATGAGAATTGGGGAAAACTGATGGCACAAGAGTATCTAGATAAATAGTAGATTGGTATAAGTGAATACTCATACCCCTAGAACACTATGGTGCTCTAGGAGAACCAAAATAACTACAATAATAATATAATATGACTAATAATAAAATGATAATAATCATTGCTCATGAAGTCTAAGGCCAAACTCTAAAATGAAAACTGCAGTATTGGTCATGGGTATGTTTAGAGAAAATATAAGCACTATTGATTTTCTAGACACTTCCTTCAGAACTATGTTTGACTTGGTCAACTGGGTTGACCAGGTCAAAATACCCAAACTGAAGGTGAGATTGTTATAGCGGATTTTACCACTCCAGGTGAATCACACTTGTATGGCCTTTCCCCTGTCCCTCTGCAGACTCCTTAGACCCCTTGGACCATTTTTTGTCCTTTGATGTTTCCTTGAGCATCCTTAAAAACATGTGAAAATCTATATACGCGACTTTTAAGCCCCTAATCGCGTATATATGCGGGTTTGATCCCTAAAACCGTGTACATCGGGATATGTGCATAATCCAAATCCTTTTGGAGTTTTCCTTGACATGGATCCAACTCACTTGACTCCTGGCCTTCCATATGCCTTTCGATCACTCGGATTCGACCTTTCATTACCCCTTTGAAACGATATATAAGGAACTCTTTGGTACATTGAAAGAAATAAGAGAGAATTGAGAGCAAAGAAACTATAGTCCATTGTTGCTGGAACTTGTGCTTGAGTCTGCATCCCTTTGTCCCTTGGAGCACTTTTGTGTTCTTCCCAACCTTGCCTTTTGCTTGTGAGCTTGCTATCGAGAGATGGAGGATTGAGGTGGTGAAGGCCCAAGTGGGGGATTCAGTTTCTCCAATTCGCAGACGTGCCGACAGAGGCTATATCCATTGTAATCTCTGATTTTATATTAATAGAAATATCTTTTCCTGTCCAATAATGTATGTTTGAATGAATATTTTATCCATGGGATGATTTCAAATGTTTATACATTGTTGATTATATATGCTAGAATATATCTAACACCAAGATATATAGTATGCTTGTCTTGTTTACTTGTTGTTGAGGATGTGATTAATGAATTCAAGCTGAAGTTGGAAAGCTCAATGGGGATCTACTTCAGTTGTCCGGAATAAGGTACGAGGTCTGATCCTTTAGTGTTAGATATTTAATTTCTATTGCATATTGGAAAGGATTGATTTATGGAGTCAAGCTGTCTATTGTGGTACCCCAAGCCATAGGAATTTATCTCTGTAACAGAATTGGCAACTCCACTGGGGAGTTTCTAGTAGTTGTCCTTTGGGGGTTTTCTATCAGCATTCAATGACTTTGAATTGCTCTTTTTCTCTTGTTTCTGTGTCGGGTCTGGGGGCATGTTTTCTTGGTAGTGTCTGATTGGTGTGAAATTTGTCTCAGCTTGTCTGTTTGCCTTTATTTTTATGCACCTTTCTTCCTGTACGCGAGTTTTGAACTCACAGTCGCGTATATACGCGGGTTTATCTACTATTTCCGCGTACACACGTGGGTTTACTGCGAACAGTCGTGTATGCCCTCAGTTTTTCCTTCTAGAGGAAGTTGGATGGTTGTTGGGTGAAT
Organism: Pseudotsuga menziesii; assembly: GCA_001517045.1. NCBI lineage: Eukaryota > Viridiplantae > Streptophyta > Pinopsida > Pinales > Pinaceae > Pseudotsuga > Pseudotsuga menziesii. Next base: position 140,946 of record LPNX010342983.1, read on the forward strand.
TTTGATGATTGCTGAGTCTCCTTTGATACTGCTAGAGTTTGTATACATCCCTGTTTCTGACCAGGGAGGTTTTTTTAGTGTAAAATTTCTTTTTTTTAAGAATGTTCTTGTAATTGCATTTTTGATTTTTTGTTTTGGGATTAGTGCATTAGATTTCTTTTACCTTAGTGCTTTGCTTGAGTGCTGCTTGAGTGTGCTTGTAGAGTCTGAGGGTTGTAGAAACATTCTTTTGCTTTTATATCTCATTTTTGTTTCCAAAAATCCAAAAATATTTGGTTATCATCATGCATTGCATATTGCATTTTGCATAGTACTTGCATTATATTTGCTTTGGAGTATTAGTTAGGATTTCATATAGGAAAGTTTACATTTATCATTTGAAGAGAATTATGCATTTCACGTAGTAGCATACCTTGTTTTTCATGGACATAATGCATTTGCATTGATTGTTAGGTGTGCATTTTACTTCATGTTGTGTCATAACGCCATCAGTTGCACGGCCATATCCCTCTTTTGAGTAATAAAGCCAATTAAAATCAATGCTTAATTCAAATGAACTACACTATTTTATTTGATAGGGTTCACCAACAAGCTTAGGTCTCAGGGTCTTGGAATAGTTCATTGTGAGTCAATTCTCCAAGACCACTAAACAACAACATGTATGTGTTTGTCTAGGTGAGTGTGTGAAATTCCTTGGTATAACCAGTGTTTCTCAGGATCCTCCTCTCAAAAGGGAGTTAAGCACGAGGCAGTGCGAGCGGTTATTTATTGGGATGACCCCTAGTCATAACTGAGTAGCACCGAAGATATTTCCAGGATTATATTCGTATCTGGGGGCTCTTTCGAGCGTTACGAGCTTTGCTACCCTGCCCATACGGTCAATCCCGCCTGCGATTGTCCGCTTGAGCATTGATTATATTGAGGTGACCTTAGTGGACTTACCTAGGATATCGAGGGGGTACTTTGCAGGGGTTATTCTACGGGTGTCCCGGCCAGGTTGGGGTCAGACAGCACAGTTGCTTTACGCGTTGAAGCTGAGGGCCACAATTATTGGTTACGTACCTCCACTTGTTGTGTATGGGAGTCTCAAGCCTCTCCTAGGCGAGACATACCTGCTTCATTTAGGAGCTCACTTATCCTAACCTTGATTGCTTGTGTTTGGCTTTAGATTTTATTGGTGATTGCTCTGTGCATGTTAGATTACCTAGGGTTTGCGTAGATAGAGAGTCTTTTAATATTTTTTGAGTCATTGTGGATTCGAGTGCGACTCCTCGTCGTTCTCGTCGTTTAGCAGGACTTCTGACTTCTACATCTCCTCCTGCTTTGGGAGAGAGAAATAGACAGTCCAGGTGGACTACTTCACACATTGATTCACACACCATGGGAGACCACGTTGAAGGTATTCCTGAACCACCTTCTCCCATTCCTGTGGAAGATGGGGAGTTTACTCCTAACTATGATCCTTCACCCGCCTTGACTGAGTTAGGTCCTATGATTTCTGAGATAGGTATGTTTCATGATAGACCTACTTACTCTAGGGTTGATTCCCCTGTAACGCATTGCCTGTATGGAATGCCGGAAGATGATGAGACTCATTTCAAACCCGCGAGCACTAGTTATGGTAGTTATGGTATGTCTGGTTTTCCTACACATGATTTGGCATTTCATGTCAAACATGAGTTTGAGCCTAGCACTATACCTGGGGGCACTCTCATTCCTTACCATGCGGAGAGGTTTGGGAGCACAAGTCACATTGCACCTTCCATCCTGGCGGTGGAAGCTACATCATATATTCCTCCTAGGTCTAGGGTTAGTGATCCTATTAGGATACCAGATTCGAGATGAGTGACTATAGGGAATATCACGTACATAATTACTTAGGTCCCTTCGTCCTCTATCCCTAGTTCTTCGAATGTTCACCCTCCACCGCATTCATGTGGTCCTTTGGGCCGGAACATTGCTACGAGTCATGTCTGTACTGCGATTACTAGACTAGTTGTGTCTCAAGTTTACATACCGCCTGTTGCTTCAGGAGGTTATGTTCATACTTCTAGAGGTCATGTTACTACTTCCAGAGTGTATATCCCTACTTTCGGTATGTATATTCCTAGTTCTGGAGCGTATATTCCTACCTACGGAGTGTCTCATGGGACATTGCATGCGATGACTTGTGGACCTTATTATGGGACGCAGTATGGATAGTTTTCTTCACCTTATGGGTGCAGGTATCAACAACCTGATTACTCTCCAAATTATGGATTTGTAGCTCCGAATAGTCAAGGTACACCACACTATGGTGCTTCCATGCCACCCTATACGGGTCAAACGGGAGGAGGGCACTATGGCCAAGGCCATGGTGGTGATCAGACCTATGTGAATCAGAACTATCAGGGAGCAGTCCATCGACCTCATCATCCTAGGCTCCCTTTCCTCACAATGCTAAATATTCTTGACTTGTCGACATTGACGAATGATCCTGTAGCTCATGACCCGGCTTGGTCGGTTGTCCCTACTAAGCTTCCCTCGGACATACCCAAATTCAAGGGCAAACCGAGAGAGGATCTGAGCGAACATGTTACTACCTTTCACCTATGGTGCTCTTCGAATTCCTTACATCAGGACTCAATCCATTTGAGACTATTTCAATGCACCCTTACAGGGCCTACCACGAAATGGTATATAGAGCTACCTAGGGGGGCATTCGCTTTGTTCGGTGACCTAGCGATGACGTTTCTTAACCACTTCTAGCTACCAGTGCGTTATGACGTTGGTACTGAACTCTTGTCGACATTTCAGCATGATAAAGCCACACATATCTCAGATCATATCCAAGAGTGGCGTAGACGGAAGAGGTTGATTAAAGCCCTTATACCGCCGGAATTCCTCCTCGAATGGTTCCTTAAATCGTTATTGCCATATATAGCGAAGGATGTGTCTACATCTGGAGTGCAAAATGAGGAACAAGCCATTTTTAGGGCATAGGAACTGGATTTGATTTATGCTCAGTCCAGTTTGTTATATGAGATCATTCCCAATGCCCCGCATTCTATTTTTGACCCCAAAGTTAAACCTGGACCACATGCCGATGGCATTATGGGTTGTGCGAGTGCTAAACTTGTGGATTTGGTTGCAAAACAAGTTAGTCAATTGTCACTCAACCAATCTGCTTCAGGACAAGCCATGGATTTGTCTCAACCTGCCCAAACGACGAGTGTGCTTTCAGTACAATCGTCGGCCCAGAAGGGTAACCAGCAGCCCAGACGGAATAAAAAGAAGGGTAAGAATAATCGTAAGGGTGGGAACAGGAATGAGAATGCTAACAATGGAAATAATGCCCATGATGCTGGGGGGGACAAGAAATCTAAACGTAAGGTTAAATTCCCTTTCAAGTTGTGTAAGCACGATCACCTCACTTACTTGTGCCCTTGTATCGATGAATCCTCGAGATTCTTGGCACAGGGCCCAGCTGTGCTGACTAACCCTTTACCTCAATATCAAAATATGAACTCGAGGACCCATGATCATTTTGGTGGTGATCAAGATCCGCCGGAGGGTAGTGGTTGTGGTTGCATTAACATGGTTCATGTTGCGAAAGTTGTGACCCATGCGAAAGACTATGGTTTGTCACAACCCAACCCAGGAAAGGAACCTGATCCACCAGGGAATCCTTTGCATATTGAAAAACCCAGGGATAAACCTGAAGCTGCACCTCGCATTCCTAAGGGATTCCTTAAGCGTTCGAGGCACAATCCTAATACCCGAGCCGCCCAGAACTATTCAGTTGTCGAGGTTTTGGGCCACACTCCTTGTGCGATGTCTGCACTGCAAGTGATTCAGAGTTGTCCTTCGCAAAGGAAGGCTTTGATTTCTCCCCTTGGTGTGAATGATGATAATTCTTCCTCCATGATTAAATTTGAAACCACAGGGCTTCAGCCTCGCTTGCCTTACTATTTGTCTCTTTTGATTCACGTAGAATGTATTAACATGACCGTCAAGTGCACTGTGATTGACGAAGGCACTGCTGCTTCTGTGATGTCTTTATCGTGTTGGAAGGGTTTAGGTTCCCCTGAGTTGTCTAAGTCAGCGACCATGTTAACTGCATTCGATGGGAGATCGTTTAGGCCGCACGGGATTCTCCCTTCCCTTAAAGTCCGTTTGGGAGGGAAGACCGTTGCGATAGAGGTCGAGGTGGTTGATGCGCTCTTGACTACAATCTCTTGCTAGGTAGGAGTTGGATGTACAGTATGCAAGCCGTAGCTTCTTCCCTATTTCGTGTTGTGTGCTTTCCATTTAACGGGAATATAGTTATGATTGATCAAACATCATTCAAGAATCCGTCGGTTACCGCATCTTCAGGAGCTTCGATCTCGATTGTAGAGCACTCTCAGCCGGAAATTGGGAGTGTGGGTGTGGGCATGTATCCATCCCTCATGGGAAGCTTTAGTTGCCCTGCACCTATCCTTATGATAGGGTCTAGTTCCGGTGAGGCTTCGAAATCTATAAGATCAGTGTCTTTTCGCACGAGTCATATGGAAGATCCTTGGATTCTTCCTACACCGAATACTTTGAGTGAGCCCATCGTGATGGACGTGTCGTTGCCTGCAACTATGGTAGCTTATCAAGCTAATCTTGAGTGTGTTGCAGAGCCCAGTACTTCCTCTTTGCGGACGGAGGAGGAGGACCCTTATGTGCTGCCTGCATGGGCAGTACAATATTCTCATGCACACGACTACCTTAATAGTGTTTTTCCTTCAGACAAAGTGATTATTGAGGCATTGTCGGGAGTTGAGCCACCATGGGAAGAGCTCCATCATAGATCTTATTTTCTTCCTGAGCTTGACCGCTTGGAGCATGAGGACTTTAGGGAGGTTATTAACGAGAGGATTGGTAGTCCCATGGTTCCATTAAGCTCTCCTGGTCTGATAGCTGATGGAAACATGGCAAATATATCTCCAATGATTCCTATCAATATCTCTCGCGATCCTGGCAGGATAGAGAATGTCTATATTGGGGTAGAATGTTCCCATGCTGAGATTCTAGAATACACCAAGCTGTTTAAAGAATTTTGTGATATCTTTGCTTGGTCTTACGATGAAATGCCAGGTATCGACCCTCGCATTGTCGAACACAAGATTAAGACTTATCCCAACGCTAAGCCTGTTCGACAACATTTGCGTGTAGTGAATCCTAGGAAAGCACCTGCGATTAAGGCAAAGATAGAGAAATTGTTGAAAGCCGGTTTTATCTATCCCGTTCCCTTGACGAAGTGGGTTTAAAACCCTGTTCTGGTTTACAAGAAGTAGGGAGCGATCCGCATATGTACTGATTTCCATGATTTGAATCGTGCCTGTCCTAAGGACAATTTCCCCACACCATTTATTGATCAGATTTTGGATGAGTGTGCGGGTAGTGAGGTTTTTTCCTTTATGGATGGCTTTTCTGGATATAATCAGATACAAATTAATCTTGAGGACCAACATAAGACCACATTTATTTGTCCTTGGGGAACTTTTGCATATTGAAAAATGCCTTTTGGCCTTAAGAACGCCGTAGCTACTTTTCAGCGGGCCATGAACTTGTTTTTCCACGATCTCAAATTGATTATTGAAGTATTTTTGGATGACCTTGCTACTCATTCTCGTATGAGAATGCGTCATTCCTATAATTTGAGATTGGTATTCGAAAGGTGCTGCCATTATTTGGTCAAGTTAAATCCTCACAAGTGCATCTTTTGTGTGAAGTCAGGTCGCTTATTAGGATTCATCGTTTCTAAAGAGGGTATAAGAGTCAACCCTTTGAAGGTTGAAGCAATACTTCAGTTGTCTCCCCCAAAAAATATTCGTCATCTTCAATGTTTGCAAGGCATGGCAAACTTCTTACGAAGATTCGTTGTCAATTTTGCCAATTTGACTAGAGGATTCATGCATCTTTTGAAGAAGGACACCACCTTTTGTTGGGATGAGCGAGCCCAGGAGTCCTTTGATCCACTGAAACAAGCCCTATCATCAACCCCGGTGATTAGTCCCCCAGACTATAGCCATGATTTTCTACTTTATGTGGCCGCGTCCATGGAGACGATTGGGATGGTTTTTGTTCAAGAGGATGAGGAGGTCCAAGAGCATGTCATATACTATTTGAGCCGGAATCTTATTGACGCGGAGATTCGTTATTCTCATGTTGAGAAGCTTGCCTTAGCTACCGTACATGCGGTTCAACGGTTGAGACATTATATTCTCCTTCGCTAGACCTTGGTTGTAGCCCATGTCAATCCATTTCAATTCGTCCTCACTCGAAGGATGATTGGGGGAAAATATAATAAATGGATTGTCATCCTGCAAGAATTCAACTTCGAATTTGTTTCGGCAAAATCGAAGAAATCGTTAATTTTTGCAGAACTTATATCGGATTTCCCAATCGAGGCCGAGGAGTTGGTTTGTGAAGATATGTTTATCGATGAGCACATCTTCTTAATCTCAACTTTGGACCCATGGTATGGGGATATCATTATATATCTACAAACGTTGAAGGTCCCCACTCACCTCTCATGGGATGAACGACGATGATTACGTCACGTGTGTAAGAATTACCTCATAGTGGATAACACTTTATACCACCGTGGGGTAGATTTCATTTTACGATGTTGTTTAAATCACGATGAGGATGAGGTAGTGCTGAATGATTACCCTGGAGGGGCGTGTGGTGGTCATTTATCTGGGCTTTCTATAACCCAAAAAATCTTAAGAGCGGGTTATTTCTGGCCGTCGATCTTTATAGATTGTGTAGATGCGGTCAAGAGGTGCCACCCTTGCCAGGTGCTTGCACATAATATGCACTTGAAACCTGCCTCGTTACATCCCATCATCAACGCCGGTCCCTTCACTAAGTGGGGGCTTGATTTTATGGATTGCAACCTAGCTTCAGCTAGGGGGCATCATCATATCATAGTGGCTGTTGATTACTTCATGAAATGGGCTGAGGCTATGCCTACCGTTAAATATGACAGTGAGACAGCTGCACTTTTTATATTCAACCAGATTATTACTCGGTTTGGGATTCCGAAAGAGCTTGTCACTGACCATGGCTCGCACTTTTAGAATCGTATGATAGAAGAGTTGGCATCAAAGTTAGTGTACAAGCAAGAGCATTCCTCCTCTTACTATGCTCAAGTGAATGGAGAGGTAGAAGTAGTGAATAAATCACTCAAATCCATTCTCCAACGAACCATCGCACGAAACAAGAATAATTGGCACATTATGTTATATCTTGCTTTGTGGGTGTATAGAACCGCTGTTAAGACTGCCATGAGTTTTTCTCCATATCAACTTGTACATGGAGTGGAGTCGGTATTTCTGGTTGAATGTGAGATTCCTTCTTTGAAACTAGTTGTAGAGCTCTTACCAGACACTTCCCCATTGGAGAAGTGTTTGGTCCACCTTGAGCAACTTGATGAGCAGCGTCGAGATGCCTTGGTGGCTCTAGAAGTAAATAAACGTCACGTAAAGGTCCAGTACGATAAGTCTATTCGTCCAAGGAGGTTTAGTGAGGGATACTTGGTCCTTTTGTGGGATCAACCAAAAGAACCCTTAGGGGCAAGAAAGTTTAACCCCATGTGGCATGGTCCTTATGTCGTCAAACGTGTGTTAGAGAAGGGCACTTATGAGTTAGTGGATTATGAGGGAACGTCCTTGGAAGAGCCTAGGAATGGGCTCTATCTCAAGAAGTACTATGAATGATTTTCAGCTAAGGCTTTTTATTGTATATTATTGTACAATTTTGCATAGTTAGGTATTTTTTCTTATAGTGATCGGGTTTGTGATTAGTTTCCATTTCTTTTGGCAGATGTCAATGGAATCTTCCACCTACATAGGATTCACGGATGGTGCGAGCCATCACACTCAACACTCAGCCTCTGTTGCTTGGGTGATTTATACTCCTATGGGTCAGGTATTGTCTTCAGGAGGCATATTCTTACGGCCATCTTCAAACAATGTTGCTAAGTATAGCGCCGTTATTGAGCTTCTACGGGATACCATTTTACATGGCATTCTCTCTCTTGGGGTACGTCTTGATTCAGAGTTAGTAGTGTCACAGCTTAATGGTTTGTACCATGTTAGAGATCCGACGTTATTAAGAAGATTCTTACGTGTGAGATTATTAGAATGACAATTTGACAATATAACATACATACATGTTCCAAGAATTAATAATCAAGTTGCTGACTCATATGCTAACTACGTGTTAGATTGGCATTTGTTTCATACACAGTAAACTCATCACAAGCACAAATTTTTACACATGTAAATAAATAAACCGATCATCTATACATCCAAAATGTGGTAATACATAGTGTCATAATACAAAAATAGGGCTCTCAAGCCACCAGAATATAATACACGGTAATACAAAATGTATCTCCCAGGTATCTAAGCCTGTGGAGGAGGAGGGCGGTTGTGATCATGGAAGGTCAATACGGCTCTAGCTAGCCGTCAGAATAATCGCACCCATGCTCATGGTACACCCACCACCTGGCGCTACATAGCCTCAGGCAAGTCCTCAACTTGCGCCATGGGAACTTTGTGTGTCAGCCTCACAAAGTTGGTATGAATGCTCTAGAGCGTCTGCTCCGCATCCACACCCATGATATCGTCTCCTCTTCCCCTCCGTTTATGATGAGGGAAGCCTTCAGGCCATCGTGGTCCCACATCTGCATGCATATGGTAGATGTCACTATGTATTGTCACCCAAAAGCATGTCTTTTGATTTCATATAATCAGAAAACACAAAAAAATTAAATAACTCAAAAATTTAAAGAGAGGGTTGAGATTCGTTACCTATGTCATCGTATGCTGATCCTAGTGATAGCGGCATGTCCGGGTCCCCTCGGAAATCTATCCCTACATAGGGGTAGTCATCGATGGCAACTATCTATCGTCTTCACCATGGAAAGAACTCAGCTGGATAGGGGTTGGACACCCTACCTCCTCCCAGTCTGTGCATCGCATCTGCCCAATGCCATTGGGCCAGATCTCGAACCATGTGTAGAGGAACGTCAGCTCTGGGACTCAATCCTGGAACACGCTCGAAGAAAAACGTGCTCAGTATACTACTGAAACAGAAATTTTGCACTTTGCCCATCTTACACTCACTGAGCTGGTGTTTCATGTTGCTCAGTAGTGTAGTGCTCCAGCCATATACCATGGGTCTCATGCACTCCACTGCATAGAACATCAGAGGCCGCAAGGCTTGGTGGAGTGAAGCCAAGCCTGCTATCCTGCCTAGTGTCAGAAGGATGGCCTTTAGGCCCAGCACCTGTATAGAGTTGGTTGCGATCTGACTCCCCACATTCTCCGTGTCCGAATAGCAGTACACCGCAATGTACTCATCTATAGTCAGGCCACATCCGGGCCCGCGAGAACGTAGGTTCACTACTTCCCCCCGTCGAGAAAGTCCAGTAATAAAGTATATGTCCTCCACCTCTATGGTGAGGGACATCCCATCTATCTAGAACGACTCTGAGTCTGGATCCCAGTAATCCAACAACATCTGCAATAGTCTTGGTTTGGCCCTTAAGCCACCAAGACACCAAAATTTGTAGAGCCCACATGCACGTAGCGCTTGTTGAGCCATTAGATAGGCCCTTACTGCCTCCTCTACATCACCATGTTCACGTTCTCTCCATTCTAGGACCATCCTGCACGAAAAATTGCAAGTTCACCCATTAGAATACTTAAAAAACCTCATGTGCGGCCGCATACGCAACTGTTTTCCAAACAACCACGTATGTACACGAGTTTGGGGGAATTTTCCGTGTATAGCCAGCCCTATACGTGGGAAAACCCTCGATTTCCATGTGGGCCACAGTGCCTATTTTGGATTGGCCTAGATATCCCAAATAACCATGGAATTTGATAAAAATTGCATCAAAATGGAAGAGAAGAGCATGGGTAAGCACCTGGAAGAAACGGTAGTGGATTTCGCCGGCTGGATCTCCTGGAATTCGCTGTTGAAAATCTGAGCTCAATTGGGTAAAAATTTCAAATGTTTTATAATGTTTTGAAATATTTACTATTTATAGAACTTTTTCAATTTTTACAAAATTTTTACCCCCTTTCCTATAGTTTGGACCATTTCTAATCATTTTGGACCATTTTTGACCTAATTTTTGGTGTAGGAGACCTTTTTGAGTGCCGTTTTAGCCGTTGGATTGACCTGTTCGTGCCGATTTCAGGTATCATGTCTAAACTGGCATATAGGTTAGGTTTCATCGCCATTTTCATTTTGTATGACCTTCTGACCATTTCATTATAGCCTTAGGTACGAACCCACTCTGTTATGTCACAAAACCTTCTTGTTGTTTTAGAAGTGGCATGATATGAGTGGTAGAGCTTGACCTTACATGGGTACCTTAGTTAGCGCCTTATTTGCATTTGGTGCCCATGCTGACGTTTTGTCCCTTAGGGTGTGGGAGTCCATTGTATAGTATTGCCACGACACTTTGCAAGAGCCTCATACTCCTCTTGATTTTTTGCTGGCCTATTCCCCTCAGGATTCCCTTATGTCAAGTTGTAATTGCATTATCATGAGCTTTGCCTGCCTTATTGAGCCTTATGCTGGCTTCCCTGACATTGAGTTTCAGCCATATAGCCCGATCTTGTCTCATGTCTAGCCATGCAGAGCCATTTTATATATCCTTTGCAGCTTGATTCCCTTTTGACCGGGAGGGGATTTTCCCCCGAGTGTAGCTATCCTACACATGTATCCTTGCATTGAGCATAGGTATGTTCCACTGCTTGGAACTAGTTTGTTTTCTCCTATGACACTCATCCCCTCCTAGTGTGTAACTATAAAGCAATTTTATTCTTTTTCAAGCTTTTTCAATATTTGAAAAAGTCCAAAAAAAAAAAAATTGAAAAACCAAAAAGCTGGACAAGGAAAGATGTTATCCTTTGCCAGCTATCGAGTCATGTTGCCTTCGAACAGAGCACTGTATATCACATCCGTTGGTTGTATTTATAGTTTGAGTTTAGGAGCTGTACTCATTTATCTGAGTTTATCTCCACCGACTGGTTAAGCTTCTATTCCCCATGGAGCCTCTGTCGATGCCTCCTGTGTCGCAGAGATGTCCCAGTTTGTATATCGAGTTTATGTTTCCTTTATTTAGTCACCATACGCCGTTATGCTCTTGTTCGAAGGAAGTTGAAACCTGAGTCAGCCATTGTTCAGTTATCTTGACTTTGCATGTCGGCCATTCCCGGTACAGTTACTGGTTCGTGCACCTTATGATCGAGTCCTTCCACATTATATAGCTTTGCTGAGTACCTCGTGTTGGATGATGGGGGATGCCTTAATTCCCTCCTTCCAGTGGATTTCATCCCATCGACTTCAGATCATTTATTCTGGGATTGGAATCTAGAGTCATTTTTGAGTTCCTTGAGACTTGCAGCCATTAGTGGCAGGTTCTCTCACCATCGAAAGTCTTTGGGAATACATCAATGTCCCCTGATCGATGGATCCTCTCAAGTGTTCGACCTCAACACATCTATTGACACTTGTTAGTTTGCACTCTAGTACCTTGATTCCCATTTTCAATATCGGTGGGTGATCTCGCGTCTGTTAACGGTATACATTAATGATCGGTAATCAGATGATGGACTACTATGTTCGACCTCGACACCTCTATTCACATAGTAGGACATGTACTTGTAGCGGTTTGTGTAGAAGACCTTCCATATTGGTGGCATATCTTATATGCTACCTACTTGATCATGCCAGTGTTCATGAGATTTCAGCTCTCGTGACTTGATTATAGTATATCAGCTATTATGGAGATCTTGATCCATTATATATCTTTAGCCATTATGGAGGTCATGATCCTTTGTATATCTTCATCATGGAGATTCTGATCTATGTATATTGTACGTGGCGATGACCACTTATGTGATATCTTGTATCATGCCTATTCATGGCCATTGTACTCTTATGTCTCCAGGACTGCTATATGTATTTGTAGTATGTGCAGAATTGTATCATTGTACTATGCTGATTGGGTGGCTGGTCTTCCATTTGGGATCCTTCATCACTCCACTTCTGGGATGGACTTATAATGTATTTCGGCCATCATATGACCCCTCTGACCTCACACATTAGGGGGCATCTGTTATACCTGATTTTACCACTCCAGGTGAATCACACTTGTATGGCCTTCCCCTATCCCTTTGCAGACTCCTTAGACCCCTTGGACCATTTTTTGTCCTTTGATGTTTCCTTGACCATCCCTAAAAACATGTGAAAATCCATATACGCGACTTTTAAGCCCCTAATCGCGTATATACACGGGTTTGACCCCTAAAACCGCGTACATCAGGATGTGTGCATAATCCAAATCCTTTTAGAGTTTTCTTTGACATGGATCTGACTCACTTGACTCCTAGCCTTCCATATGCCTTGAGATCGCTCGGATTCGACCTTTCATTACCCCTTTCAAAAGCTATATAAGGAAATCTTTGGTACATTGAAGGAATAAGAGAGAATTGAGAGCAAAGAAACTATAGTCCATTGTTGCCGGAACTTGTGCTTGAGTCTACATCCCTTTGTCCCCTGGAGCAATTTTGTGTTCTTCCCAAGCTTGCCTTTTTCTTGTGAGCTTGCTATCGAGAGATGGAGGATTGAGGTGGTGGAGGCCCAAGTGGGGGATTCAGTTTCTTCGATTCGCAGACGTGCCGATAGAGGTTGTATCCATTGTAATCTCTAATTTTATATTAATAGAAATATCTTTTCCTGTCCAATAATGTATGTTTGAATGAATATTTTATCCATGGGATGATTTCAAATGTTTATACATTGTTGATTATATATGCTATAATAGATCTAACACCAAGATATATAGTATGCTTGTCTTGTTTACTTGTTGTTGAGGACGTGATTAATCAATTCAAGCCGAAGTTGGAAAGCTCAACGGGGATCTACTTCAACCGTTCGGAATAAGGTACGAGGTCTGATCCTTTAGTGTTAGATATTTAATTTCTATTGCATATTGGAAAGCATTGATTTCTGGAGTCAAGCTGTCTGTTGTGGTACCCCAAGCCATAGGAATTTCTCTCCATAACAGAGATGTTGAACTAAGCTGAACCTGCATGCATCTAAGGTAAGAACTGCTCCAAGATGTATATTAAAATCCAACTTAAATTATTCCATTCAGAATCATGGTGACAATAATAATAATAACCAGTAAGATATACCTATGTCTTTGAAGAATCATTGAATCTTGTGGAAGTCTCTTGTATATAAAATACTTACAAAGTTTAAACAATTTTGCTAGTTCTGGGTGAGGATGGAAAACAAAGCTAAGTAATGGGTGATGACCTCTAGTTGGTTTTGACCATGTGATATCTCCGAATGATGACAAATACACTCGAATAAAATGACATATGCATGACAAATAACAATAGGGGATGGATGTGTCTCATAGATGGGTAAAGTACTTGGGCTTGTTTCCTTCAGGCTCTAGCAAGTTTCCATTTAATCAATTTGGAACACTAGTCAACCTTCAAAGGTAGGTGCCTTGGATAGCCTCCTAATATTCCAGAAAATGACAAATACATAACCTTTGCAGGCTAGTCTCACCCTGTTTCCCTGTAGGCAAAAATGAGCCAAACATTGTACAAGGAATGAGTGCTCATCCTTTGACCATTGACCTTTTCAACAAATTTTATTTTCACATAAGATAGTAGCCAACCTATAAGGTAGGTGCCCTGGAAAGCCTTCTGGGCTCCAATAATCGACTAAGACCTATCCCTATTTCCAGCGAGCATCCATAGCCCCGATAGGTTTGACTCAACATGTTTCCCCTATGGGGGGAAAATGATTCTTACATTATACAGTGAATGAGTGCTCATCTTTGGCCACTAACTAATTTTTAACATTCATACTTTGCATCATTTAGATATAATGTTTATGTGTTTATGCTTTAGTGTCTAAAGACACTGTTGACTGGAGCACTTGTTTTGAGGACTAAAGGAAAACCATCCGATGAACTTAGCCACACTGGACAAGCCACATACTTCATATCTAGTGACACAAAAAAACATGGATTCTATCATGCACAAAGTTCAATATGGGGAAAATATCTCCAATCTAACAAGTCTCATTCAACCTAGGTCATGGGAGGAAATCAATAATGGGTGAATTGGATGGATGGAGACAAATGATACGTGGAACCAGTATAAGACTAAATTTTAATATTTGTGTAAAGCATGGCATAAGCAATAGTCTTCAACATTATACTGTCTAATAATTCTCAACATAGGTTTAAGCATTCATATAAATGTAATATAAGCATAGGTCACCATGATCATTCTAACATTAAAAGCTTAGGTGTTTAACATACATCAAAGATAAAAATCCAACCAAGGAGCCATATACCCGATCTCACCATATACCTATCTCTATATGATGTGCCCATCTGTAATTGTGTATCATATCTGCTACTAGGTCACCACTGAAATCATATCAAAGGATAAGGGGATCTTAGTCCTGACAAGTAAATAATCTGAAACTGGTGCTGATCAAAGGATCTGAATGACTCATGATGATAACGATCCATGCTAAAACGCCATCTAAATGTGTATCTCGGAAAAAATAAAGAGATTAATATGAATGTTGCATTATGGTAGCCCAATTGCAATATATATGTGATAACATCTCGCTCCAACTTGGACAAGTTGCAATATATATGTGATAACATCTGGCTCCAACTTGGACAAGTACTTCTCTAAGGGAGAGAGCACTTGAGAACCTCAGAAATATCTGGTCTGCAACACAATCTCAGCAACAAAGAACCCAACACTTCATTTTTTTGCTTCCTCTATAGGTGTACCTGTTTCTACGCACATGGAAGCAAGAAATACTAGATCAACATGTATGGGAAAAATATGCGTAAAAACAAACTGATAAAAAACAATATTGGAAATAAAATGATGAAATAGATTCTCCTCTAAACAATTTAAAGACATAATTAAATGATGCAAATGAAAGACTCAATGGAAAAGGACTCATAAGACTCGTGACACATACAACACTCATAAAAGAAAATACTCAACTACTGCTCAAAGAAGCTTATTTGTTCCTACCTACCCTACTCTAACCAATCATAAGTGCTAAGTACAATCATAGATCCAATGTAACCACTTGCTGAATGGATTGATTGGTCTTTCTTTGCACTTAATGAGATAACAAGTAAGAGATGGCTGGGAAAAAATGTGAATGAAAATAAAATCCATTCTAACTTGTTTCTTGATATTCAAAGAAAGATATGGACAATGTGGAATAAAATCATGGCAAGGCTGGAACTGGTTTTTACAGACTTCATCCATTAAGATGGTAATGGGATCATAAAAATAATGTGAGTTTGACCTTGATGGAAGAAAACAATATGATTCAGGATTCATGCCCTCTAGGAAATTCTTTGCTTCCTCTATCCGACTAGGAAATTCAATTCTATTCACTCCAGGAAAAGTAGAGGAATCAAATGGGGACAAGTTGTAATGCAATGAAACTGAGAATAAGATCAAGCCCATTTGTTGTTAAAAAATGGACAAAATATGGAATTTATCTTTATACACCTTCTCCAACCACCTATAATAAAGATTGGTAAACTGAAAAATGTTATTCATCCAAGCAAAATGAAAAAGCACATTTTTTGCAATTATGTGACCATTCTTAGACTCCTGATTGAATATTTCGAAAATAAAAGTGTGATCAGAACACAAACCCATACAAGAAGACTCAAAAAGTTGGGACAGGAGGGTGGATTGAATTTTTTTTCCCAAATGACCTAGAATAATTGATCTCAGAAATTGATTATAGGAAAACATTTTTAATCTAATTTCAGGAACGATTGCAAGATTTGAAACAAGGTCAGTATCCACACATTGAACCAACACATATTGATAAGGAATTTTATCTATACCATTAGGACAAGGATTTTTTTGATTAGGTTAACTTACAATCATATCATAATTATCATGTGATTGATCTTCTTCCAAGATATGATCAAAATAGTCATCAACCAGGCAATGAGGATCTTCGATGGATTCATAGATGACAGAATAAACTATGGATGGTTGCTGATAGTGATCATTTTGTTCTCCCTCTTTATTTGTGCCTTCTTTAGGAAGTGATTACAAGATTCTAATAAGTTCCCCTTCTATATCAATACCGAGGTCATAATCCCGAAGGGTTGATATTTGTTCATTATCATCATTCTCTCGAGTTGAAGGGTCATTCAAAGGAACACTTAATGTTGGATTTCTCCTCTTTCGTAGACTTTCCATCAACTGACTGAATTTCCTTGGTCGCTTTACTTTTCTTGAATTTAGTTGATTTACAACTCCATTGAATATGCCCAACTTCACCGCATCACCAATAGGTTTTTGTCATTGGATGAGGGGATCTTGTCTTAGAGCTACCCCTCGAGTTGGATCTTCTATCGTAGGTTTTTCCTTTTACTTTGTCTATTGGTTGACCTCATACTAATAGGGAGTCTTGATTCTACCCTTCCATTTTATTTCATCTCATTTCTTCATACAACAAAGGTCCAATCACATCATCAATATTTAATGGGGTATTGTTGCTTTCAATAGCGATGACTAGGCTATCCCATGAATCTGGCAATGGACATGATAGACTGATGCATTTATCTTCCTTAGTGATTTTGATATCCATAGGAAACGACTGTCTAATCATAGTGTTGAAGGTGTTCAAGTGCTTTGTGACTGAGTCACCTTTTCCCATCCTTAAAAGATACATCTTCTTCCAAAGAAATGACTTGTTAACCATGGATTTCAACTAGTACGAGTTCCCCAAAATTTCCCACAACTGCTTTGTAGTGTCTTATTCTGAGAAATTCATCAATACAGAGTATGCAATACAAATTCGAATGGTACTCCTTTCCTTTCTATCAATATTTTTCTAGTCTTCCTTTGACATATCCACAGGAATCGTCCCTAGGTCGATTGCAATACATTGCTCTTGATCTACAAGGGGATCTTCCATTTTAAGCTTCCAAAGTTGAAATTTTTAGCCAATTAACTTTTCAATTTCTATCCTTTATGTGATATCCATTATAACTATAAATCAATATCTCTAGATACTCTCACTAAAACATGTATTCCCTTAGATCTAGGATCAAGCCAAAACCCCTAGAATCAAAGGTGTCCCCTTGATGCCATATATATATTTAATACCAATTATTGGGTCTTGATACCATTTTTGATATGTTTGAAATGTTGATTTATTTAGTTATATTCATTAAACATTTAGTCAACAATTGAATACACAACATAACAACACATAACAACACATAACAACACAACAACACATAACACAAAAATTACCCTAGAAAACCGATATCGAGAAATCCAACAAACTAGTGAGCTCTTGGCTCATCTATTATCAAGTATAAACTCATCACACTCTTTGGATTTAAACAAGAATAATTAAATAATACACGAGAGAAAAAATACTACGTAGCAACACATTTAAGATAGACACACCATACTTACATGAAAAACCCAAAATTGGGAAAAACCACCATAATAGATCTATTATCTCCATTGACCTAAACAAACCAAGCCGAGCTAAGTGAGCTAGCCACCACTCACCTCTAGGACACTTTACAATGGAGCATCCTCAAGCCTTATAAAGGATTCTTTACATGTCATACCATGGGCCAAAAAATACATGCTGAGACCTAAACCATTTGACTAATTTCTGAGTCAAGGTTAACCCTAACACACACTTGGGTGGTACCAACACAAACTAGTTGACACTCACTATTACACATGTGATTACCCTCACTCACAATATGCAACACAATGTCACACATCTTCTCCCATCCATCATCCTACATGATACACTAACATTACATCTTATTTATAAGTGCAGTGCAACTAATTGCTCATTAATGGTGGTTCATAACCTCCTAACCAAATTCGGTTATTATGCTTTGACATGTAAACAATATTCAATTTTCCATTGAGCTTGTAGTATTCCAAGTGACCTTCAAATTCATGCTTCCGTTGGCCAAGTCATTTTCCTTTCATCCAAATAACTAATTTAGTTGGTCGAACGACCATATTGTTCATTGTTTTCCACCTTCGACTGAATCCGACTAATACTAGTCGTCTATCGAATTTTCCAAATGATCTCATGCAAATATTATAACACTTCCAATACACTTAAGATCCATTCGACCCATGCTAAAACTATGGTATCAACGTTAGTTCTAGTGTCAATACCATAATTTTAACATGGGTCAAATGTATTTTGAGTGACATTTTAAAATGTAATTTAAACAAAGTGTCATAGGGGTATAATTCTTAGGTTGTGGGTGATGTTATGATCATGATAATCAAACACAAGTGTTGGTTTGGTGGATATAAGTGTTGGGGTTTTTATTCTAGAGGCCAAAAGGATGATGACGACAATGATGATGACAATGATTACGATGATTATCATGATCGACGATTGTGACGATGATGAACATGACAATGGAGATGGTGATGAGGATAGTGATGTTGATGGTAACAATGACGATGGTGAGGTCAATGATGAGGGGTTTTATAAACCATACACCCGTAACCACGTAATCGCTCGAACTCCTAACAATAATACCAATGATGTCGGGTGTGGAAATTATGATGATGACAACGATGATGACCGTAGTCATGATCATGATGCCAAAGAAGATGAAGATCATGGCGATGAAAACATAATGATGATGAAATGGTGATGATGTTGATGATGACGATCAAGAGAGTGGAGATTGTGATGATGGCAATGACGTTGATGTTTATGAAGATGGTGATGATGATGACGAGGAGGTTTTTTATAACCATTACATTAGTAAACCCTAACCTACTAACCCTGTCAATTTCATCGTCATCTCCATTGTTATAGTCGTCATAATCACAATGAAACTCAAAACCAATTATATGTATATAAGTTTGATTCAAAGAGGAATTTAATGGTTGAAGGTTTGAAAGCATTTTTATAGAGTTTGTAGACATCCTATCCTATGGAAGTTGAAACTTCATAAAAAGTGCAAGAACTAATATTATTTTCATTAACATAACACTCCCTACCAAGACATCTCTCAACTAAGGACTTGAAACCTAACTCTTGACTAGGAATTGATGTCTTTTTTTCTCTCAATTTTTTTATTTGAAATATTGAACTCTTGGTCAAGTGTTTGCTTTGAGTGAGAGTTGGTGTTGAATTCAATTCTTTGTTAGGATATTTTAAAACTGTTGGAACAAAATTCAATCTAGACATTAGGTCCTACATCATTTTTATGATTTCCTAGTGTTTAGTCACCTTGCTCCATGTGTTAGTTGGATACATAGTACATAACTTTATCACTTGAGATAGCTTATCCATGATAGCACCATATTTATGCTTTTGATCTTCCTTTTCCGAGTATAAATCACCCTTCTTTCTTTTATCTTTCTTTTATGAGTTAAAGCTGCTTTGTTCAAATTTTCTCTTGGATTCGAAGGTGATAAGTGTTCTAGGATGTATTAGGAAAGTTTGTTGCTTTATGCTTCAACCACTTCCAAATTTTTCTCATACAAATCCACTTAGTTTCTGATTTTTAGTCACTCATGGTCCACCAAGACTCAAATTTCCCATTCGCGACCTTAAATTATGAGTTGGATTGACACTTGTCTAGATTGGGGAAATTTGGTCTAATTCAAGCCATTCATTTCTGAGATACTCAAATTGTCTCTAAGGAATTTGAATTTACCTCTTTGGATGATCTATTTATTATACACTATGCATTGTTCAATAATGTAATGGAAATTAATCCACTTGAGTTTATTCTCTCTCGTGTTCTGCTCAATATTTCTTCACAATTTCTTCTATATTCCTATTTAACTGTATAAATATTAGTTAAGTCTTGATTTGTAATCTAGATCACATGTGGGAAAATTTGCACAAAGTATCCGAGTGCAGCCTAGCTGGCCTTATATTCTTCCAATAGTGCATAAGAAGAAGTGGAGTTACCACATAAATCCTGGGGCAATTTCCTTGAAGCCATTGGTTTATCCATTGTACTCTAACAAGGTGTGATGCACTCCCGAATGTGCCTATTTTCTAATTAAGGGGCTCAAATTGATTCTGATAAAATTTCCAAAGTTTTGTTTGTTTGTATGTGACGATACATGTATCTACAACAACTTCATGGATTCAAAAGCAGTTCCTCTCGTATCTCAAGAGACAATGTATCTTTGATGTGTCTATTGGTGCTATAAGCGATATTGAATCCTATGAAGAGAAGTGTGATTGCCTAAATGACTATGATAGAGCACATGAAATTATGTGTTTGGTAATGTTTCCTAAGATGCATTATCTCATTGATTATGTTGAGTATCCATTTGAGCTCTGGTGGAATATGGAAAGATATTTTGGTGTGTAGAAAGAAGAATATGATTCCTATAGAGAATCCAACTTATACTTAAGTGTTCTTCCTACTAATGTCACAACCTCATGCATTTCTCAAGAATTTGTTCCTAAAGAAGAAGAAGATGCTGAATCTTCAACAAATGATCCAGCTTGAATTGGTGAAAGTTTCCTTGAAGAGACTCCTTCTTCCTCTATTGGTTCCCATGAAAATATTCTACACGAAGAAGACATTCAACCTGCTCCTGTTGAATGTATTTCCATTCATTCATTGTCACATAGTATTAAAATTTTGAGTTTGAGGATGATAAGCTAGTTGTTGATCAATTACCTTATGTACATTCTTCACAAGATGATGGTGTGCAACATGGTGATCTAAAGGATGATTTGGAGGTTAGATAAAGTCTTTAGAGTGTTTCATTTGCACTCACTATTTTTGATCCTATGCTTCCTACCTATTCATATATAATGATTGGTAACTTTCCTCAGAGTTTCATTGAAGATGGTGAACATTGTGCATTTTCCATAACATTGGCACACTTAGGACACTTGTATCACTTTATTGGAGCTGATTACAACTCTCATGATTCAAAGTTGATGCTTCAAAACCTTCATGATTCACCTGGGAACACTCTCACCACTCTTGGTTTGAAATATCAAGCACCTCAAGACTCATTTGGACTTGATTTCACCTTCCATGGTTCGAAGATCAAGTTGAATGAACACCTACATTCACTCTTATATCAAAGTACCTCAGTTGCTCTACATGGTGACACTCTACATCTTGTAGCTGTCTATGTTGTTGATCTAGTTAAGCAGATGCCTCTTCTTCCCAAGGAGAATATTCCTCTAGACACCAGCATTTAGTTTGGAGAGCATTATTTTTTGGTTTCCTTGTATTAATGTCCATTTTTTAGGGAGGATTTTCCCCAAGTAGTTTTGGATTTTTCCTCAGTTTATATGGATGAATAATGTAAAGGGTGACCATAGGCCTAGTTTCCTGGGCCCTATTTTTGTTTGATCACTACCATTTTGGCTTAAGGGGGGGGGGGTGTTGGAACAAACTTAATTCTAGACATTAGGTCCTACTTCATTTATATGCTTTCCTAGTTTTTTCACCTTGTTCCATATGTTAGTTGGCAACCCAATACATAACTTGAACACTTGATATATTTATCCATGATAACACCCTCTTTCTACTTTTGCTATGCTTTTTTTGAGTATAAAGCACCCTTCCTGCTTTTAGTCTGCTTTTATGAGTTAAAGCTGTTTATTAAGATTTTCTTCTATATTAGGAAGTGCCAAGTGTGCTAGAATGTCTTAGGAAAGTTTGTTGCTATATCCTTCGACCACTTCCATATTTTTCTCCTATAAAGCCACTTGATTGCTTATTTTCAGTCACTCACGGTCCACCAAGACTCAACTTTCCCATTCATTACCTTTAGCTATGAGTTGGATTGATACTTGTCTAGATTGGGGGAATTTAGTATAATCTAATCCATTCATTTGTAATCTACTCAAATTGCCTCTAAGGAATTCAAATTTCCCTCTTGGGATAATCTATTTATTGTACACTATTCATTGTTCAATAACGTAATGGAAATTAATCCACTTGAGTTTATTCCCTCTTGTGTTCTACTCAATATTTCTTCACAATTTCTTCTATATTCCTGCATAACTATAGAAATATTAATGAAGTCTTGATTTGTAATCTAGATCACCCGTGTGCAAATTTCCACAAAAAGTACTT
This sequence comes from Pseudotsuga menziesii, assembly GCA_001517045.1. NCBI lineage: Eukaryota > Viridiplantae > Streptophyta > Pinopsida > Pinales > Pinaceae > Pseudotsuga > Pseudotsuga menziesii. The sequence goes on from LPNX010342983.1 coordinate 163,156, forward strand.
GGTCGAGAGTTTTATTTCATAAAATATTAACACATACTTGCCCACATGGGATTACCCAGATGCGATAAAGGGTATAAAGGTGTCATTCTCAGACACATCAAAAGAAACTAATAAAGACACATCTTAGAATTATCAAGGTGGGTGGAGTACTTAAAGAGAAAAAAGGAGGGGGTATACTTTAACATTTGCCTTAAAGATATTTGGAATATTTTGAATCTCATGCCATTAATCACCATAAAGTGAGAGGAGAGGAGGTGGATTTGGGTGCACATGGGGTGGATTTAATGCATTTCTCTTCTGTGACACTACGATTTGATCATGTGATGTTTGGATTTGTGCTATCCATGTAAACCCTAAAGAATAAGTAAGTTACATTGAATATTATTTAGGTTATTATGGTTTTTGTTTTAGCTAGGGTTTATACCCTAGTAGAAGACACGGAGAACTAGTTGTCTTTAATTAAACCTAAAGTTTATGAATACCATGTATAAAATAATATGGTGATAGGTTCAACAAGTAATACATTAGGGTTCATGAGGATGACCATGGGGAGAATGATCTTGTGTAATATATATATATATATATATATATATATATATATTATAATAATATAATGTATAATATATAATACATATTATATAATATATAATATATCTTTTATATATTCACACAAGTCACATCCAAAACCTAAGCTTGTGTGAACTGATTTGAGCCAAAATTGAATTGAGGAGATAGAGCTTGATAATTCACAATTGAGAGGAGAAGAGGAGGATGAATACATGGGTGAGGAGGATAAGCACAGAGAAAAAGAAGAGAAGAGGAGGAGGAGAAGAGGAGAAGGGAAGAAGAATAGAGGAGCAAAGGAAGAATAGGAGAGGAGAAGAGGAGAAGCAAATAAGGGTATAGGAGCATGGGGAGGAAGGGAAGAGCATAGGATAATGTCAAAGGAGAATAGGGGGAAACCAACCTAGAAGAGACAATCACCAACATTTTCTTTTTCAAACCAAAGGAGGAGAAATCAACCCCAACATGTCTAGAAAATTAGTAAGTCTATGCTGAAATCAAGATTTTCCCTTCAAATCAAGCCTTCCCCTTCTAATCAATATTTCCGACATTCAAATCAAGCTTTCCCCTTTTGGGTTTTTTTCATCCTTAAAAATATTATCCACTTTTAAAGTGGATGATGAAACTTGTGCTCTACCTCCTCAATTCTATATGATTTGGACTTTAAAGTCATATGAACCTTAACTATAATCTATAGAGACTCTTTCTTATATATTTAGGTTTCTTGGATACTTGTTTTTGAATGATATCTTCTATTATATTTCCATCATGTATTCAACACTAGATCTTATACTAAAGGAAAAAAAAACTAATGCCCATGTTAAACTTTTGAGAAACCTTGTAATGGTTATAAGGCCAAACCATGTTTCCTATGCTAAAATTTTGAGAAACCTTTTGTTGGTTATGTCTCCATTTATGCCTTTATTGAGCCTTCTATATTTGCTCTTCTACTTACAAATGAATCTACTCAAATTTTCTACATACACTTAATGGTTTATTTTTGTTCATAACAAACTTCACTAGACTTATCTTCAACATCCTTGGTAAATTAAATGTCACATAGAATACATGAAAAATATACCAAGTGCATCTCAATGATGACTTTATTCATAAGATATGAACAACCTTACTATAATAATATTGAATATATGTTGGGGTCTTATTCCATATCATAGGACATTTATTGTGAAAATGATTGAGTATATGAACTAGGTTTATGTTGACAGCCTTTATCTTGATATTTCTCAACGAGTCATCTAAGGAATTATCAAAGGAAATCCTCTTCCAAATTAAGGTGCTGGGAAATCAACAAAAGGGTATTGAGTATTTTGCATGATTACTTTCTCACTATTATTGAGGACCATGTCTCCATAGAGAATAAGATGAACTACCTCTGTATATTTTGTGATATCTCAGTCTCCACAATCCAATATGATAAAACTCAATGTTACATACAAATCCTGTGCAACCTTATTTCCCATCTTATTAATAAGGGATGGTCCCAAATCCACCTTGTTCGGTTCTTTACGTTCCTTGTTTCCCCTTTTCTTTTAGGATTTAACTGAGGACCTTTAGGATATGGTTGGCTATTCAACATGTGGAATTTGAAGATTGAGAAGTTGTTCATGAAGTTCATGTCTCCACTTGTGAAATTTATAAACGTACAAAAGTCCTAGAATCCACCCATTGTACTAGTCCATACATTTGACCAATCTAATAGTGCTTGTTAGAAATTGGAGAAGAATTTGATAACATTCTTGGCAAGAACTCCCATAGGCAAGAAATATTGAAAAAAATCTTAGCTCATGAAATCTTATTGTCAATCTAATCTATGTGAAGGTGAAATAAATTTTTGTTGCTTCGAGTATTTGGAAGGCTTAAGAGGCAATTAAACCCCATTTTTGCAGGTTGGAAGGCTAAGATCTTAGATATAGTATTTCCTTTAACTACCATTCTCTATGGTAATCTCTCATTTTGTTACACAAAGGAAATTTATTGTTGGAAGTCAGCATGGTTCTTAGATTTTAGTTTTTTTTATATCCATAAATATTATTAGAGAAAGACTGATGCCCAAAATTGGTACTAGGTGCCTTGATAGGAGACAAAAGATAAATTTTAGTAAATGGCCAACCCAAATAGGTTGGTATTTGGATAAATGACATAAATTATCCTTGATCCTTTTCTTATAATGTAAGTTTTGCAATCTCCTCAAGTCTAGTGGGGGGATGGTAATATAACAATGCCTTTTGACAGATGCAAGTGTCTTTATCATAAACTTATGTTACACTTTTTGTGTAATAAGTTTAATATCTAAATAAATGCCTAGACTCTTCCATGCGTATATTGTTTGGAAACCTTTGGTTGAACCCCAAATGTCCTTTTATGCTTGGACCTTCCTTGTCAAAGGATAGGGAGTTCATAATAGGTTGATTCATCTTGCGATTTCTCAACACAAGTGTCCATAATGACATGGTAGGCCCAAAAATTCAAATACCTTTTCTAGTATGTATAGATTCCAAGTTCGTCTAAACCATACCATTAAATTATGGGACCAACTCCTCCTCATTGCTTCCATACCTTGGAAGTTTTTCTCTTAGGAGATAAGCTTCTATTCTATCATTTAGTTTCATGTAGTGTGGCAACTACTTAGATCTAAAGTGTTTTTTTCTCATTTACGAGATACAAAATCATGCCATGTTTAAATGAGCCAAGACTTATCGAATTTGTTTTATTGTATGACAACTCTTTATTATGTGGAAATACATATATGCATATTACTATGCAAGTTTAGAATGTCAAGTTGGATGTAGCACACCAAGCCCATAAAACATTCTTAACTGTATTATTGACGAAAGGAGGAAATACCATCTTAATGGACTCCCTTCATTGCAATATCAAAAAGACAATTTCCCATGACTTTCCCTTTCCATTCACGAGGCAACAAATTTACATATAAAAAACACTAAACCTACCATTCTCTATCAACATTATATACACATAATAATTAAATCATGTCATCAAGAATCGAGTTTTCTTTTAAGTTGAAATGTCACAATCTAATTTTTGTTTATTCCAACATTACATAGGATGATTTTATGTCTCAAGGGATCCATGTTAGTGGAATGCACAAAGGCGTTATCCTCTCACTAAATTTTCACCAACATAATGGAAAAGAACATTGGATAACTTAAGGTTTCCAAACAAGACTACCAATGGCCAACAAAGGTTGTCATCATTGAAAGACAATGTTTTATTTTAAGTTAGAAGTATGCTCCTCAAGGTAGGCCATGAATAAGTTTAGATTTAGTTTGGACAAATATTCAAATGCTTTTGAATTGCTTCCCTACGCATCTCCAAGAAGCTATGTAATGTAGTGTTTTGAAGGGTGGTTAAGAAAATAGACATTTGGATAATCGAACTTATTTTCTCATAACCAAGTTTTAGATTTTTGTTAAATTGCTACCAAACTTATTTATCTTGAAACTAAGTTTTAGTTTTGTATTAATGTTTTGGGTGCCACTCATATGTACTACTTTTAAGGTGACTTTGGATTCCTTCAACAAGATCCTGTTAGTACTAGAGTTACAATCCTAAATAAACCTTAGATGATTGTTTTTTTTTTTTGCTTTTAAACTTTGTTTACCAAACTTTTCCAAGTATTTCTTAGTGTTCATTTCCTTTGTAACCTTTAGGTGTCCTTGTATGTATTTCTTTTATTAATAATTCTAGGTTTGGTTCTTATTAATATTTAACTCTTTATAATAGTCTTTATTATGATAATTCAATAAATTTTCAGTCTAATTTTTAAATAAATAGCCAAAGTACAAGACAATTGTGAATTCCAACATTCCGACAACGGGCTATTATGAAATTGGATGTGTTAGCATTGTTGGAATGCGAAGAAGGACAAATTTTAAATGCTGTGGCTAAATTTTTAATCATGAAAGAATACGATACTTGGAGGTGAAGACCTTTTTTTTCGCATATCCATTGAACCCGTGTTTGAAATGATTTGATGTGACAATACTACAACCATCTGTTGTCATTACTATCCTTAATGGGGTTTCATTCCTGAAATTCTAGATTGATTGCATGTAACGTGTTTAACATCTGGAATGCATATTCTGCTAAGGTCTGCTAAGAATTTATGATTTTCTTTAGGATGGATATTCAGAATTTCCATAGATCTCATGATTTTCATTGACATATCGAGTCCACATCATGACTCATCATCAGGACGACGTGTCAAAGAAGAGTAGGTGATCTAAAAAATGTAGCATTGTGGCAGCGAGTTTCAAGTGGAGTTTGAGGGCGTCTTGTGCCAGGTGATCTAAATTCTGAATATCCATCCTGAAGCCAATCACCACAGAAACCTAGCAACGAAATTATGATTTATCTAATAGTCAAAGCCATGTTTGTATGTTCATTTTACAACTAGTAGGATGAAGAAGATGAGTGGTAAACCACATAGGTTCAAAGATGTTTGGAATAACAAGAAACCAAAAAACTCGGATTTGATAAAATATATTTTATTTAAAAAGTGTCTGATGGTATCTTTTACAATAAGTCCTTTTGGCTTATATAAGCCTTTTTACGTGACTGTTCGTAAAGTCACAATGTTTCCTAATCATTTGGATATATATATATATTATTGCTTATTGATATTTTTTATATTTTTAATCTATATAACATTTTCCTATTCTTTTAAGATGCTTTGTCCTCAAAGACAAACATGGATGTTGATGAATGAACTTCTCGGTTTTTCATGAAGCATCTTCTTGTCAAAAAATCTTCCACTTAATAACGTATTCTTTGATGATGTGAGAACATAGTCTTATTTATCTTATGCTGACAATGACTTCTGGTTCTAATACAAGTTTCCCTTCTTCATCCAAGGTAGGAAGTGTTGTCTTAACAGATTGATGTTGACCCAACTATTTTTTGAGATTTGAAACATGAAAAACATTGTGAATTTGACTCTTGTCTGGTAACTTCAATTCATATGCTACTGGGCCAATCTTTCGGATAATTTTGTATGGCCCATAAAACTTGGGAGCTAATTTATTATTTTCTTGTTGCCTAAGTGACTATTGTTTGTATGGCTGGAGTCTTACAAATACCCAATCTTCTACTTCAAACTCTGTTTTTGTTTTATGTTGATCTGCTTGTTGTTTCATACAATTTTGTGCCATAGTTAAATTATCTTTGAGTACTTGCATCACTCTTTGATTTTCTTCAAATTGACCTTTTATTGTAGGTACTTTTGCATCACCTTGAATGATGGGAGGCACATAACCATATGATGCTTGAAGAGGTGTTGTTTTTCCTGACGTATGATAGGTGGAGTTACACCACCATTCTGCAAGGTGTAACCAATGTAACCATCTATTCTACTAGTCAACGATGAAACTACGAAGATAGGCCTCCACACATTTGTTAACAACTTCCATTTGTCCATCTATTTGGGGATGATAGGCTGATCTCATGTTAAGAGTGAGGCCAATTTGTTTGCAGAATTCCTTCTAAAAATTGCTTGTGAATTTGGCAACTTTGTCACTAACGATGATTTTTGGAAACCAATGTGATTTGTAAATATTTTTACAAAATACTTCAACAATCTGTTTAAGAGAGTCAGTTTTCTTAATACCCCTAAAATGTGCATATTTTGTTAATTGGTCGACTAACACGAATATTTTGTCCTTTCCTTTAGATACGGGTAACCCTTCAATGAAATCCATGGATATTTCCTTCCACTTCTGGGTTGGAATGTGAAGCGGGTGGAGTAGCCCTGGAGTCACGACATTTTTGCTTTTGTTTCTTTGACAGGTGTCGCATTTAGCTACATACTTTTGAATGTATTTATACATCCCCTTCCAGTAGAAGGATTTCCTCACATTGTAGTAAGTTTTGAAAAAACTTGCATGTCCTGCGACTGGGGAGTCATGAGATTATATCAACACCTTGGTCTTAAGCCTAGATGTAGGGCTTATGCAGATCCTTCCTTTATACCAAAGGATATCATTCCTCCATTCGAATCTTGGACCTTGATTATGACCATTGATTAAAGCACAGGTGTCTGGGTCCTTGTCATATTATCCTCGGATTTCATCCAACCAGTCTGGAACTACGGATGAGATTGCATACGCCTTGACTTCTTCATCTTTTCGGGAAAGAGAACCGTCAACTACATTGTCCTTTCCTCGCTTATATAATATCTCCATGTCAAAGGTAGCAATTTTTTCTATCCATTTCTATTGTTTAGTTGACAATGTTTGTTGTTGAAGGAGATATTGAAGACTATTGTGGTATGTTCTTATCAAGATTTTGGTCCCTAGGAGGTATTGGCGCCATTTTGTTAGAGTGTGTATAATGGAAAGCATTTCCTTATCATACGTGGATTTCAAACTCTCCATCTTATTGAGATTCCTTTTTCAAATGCTATTGGATGACCTTCTTGCATCAAGACTACTCCTATCCCGAATCCCGAAATCACACTCAACTACAAAGGGTTTTGTGAAATCCAGGGTTGCTAATAATGGCATTGATGACATAATGTTTTTTAATGCTTCAAAACATTTTTCTAGCTTCACCATTCCATCAAAATAAATTTTACTTCAATAAATCTATTAGAGGGTCCGTTTTATGGGCATATTTCTTCACATATCTTCGATAGTACCTTGTTAAGCCTAGAAACCCTCTTAATTTCAAGTTGTTATTAGGTTTGGGCCACTCGATGATTGCCTTGATCTTACTGGGATCGACTTTGACATCTTCCTTTCATATTGTATGGCCAAGATAGTCCACTTCTTCTTTTCCAAAAGTGCATTTTGACATTTTTGCAAAAAAGTGGTGTTCTTCCATGATGGTTAGCACTTGATCTAAGTGTTGGACACGCTCTCTCCAAGTTTTGCTATAGATGAGGATATCATAAAAAATACTAATACGAACTTTCACAAATATGGCTGGAACAATTTGTTCTTTGCGGCTTGGAAGGTGGTTGGAGCGTTAGTTAGCCCGAAGGGCATTACCTTGAACTCATAATGGCCTTCATGAGTATGGACAACAGTTTCAGATACATCTTCTAATTTAACCCTAATTTGGTAATATCTCGATCTCAAGTCTAATTTCGAAAAATAATTAGCTCCAAGAAGTTCATCCATCATCTCATCAATGAATGGGATAGGGATATTATTCTTAATTGTTACCTTGTTGAGTCCTCTGTAATCTATGCACAACCTGAAAGATCCATCCTTCTTTTGAACTAGCACTATTGGAGCTGCATAAGGGCTTGTGCTCTTTGAAATGACTCCACATTTTAACAAATCTTGGGTCAAACTTTCGATTTATGTTTTATGATGATGGGGATATCTGTACGGTTTGATATTGACAGGTTTTGCCCTTGGCTCTATCTCAATCAAGTGCTCAATATTCCTATTTGGTGGAAGTTCCATTGAAAGCTTTTGGAACACCTTGTGGTATTTTTGGATTAGCTCTTGTATCTTTGATGGTTTGCAATTATATCCCTCACATGTTAGCAACTCCATCTCTTGACATTGAATTATGTAAGCAATTGCTCCTTTTTGAACTAGCCTTTCCATCTGATGTGATGTAACCAGTTGAGTTTGGGGCGGTTGGAAACCATACAATTTGTACTTTTTTCCTAGACATTTGAACTTGATGAAGTGCTCTTGATGGTTAGCGGAGTAAGTACCCAATGTATGTAACCATTGGATTCCCAATACAACATCTACCCCTCCAAGATGTACGACAAATAAGTCAGATTCTAGGTTATACTCTTGCATTTGTAATTTAACCTTGTGACATTTTCCCACATTTTCAATCTTCTGGCCATCTGCTACCATAACCTTCATGTTAGGCATTGGAAAAACGAATAAGTTGAACATATTAGCAATATTAACATTAATAAAGTTATGGGTACTGCTAGTATTTATGAGAATCGAGACATTGTTGTTTTTGATATATCCCTTTAGCTTCAGTGTTTGTGGTTGGGATATCCCTGTAATGGCAGTTAAAGAGATCTTTGGTGTATCATATTCTAGTTATGAGTGGCAATCATGTTGGTTTCCTGTATCCTCCTCACTTTACTCTTCATATTCCAAGACTTTTTCTTCTTGTTCGGCTTCACAAGAATATAGCTTTTGAGGGTTGTTCCTTTGCAAACATCTATGTTTAGGATCCCATTTCTCTCCATAATATTTGCGCTTTCCTTCCTTCATCCTCTGGGCTTCTAGAATGGGTTTTTCTCCTTCCCTTAGATGGGGCGGTGTATATCTTGAAGTTCCCATTTTCACTAATTGGGGAGGATTCCTCTTGGAGTAGTTTTTATCAGAGTTAATTTGAGCAGATCTTTTAAACTTGTTCTCGATGATCTTGGCCTTATGATTTGCCTTCTCCATGGTAGAAGTGTTATGTAATTCCAACTCATATTGGATGTATAATTTTAGTCAATGTATGTATGTTTGCAGATGTTTGTCATTAGCTAGTTCTGGAACTCGAGTTGCCAAAGCTTTTCATTCACATGTGTACTCATCTACATTGCCTTTCTGCTGCAATATGGTGATTTTGGCAAATAAGTCTTTCTCGATTACACCTTGGAACCTATTACAAAGATCATTCTTAAAGTTATTCCAATCAAAGGAACAGACTCGGGTTGTCATCTTCCACCACATTTACCAATTGTATGCATTCTCATCCAATTGCATGGCAGCATATTTAATCTTATCGCTATCACAAGGTATGTTATGGATGCCAAAGTATTCTTCTGCTTTATTGATCCATGTGATGCATTGCTTTTCGTTACCATCAAATTTAGGTAACTCTACTTTTATTCTTATTTGGTATCCGTGTGCTTGGGGGATTGATATTGACAGAAAGTTAAATAAATGAACTTCATTGGGTGGCGTCGTGTTGTGTTGTCATGGCGTTTTAGGCGTACTTGGGGTGGGTGTATTGAATGGGTCTAGAGGTGGATTATGGCTAGGTGGGGGAAACGAAGTTAGCGGCGGTAATCTGGCCAAGATATTGTCGAGAGAGTCTTGAGTTTTCTTTTTATCTGCCTTCAATGCACTGATTCCTTGCTCTATCCTTGCCTTGAGTCATCTTAATGCATTATTATTTTTGTCGATGCCCCCCTTGAGTTCTGCGTACCTTTTGTTGACCTTTTCATCCAATTGGTCCAATCTGCCATTGATATCTCCCATTCTAGCGACTACTAAGATTTTATCTCTGCTGAACCTTGGTTTATTATTATTGGCAATCTGAAGCTAGCCAACCACAATTTAAAAAATAAAATAAAATTATTATAATATATTTTTAACTTTTAAATTTTTTTTTTTAATAAAAATAATTACCATAAATCTTATTATAATAATATTTTGTTTTATTTCTACCAAGATTTTATTGCTGTGTACGTAGAGTGGGACGCTGATGGGAGAGTGGCTACATGCAGGAGCCATGAGTGGGACACGACTGTGATAGATGGGCTACAGAGGGCGTAGAGATATGGGAGGGGCCCGGGAGAATGGAAGGTGCAGATGAGGAGCGTGGGAGAAGTGTTTAGCGGCTGAATGAAGTGTTGGTGGTGGAAGGAAAATGCAGCAGGGAGGGGGTGCGATGGGAAACACGAGTGTGACGTGGAGTAGGAGGAGGAAAGGTGCGTGGAAGAAGCGAGGGAAGGACGGCAGTAACAACGAAGTAGAAGGGCAGAGACGAGCACGATTGGTGCAGAAGGAGCTGGTGGTTAGCTGAGCGTGGAGGAGTGCGGTGGCTGCGGAAGCTACGTGGGAGATGGACGCGGACGCGAGAGGTAGCTTGGGTGTGCGGTCTGTCACGGCTCAATGCAACATGCGAGGAGGCTTTGATGCGAGTGGAAGAACAACAAACCAAAAAACTTAGATTTGATAAAATATATTTTATATAAAAAATGTCTGATGGTATCTTTTACAATAAGTCATTTTGGATTATATAAGCCTTTTAATGTGAGTGTTCGTAAAGTTGCAGTGTTTCCTAATAATTTAGCTATATATATTTTTATATTATTGCTTATTGACATTTTTTATATTTTTAATGTATATAACACTGTTGATACTCATTGGAATGAAGAGCATCAACATTGGGCACACATGTTAAGGGATGAAGGTTGGTTTACCTTCTTCAAAAAGATCAAGGGTTATAACGTTGAAGTTTCTCAAGAATTTGCTAGGAAATTTATGGACACGTAGGTTGGTTTTACTAGTCTTAGTTTTGAAGTTTATGAGACTTCAATTGTAGAAGCAACATGATTGTCTACAAAGGGCGATAAATGGTTTAAAAAATTTCCTTTCGAAGTGGATCTAAACCTATTCTTCTTACCCAGACATGAAACCCCGGACTGGAGTAAAGGGATCCATCATAATTCATTAAAGGAAGAGTGAAGACATGTTTTAAGCATCATTCAAATGTTTGTGACTTTGTGAAGGCAGATTCACCATGATATATAGGTATCATTTGCATTTCCTTGTTCATGTCACAAGAACATCAAAACTAATCTTACCATTTTATCTACTCAAAAGCTTATCTAAGACGGCGACAACATTGAGAAATCACTCAAATCATACATCTCACAACATTTTCCACCATGGTTAATTAAGATATTGGTTCTAAATGAATTAAGGAAAAAAAGGTGTACATGGTTACATTTTCTTTTTTTGGTTGGTATTGGAAATAGACAAATCTGAAGTTGCAGAGGAACATAATGATGGAAAGAATAAGGAAGGCAAATCCCCTTCAACTAAAAGGATAATCTCTCAATCCAAAATACAAAACCAGGGTAATATGGAAACCTCCAAATAGCTGAGAAGTTGTAAAAGAAAGCCTACTGAACAAAGATACGTTCATAAAACAGGTACAAATGTAGAGCAAGGTGAGAAACAAGATGAGATAGATAAATATCAGATCATGGTAACTCCTAGAACTCCAAGTCATTTAGAAGAAGAACCAATTGAGAAAGCATCAGAGTCATAAGGTATGCCTGAAGCAACATCCCCAAAAGTAGAAAGAACTTATTCTTGTTTTCAAAGTCCCAGAGTTGTTCAATGGAGACCTAAAACTAGGGCTTCCAATAAATTTCAATTAAATGTGAAAATAAATCTTAATTATAAGTTGAAGAGTAAAACTATAGTCAATGTTGACGAATCTAGTAGTGAAGAAGATGCAAAATCCAAACAAATGGAGAACATCATTTCTAAAGCCTTATAAAATATTGAAGAAAGTATTAAACTTATTCCAGAATTGCCAATAAAAGAGTATGTTAACAAGGGTAAATGAGTCATCTCGGATTTTAAAGAAGGAACTAGTTTAAGCCCTACACAAGTTGAACAAAGGACGAAGTCTGTAGATGCCCAAATCTTGAAGCAAAGTTCTGAACATCAAAAGGATCCTGTAGATGAGAATGTAAACAATCAACATTTGGATGATTCCGAAGACAGGTTACAATTAGAAGAAAAGTTTGAAATTATAAACCTCTAAAAAGATTTGCATCATTATTAAACTCAGAGTTCACACTTTAATCATTTTAATGACCAGTTGGTTCAAAATAATCAAATACTGAGAAAGGATTTGGAAGAAATTAATACAAATTATGTTGAATTAGTGCAAGCTGCTGAAGAGGCTGTGAAAATAAGGAAATTGGATTAGGAAAAGAATGAAGAGTTAAGCAAGTAGAACCAGGAACTTCAAGGAAAGGTGCAAATCATGGATAAAGAATTCCTACGACTACAAAGAAAATCTCAGGCATTAGATTGTTTAACCATGATTGTAGAAGTAGCTCGTAACATTTGACTTATCTAGAAATCAATACTGCGATCTACGTGGCAATTGAAGAGGTTAAATAGTTTTGGTTTCCTTTATTTTAAAACAGATGGATCAAGTTGTTTTAGTTAGTGATGCTTTTCAAATGTTTGTTCAATTATGAATGACTGACTACCAAATATAGGTTTATCAATATATTTTTGAACCTATTTGATCCTTTCATTTTGGATCTGAAACTGTTTCCATATCTCTCTCTAATTATAAATGTAGATTTTGCAATAGAGAGGGGTTAATACGAGAGGTTGAGATTTTTTTCTTTGGATTTGTAATAGAAGGCATTTTAAGACTGTAAGCATGTACTAAATATTACATTTTTTGAAGATCAAATAAAATTTATGAGCCAACTATATTTATGATAAATTGTAAATGCATGTCATGTTTTGATATATTTCTGTTTGTGTACCTATGATTGATGAAGTTTTTATCATTCATACTCACCTTTATTTTTATGTATTTACATGTTCTTTTTCCAAATTTTTTTTATGTTTAAAGTAATCTTAACCATAATATAGGAATACACCTTGTATCTTGTATTGTAGATGCTTTAAGTGGTTCAAAACATATTTATATCATATTTTCTGGTCTTCCTTATTTACTCTTCAGATCGTAAACCGTGAATATATCCCTGCTAGATAATCATTCTCTCAGACCATCCAAGTTATTTTAACTCTTCCATCCATAACTTATGAATCATAATTTTCAGATGCTTGGGCTTTGTACTTCCGTAGTCCAGTGCAAAATCCAATACAAATGGATCCTATTATGACTTGGTAAAATACTTAATAGCTAACTCTAATGGTAAGAAGAGATTCCATAGACCCCTATAAATCCTTTGTTGTATGCCCTTGTATTGGGGGGATGTGAATTATCTCTCCCTACATGTAGAGATGAGCCTTAATCACAAATCATATTTACAAAAGGATGCAAAGCTTGGAAAATCAAGATTAAGAATTGCATTACTTGTAGGCCCCTTAGGATTAATATTTTTTCTTCATCAAATGGATTTTTATCTAATATATACATGATCCAAAATAACATTGAAAATTTCATTTTTATTCCAATTTGAATAAGCAAAAGAAATTCACAAACTAGGCATTTAAACTTTGCCAAATTTTAGTAACTAGAATTTTACTTAAAATGGGATTTTGGTAAAGGCTAGTTTAAATGCTTCATGATTTTGATGTACAATGACCATATATAGGCCATATCCTTTGAGTAACACCACACATTTAGAGATGGATTCCTCCCAACATAGAATATATTATATCCCCTTGGTATGATCAACAAGTTTCAAATCCTTTAGATTTACCTAATGTAGCTTGTTTTATGAGATAATTAACATTCAAAAGGAATTGAGTGTTTTGCATCCCTTTTTTTTTCCGCAAATAGACTAAGAATTAAATAGGTTGGTGATTTGAAAGGGTTCCCTCCATTAGTACCTAGATATTCACCGAGGATATTAAAATAGAAAAAAATTGTCTCAAACACCGTTACTATCGAATCCTTTTTAAAATCTACGTTAAGTTGTGTTTTCAAACATTACTTATGGTGAACCATACCTCAACAAAGTGATTTTGGATAATTTATTGGCAGTTTCATAATCCTAGCCTAGATTTCAGGGAAACTTGAGTATATTTCTCCCACAATGTCATTAAGTTAGTATAATACCTTACCTTCCAAATTATTGACCATTTTATGAGAACTTTTGGGTCATGGTCCCATGGGAGGAAGGTGTTCCTAGGTAGAATTCTATGCCACGAGTCTAATGGAATGAACAGTTTATCAATCCAAGTCTTTGTTATCAAATTATGGTAGGTTTGAACTCACTTCCCATAGCCATTCAAGGATGCTTGGTGAACCTCTTCCAAGGGCATACAAATAAAAAAAAGAGACATAACTAAGTACCATAACCTATCGCAAATTTTTTGGGCAAGGTGGACATGAATACAATGTCAAGAGGCTCTCTTGGCTTAGTTTTGAAAAAATTACCATGTAATGTAGAAATGACACTGCATGTTATTGAGCAAAACCTTAGTTTTGAAAATTAGTGAATAAGACAATTTTTGGGCATGGACCCACGGGAGGGGGGTGTACCTGGGTGAAATATGATGTTACGAGTCCAACAAAATTAATAGATCATTTATTTGAGTTTTAATCATTATATTATGATGGGTTTCAACTCTCTTCCTAAATCCATTCAGGGGCACTTGGTGAATCTCTTCCTGGAGCATATAAACCAATTTGAGCGACAAAAATGAGTACCTTAACCTCTCGAAACTTTGTTTGGGAAGGAGGACATGAACGGAATTTCCACACAATCCGTTGGTTGAGATTCCAAAAATTTACCATGTAATGTAGAAATTGCAATGCATGTCACTAAAAAAATCCTAGTTCCAAAAATCAACTAATAAGACAAATTTTAGGCCATAAGCCCATGGGATGTGGGTGTCCCTAGGTGCAATTCATTCTCACGAGTCCAAGGAAATTAACATCTTGTTGATTTGAGTCACAATTATCAGATTATGGCAAGTTTCAACTTGCATCCGAAAGTCATTTAGGGTCACTTGGAAAACCTCTTCCTGCAACATAAAAATTAACATGAGCCGTAGAAGTGTGTAACATAACCTCCTGCAAGTTTGTTTCATCAAGGTGGACATGACCATAATGTCCACATGCTTTGTTGGCAAAGTTTCCAAAAAATTTCCATGTAATGCTAAAAAACCTAGTAATGGAATACAATTTTCTATAACCTCATGCAATTCTTTAGAAATTCCAACACTTATCAATTTCCTTAGCATACTTGTGGAAAAACACTGATGCTTCATTTTTATTATTTATTTTATCCAAGACTTATCAAATTTAATTGCATCTTTAGTTATTTGAATCATTTGATTGCAACTTGATTGATCGTTGTTTGACATTAATTGCGACCACAACCAAATAGAGATATGCTCGATGTTGATTCAGATAATGGTGGTTGTTCTGAATAGAAAGGAGAAGGGGAAATGTCAAGTTGTACGCCAACATCAACTGGAGGTAGTAACGTCAGAATAAAATTTTAAAACATATGGATTTATTTCTTGTTGAAGGAAGGGAATGCTCTTATCACAATCACTGTATCATAGACCAAGAAGTGTCATTAAAATACATACATTATGTGAAGAATTGGGAACCAAACTCACTTCCTGAGGTAAATACTAATTTTTGTATTGATGGAAGAACATATTGATATGATCCATCTAATTTACATTGTTTTAGGCTCTATTCCATGGATGGTGTGAACATTCCATACAACAGTGATGTGGAAAGTATGATTATAAACATTGGTGTTGGCTAGCAAAATATCCGATGAGTATGCACATATATAAAATTTGGAAAATTAGAACAAAATGAAAAAAACAATAAACATAAAGAATATTCTATGTATATATTGATGGAATGCCCAAAGCTTTAGGAGATGCTGTGGGGTTTATAAAAAGTTCATGTCCTAGAAGCAAATCAAACTATCCAGTTGTATGTTTGAGGAGTATGATGGAAACATAGTTATGTTTTTGCAATAAAATCAATAGTTGCGTGGAAGCCAATTGTTGATCAATTATAGTTTAAATAAGTCCTAGGAATTATGTAAGTAGGATTTGACACTCATATTCATTATTTACTATAGAATATATATACTATAAATCTATCATTTACCATGAAGTGTAGTTTACATCATAATGTTGATGAGGGGAATTGAAATGTTTTAGCCTTGTTTGGATATATAGTTAATTTATTGTTGTTTATGTTACTGGTTGATCACAAGAAAGGTATTGATCATGGGAAGGTCAAATAATATATGCCCATTTATATATTAATTACTAACCCTATTGTTAATTGTCATCCTAATCAAATGATTATTGTTATGTTGTTTATCGATGTTATATGTTTTGATTATTTGTAGACTCCCATATCATCTCCTCGTCTTGACTAGGACGAGGTAGAATACTTTAAAGTTTATGAACCTATTCCTGCTATTAGAAAATAGGTTAAAAAATGGGCTAAAGAAGTTGAGGAATTGATGGTCGTTGAAGAGACTGTAGAGATTTAAGCAAGAAGTCAATTCTTGGTGTAAAAAATCAATAAGTCACTAATAGAAAAAGTGATATAAATGACTAAAACAACTACTAAAAATTGCATATAATGACTAAATTTAGTCATGTGACTAATAGTCATTTATTTCTAGTCACTTATAATGCGACTAAATACGTGACTAAAAAAATTAGTCATTTATTAGTTGTTCTGATTGGTTAGTTTGGTCGTATATTTAGTATTTCTTACTGTGAACTGGTCATTTATTTAGTCATCGATTGTTGTTAACTGGTCATTTATTTATTCATTGATTGTTTTTAATTGACCACGTATTTAGCAATTTATTTAGTAATCGATTGCAGTTAAATCTTCATTTAGTTAGTCAATAAGTGTAGCTGACTGGTCATTTTTTTAGCCATTGATTGTTGTTAATTGGTCATTTAATTAGTCAGTGATTTCTGTATATAGGGCATGGAAGAATTGAAGTACCAACCTCTTGCATGTAAGGCTGTTAGGATTATTTAATCCTCCCTCGACCATATATAGTCTAATTGATCATCTTGCCTAACTCAGGGAGACAATATTACTGTACTAGAGTGTTGGGAACACATATAGAGGTGTTATAGCTGATTTTACCACACTTGGTAGATCATGTCTTTATGGACTTCCCTGTCCCTATAATGCAAACTCTTTGGACCCCCTTTGCTAAAAAAAACTTTGATGTTCCAAGAAATACCTTTAAAAATCCCTAATTATTGCTATAAGCGGGTCACAAGCTTACAACCCGCGTGTACATGCAGCTTGTCCCACTATGACCCGCGTACAATAGGAAATGTGCCTAAAAGAAAATTTTGGAGTTTTCCTCATGGAGTAATGGATAAATTGACTATTGGCCTTCCATATTCCTGGAAATGCTCCAACTCGACCCTTCACTTCCTATTGAAGGGATATATATTGAGCCTCTTGGATGCATTAGAGGAGGAGAACTTATGAGAGCAAGGAAACTATAGTGTATTTGTGCCCCATTCATACATGCTTGAGTTTGCATCCCTTTGTCCTTTTGAGAAGCCATTTATGTTCTTCCCAAGATTGCCATTGTATTGCGAGCTTGCCATTGATTTGGAGGATTGAAGTGGTGGAGGCCCAAGTGGAGGAATCGGTCTCTCAATTCGATGAGGTGTTGACAGAGTTTGTCAATTGTATCTCTGCTTATAATTAATAGAAATATCCATTTCTCGTCCATTGCATGTGTGTAACTATGAATGTTCTTTATCCATGGATGTAGTTGCTTCAATTTATACGTACC
Source organism: Pseudotsuga menziesii (assembly GCA_001517045.1). Lineage (NCBI taxonomy): Eukaryota > Viridiplantae > Streptophyta > Pinopsida > Pinales > Pinaceae > Pseudotsuga > Pseudotsuga menziesii. Next base: position 180,962 of record LPNX010342983.1, read on the forward strand.
AGTTTTATATATGCTAGAGTAGGTATAGCATTTAATATCTATCATGCTTGTCTATTTCGTTGGTGTTGAGAATGGAATGTAGGTGCACGTGTGGTTGAAAATCTTAAAGAGGATCTACTACAATCGTTTGGAATAAGGCACGCCTTATATCCCTCAGTGTTAGATTTCTTTATCTCTATTGCATATGGAAATGGATTGATTTTTGGTGTCATACAATCTGTTGTGGTCTACCCCAAGCCATATGAAGTTTTATCTGTAACAAGAGGTTAATTGCCACTTACTACATGTTCATGCATGAGTTTATATGCCTATGAGACCAATCCCTACATTATAGGATCCCACTCTGAGTGCAACCAGCAACCTCCATCAGTTGGTTGTGGTAGGTAGGCAGTTATGCTGTGTCAACCTCTAGTTACAATCAATTATATCACTCTCAGTTAGTCTAGCGCCAGTTTTGCATGGATGCATGGGGAAGTGGTGCCTTTTTCCACCTACCTCATCAGTTTAATTGGTTTAATTGATTGTAGAATGATTTAGACATCAATAGTTAGACTAGTGGCTCCCATGCACTAATTTAGACACTCCTAATTAACTATTTAATAAGATTTAGTTAGATATTTATTCATCTTGAGCTGGTAGATTTGAATCCTATCCATGGCATTCAAATTCTATTTATTGTATAATCATTGTATTATTCATTGAACGAATGAAGATTAATGTTGTAATTAACTGATCAATTCTTATTAGATTTGTCTCAAATTTGTCTTGTTCAATGTACATTGTTCTTGAGATTCCATTGCATAATCTTACTTCACAATTGCTTTCATTTGCCTATAGATAAATGGTTCACAAATTCAACAGGGTATCAGAACCTTGTTCAGGATAGAAGCAAGGCTTGTTCGATCTCCATTGTACACCACAAGTAGCCAAGTTTCCACATAAATAATGGAATGATAGCCTTGTTCCCTCTGAATTATGTTCATAGAATTCTATCCAGGTGTGACAGACTCTGAGAAATTGTACATGCCGAGGTGGAAAGGCTTGAAAATGACATGATGTTACAACTGATTTTACCACACATGGTTGATCACACTTTTATGGCCTTCCCTGTCCCTCTGCAGACTCTTTGGACCACATGGACTATTTTTGTACCTTTGATGTTTCCAAAATAATCCCTAAAAACACCCATTATTTGCTGTACGTGACTTTTAATCCCTTTCTCGCGTATATACGCAGATATTACCCTTAAACCTGCGTACATTGGGATGTGTGCAAAAGGCCAAATATTTTTGGAGCTTTCCTTGATGTGGATCCAAGTCACTTGTATTTTGGCCTTCCATATGCCTCCAGATCCCTCGGATTTGACCTTCCATTACCCCATTGAAGCACTATATAAGGAACCCTTTGGATACATTGAAGAGGAGGAATTGAAGAGCAAGAAAACTATAGTCCATTGTTGCCATAGCTTGCTTATACTTGAGTCTGCATCCCTTTGTCCCTTGGAGCACTTTGTGTTCTTCCCAATATTTCCTTTGCTTGTGAGCTTTCTATCGAGAGATGGAGGATTGAGGTGGTGGACGCCCAGGTGGAGGACTCAGTTTCTCTAGTTCGCAGACGTGCAGTGAGAGGATGTCACTTATGTAATCTCTGATTTACTTAATAGAAATATCTTTTCCTGTCCAATGATTTGCATTTAAATGAATATTGAATCCATGGATGTGTTTAATTGCTTATGTATCATTGATTATATATGCTAGAGTAGGCCTAACACTATATTATATAGCATTCTTGCCTTGTTTTATTGTTGTTGAGTGTAAATTGCCAAATCAAGCGGGATTGGAAAAATCTCAACGGGGATCTACTACAACCGTCCAGAATAAGGTATGTTTCGAGATCCTTTAGTGTTAGATGTTGTATTTCTCTTGCATATTGGGAAGGGATTGATTTCTGTAGTTTCTCTGTCTGTTGTGGTACACCCCAAGCCATACGAAGTTTTCTTCGTAATAGAATTGGTGACCATACTGGGGAGTGCCAAAAGTATGGCCTTCAGCCCTAGAATCTGGATAGAGTTTGTGGGGATTTGACTCCCAACCTTTTCCGTCTCCGAAAAGCAGTACAAAGCTATGTACTCATCTATGGTTAGCTCGCCTCCTGGCCCACGAGATTGGAGGTTCACCTTCTCTCCTCGTTGGGACAAACCAGTGATAAAATATATGTCCTCAACCTCAATGTTGAGCGACATCCCATATATTTGAAATGTCTCAGATTTTGTATCCCAATAGTCCACCAGTAGTTGGAGTAGTCTTGGTTTGGCCCTCAAGCTTCCAAGACACCAAAACTTGTATAAGCCACATGCCCGTAATGCTTGTTGGGCCATGAGATCACCTTACACAGCTTCTTCAACATCACCATGCTCTCTTTCTCTCCACTCTAGCACCATTGTGCACAAAAAACCAAATTTATGATCAATTTTTGCCCTTGAAAACCTTATTTGCAGCCCTGTACGCGACTTTTCGCAAAACAGCTGCGTACAGTGCATTTTCTACATATGGCGAGCCCTATACGTGGAAAAAGGCTTGATTTCTATGTGGGCCGAAATGCACATGTTGGGATGGCTCAAAAAATAAAATGGATCATGAAAATTCAAAAAATTTGCATGAAAATGAAAGAGGAGGGCATGAGAATCTACCTGGATCAAACGGGGAGAGATTCTGCTAGACGATGCTCCCGGAATTCGCTTCTAAAGTTCTGAGCTCAAATGCACTATGTTGGGTAAAAATTTCAAATGGTATGAAATATTTAATTTTTTCACTATTTATAAAATTTTTTACCCACTTTCTATAGTTTTTGACCGCTTTGGACCATTTGAAGTAATTTGATGTTGTAGGAATCCATTTTGAGTGTAGTTTGACCGTGGCTTTGATCCGTTTGTGCCTACTGCAGGTATTATGTCTAAACTCGCATATAGGTTAGGTTTCACATCCATTTGCATTTTGCATAACCTTATGACCATTTCATTTTAACCTTAGGTACGAACCCATTCCATCTTGTCACGGAACCTTCTTGCTGCTTTTAGAAGTGACATGTTGTGAATGGTAGAGCTTTACCATACATGGGTACCCTAGTTAGATCATGTTTTTCATTTGGTTCCCATGCCGACATTTCTCCTTTAGGGTGTGGGAGTCCTTTGTATAGTACCGCCATGACTTTGAGCAAGAGCTTCATACTCCTCTTGACCTTTATGCTGGCCTTTTCCCCAGGACTCCCTTGTATATGTCAAGTTGTAATTGCATTATCATGAGTTTTGCTTGCCTTATTGAGCCTTATGCCGGCTCTTTGACTTTGATTATCAACCATATAGCTCGAGCTTGTCTCATGTCTAGCCAAGCAGATCATTTATATATATATTTTGCAGCTTGACTCCCCATTTTTTATCGGGAGGGGAGTTTCCCTCGAGTGTCGTTATCCTGCACATGTTTCCTTGCATTGAGCATAGGTATGTTTCGTTGCTTGGAACTAGTTTGTTTTCCCCTGGACACTCGTCTCCTCCTAGACTTGTAACTATAAAGAACTTTTATTCTTTTTCAAGCTTTTCAAAATATCTGAAAAAGTCCAAAAAAATAAAAAAAACCAAAAAGATGGACAGGAAAAGATGTTATCTTTGGTAGCAGTCGATTCGTGTCGCCTTTGAACAGAGCACTGTATATCACATCCGTTGGTTGGGTTAGTAGTTTGACTTTAGGACCTGTACTCGTTTTTCGGAGTTTATCTCCATCGACTGGTTAAGCTTCCTGTCCCTATGGAGCCTTTTTTGACGCCTCCTGTGTCGCAGAGATGTCCCAGTTTTGTATATCAAGTCTATGCTGCCTCCTTTTAGTCACCATTCACCTTTATGCTCTTGTTCGAAGGAAGTTGAAACCTGAGTCGGCCACTCCTCAGTTGTCTTGACTTTGCATGTTGGCCATTCCTGGTACTATTACTAGTTCATGCACATCTTGTTCAAGTATTTCCACATTATACAATGTTGCTGAGTACCTCGTGTTGGTTGATGGGGGATGCCTTAATGCCCTCCTTCCAGCGGATTCCATCCCATCGACTTCAGATCATTTATTCTAGGATAGGATTCTAGAGTCATTTGAGTACCTTGAGACTTACAGTCCTCAGTGGTGGGTTCTCTCGCCATCAACAGTTTTGGGAATACATCAATGTCCCCTGATCAATGGATTCTTCCAAGTGTTTGAACTCAACACATTTATTCGCACTTGTTAGATTGCAATCTAGTACCTTGATTCCCATTTTCATTATCGGTGGGTGATCTCACGTTTGTTAACGGTATACATCAATGACTGGTAATCAGACAATGGACTACTATGTTCGACCTCGACACCTCTATTCACAGAGTAGGACATGTACTCGTAGCAGTTTGTGTAGAAGACTTTCCAGATTGGTGGCATTCCACATATGCTACCTCCTTGATCGTGCCAGTGTTCATGAGATTTCAGCTCTCATGACTTGATTCCAGTGTATGTCAGATATATTGATCATGGAGATTCTGATCTATTATATATTGTATGTGGCGATGACCACACATGTCACATTTTGTATATCATGCCTATTCATGGCCATTGTACTCTTATGTATCCGAGACTACTATATGTATTTGCAGTCATATGCATAGTTTGATTATTGTACTATACTGATTGAATGGCTGGTTCTTCCACCTGGTTCTTCATCACTCCACTTATGGGATGGATTTATAATGTATTTCGGTCATCATGCTACCCCTCTGACCTCACACATTAGGGGGCATGTCACATGCCCCAATTTTGTAAAATAATATTATCTTATTTGATTTTATTCCAAGACATTATGTTAAAGTTGTAACTGATGACTCAGCAGAGTCAAGGATGCTGAATGTAATTATGAATATTTTAATTATAAATAAATAAAAAGTGGAGACAATAGCTTCGGAGAGCTGTTAAAAGAGTGTTTACTGGTCAAGTTGGTGGAGGAGATTGGGTAGAGAGCAAATGGACAAGTGGCAGCATCCTCAAACACTTCTAATGTTGCAGGTGGAAACCTCCCTACATTTCGGGTCATGATCCCCCAAGAAAGTGGGATTAGAGCAGGTGGCTCAATTTATGACAACTAACCCAAAAAGACCTAGGTAATCTTAATAAAAATGCCCATTGAAGAGAGCTGAGGCTGCTCATTCCAAGAAGAGAATCATTCAGGTGAATGTACTTCAAGGATTTCATTGGGAAGGGAATTTCTGGAAAGTGTTTGAGGGGTAAACTGCAGAGAATGATCTAGTACAGCTATTCAGCTAAAGGATCTTGCTGCTGAGTGCAGAGTTAGTACTGAGTCATTGGACTAGTATTTGGTTGCTTGCTCCACCCAGTCCCAGCCAAGGAGACTAGGAACAGGCTCGGGGGTCCTGAGAAGACGCTGTTTGAGTGCTCTCCAAGAGGTTGTAGGGAGGAACAACCTCCCAACGCTGTTGTCATCCAGCTTTAAAAACAGGTTCTACTGTCTTTTATTTGCTGTGTTAAAGTTTATTTCTGAGAATGAATACATAATGGATGATTTATATGTTATGTAATGAACTGTTAGAATTTATAATCTTTTAGCTGTTGAATGTTAAAACTATAATTGAATGAGATAATCCTACCTGTGTTTTTCCCCGTCTGGATAAACTAGACTGTACTCTAGCACAGGTAGTGTGTTTAAGATAGATGAAGATATGATAGAAATCTGGATTGATTAGAGTTATTTTGTATTTCAAAACAATGGAGTAATTTATTTCTGTATATAGATGTTTTTCTGGAAAGGATACTAATCTGTCTAATTAAGTTATGATTTATAAACCAGATTATTGTATTAAGAATGCTAGCAAAGAAGTATACATAATACTTTTATTTCTTTTAATATGTTGATTACTGTAGATAGGTTAATTATCTTATTCATAATTGTATTTCTGCAAAATGAAACTACTAACCTGTCACATAGGTAAAAGATTTAACTTAGATAAATACTCATTTATTTCTGTGAAGAAAGAATCAAGTCACTTTATAGAGTTACTTTATTGTTCATACTGCTTAACTATTTCTACAAATGTTCACATTTTAAGTAGGGTAATTCTAGTATAGTTCTTATTATAAATAAACTAAGAACAAAAATTATAAAAATGTAACAAAGAAATAATAACATAACCTATTTAGGTACTTATCAAATAGACTGAGTACACTGTTAAATAATATTTAATAAATAATATTTATATATGAAGAAATTCATTTAAATAAACTAAACAAAAATTAATTATAAAAGAGTGTACAGGGTTGAAACCCTCATAATATTAAACAGTATAAATTATAGTATTAACATTATCACATTATAATTTATAGCATAAATATTGTAATTTATAAGTAATAACAATATAATCAAATAAGCACTAATCCAAAGATTTGGATTATTTAGTTTTCTAAAAACATCAACTATAAAATATTCTTACAGTCCTATAAGGAGAGAGAAGAAAATAACAATGAAAGTATAACCACTTCATACCTGTAACAAACAATTATTTAACATGTATTATTAAACTAACCTACAGAATAATTTAAGAAATTATTTATACACAGGTTACTAACATAATTTAACTTTTTTCGAATAACCGAGCTTATAAACAATTATTAAGACATAAAGAAATCGCAGAACAAATAATAATAATATAATTTAATGGAAGATAATTTAAATAGTAAAAATATCTTTACACAGTCGAAATAGGGTGAAACCCTAATGCACAAAAAGTACATTTAGAGCATCAAAATAACCAAGTCTGGGTTCAAGAGAGTTACATCTCTTCACTTCAAGTTAAACAGAGGACGACTTGATAGGCCACATACTATTCTTTACATAACTATACATATAACTAGTAAAACAAAAATTTACAAGTCACGGCATAAGCCAAAAACCCTACTAGCAGCAAGGGTTTGGTAAACAAACTAAACAAGCTAACCAAGAAACAATAAACCACAAGGGTTATTTGTAGACCACGGCGACCAACCGAAACTGTCCCAAAAAGAACTGTACAAGTATGAAATGCCATGGGTTGACTAGGGCTTACCCGTATGTAGGAAGCCGACCCTACTCATTACACCAGCTGCGAAGAGAGATGTAACGATCACCTACAAGGTTACGAGCCATAACATTAATATATTGCATTTTATAAAAAAAAGAACTAAGAACAAGTTTTAAAAACTGTTAAAAGAATTTTTATTACCTAGGAGCAAAGGTAACGTAGCCACCAACGAACAGGAGTGTCGCCACCAACAAGATGAGAAGCAAACCCTTCATCTCTCTTGTGACAGAGACGGGTTTAACGAGTGTAAACCACTGTTAGCAGCAGCAAGGAGAAAGGAGCAATTACCAAGCAAGAAGCGGACAGTAGAGCTCAAAACTGTCACAAATCGAAGCATAAGAACACGCTCTCACAAACCCTGTGACAAACTGGACCGTAAGTTAAGTCATGGTCCTTAACAAATTATTGCCAGGATAAAACTCATAGCCCTCTAAAACATTCCAAACAAGCAAACCGTGGAGGAGCGAACCCAAGAAAACTACACACAGTCTAAGTTGTATGCAAATGCCATGGTTCTCATTAAACTTTTGTAGGATGAACTCACAATGCAGCAAGGATTCGAGGACAATGAGGGTAGATGGAATATTGTAAACCAAGACATAGAGCTCGCATGGCGGCCAAGACACAGTTGCAGAGCGGCCCGGAGGCCTGAAAACAATGGAGAAGAATGACAAAGAGTAGGATTCATAAACCCTTATACTCCCAACACTTGGCCAAGAAAGAACCATGTGTTCACGTAAATAAATCAACCATGTAGTGGGTAATTCGTATAGTTCCTGCATGCAAATCGATTACCAATTATTCAAACATAATTTCATGCACCATCTTATAAACACTTTAATCATTTACAAAGGTTCTACGTGCTCATGGTGGTCAACCTTCATTTACATGGGCGTAAAACTTTGAAACCTCAAATCATTGCCAAGTTTATGTTATAGGCATCGCATGGCTTTAGGACGAGGCAATTTCAAAGTCTTTTATATACAAGACAATACATATAAATCAATCGATGGAGTGGACCAATGTTTCATCCCTGTCCATATTAAATTATAATGTAAACCATATTCATGTTAAAGTATTTTAGGGTTGAAACATACCCAAAGTATGTTTCAACCCTAATAAGTATTTCTAACAAAATTGCATAGCTAATCATATTGTCACCAACATTTATGTTGTGACTGGATAATAATATAGAACATAGTTTTAATTAGAATCATGAACTTTATAAACCTTATTTGTTTATAACCAGGACTAATAGTAAACATGATTGCATTATAAACAAGATGATTTATGTGTGTATCGTTGAGTATCATAGATCACTGGGTGGAAAATACTTGGATTATGGCCATGAATCCTGTACATAGCTCAGATCAACAAAGATTAATAACTTTTGGCTATTTACCAACCATGACAAGTACTTTTAGCTTTTCCATGTTTCGATTTGTAACATAAGATTTTAGAGCTATCTAGTACTTGCATGAGATAATAAATTAATCTCTCTTGAAGAATTGACATAAGTTAAGTAATGTGGTCAGAGGCTTAATCCAAAAGAAGTACTATAAAATAAAACAAGAAACTGAAGCAAAACCATCTCACTAGACTCTAAGTCCTTAGGACTTGGTACTTCACTTTAATGTTTAGAACCTTATAGACAACAATATTCATTACAGAAGATGAATAACCAGCAGTCGCTTATACTAATATTATAAGTTGATAATGTAATTTACTGTTAGAACAATTATTACAACATTACAGGTTATGCACTCTAGGTGAAATTAACTTACGACAAAGATCACGAGTCGTGAACTAGGGAAAATAATAACTGTCACTATTTACATTTAAGAAAGAAACTCTTCTATACATATAGCGTTGAAAAAAATAATTGGAAGAAACAAACTACTTGTTTTACCTCATAGAAGCAAATTGATCTGCAACAACTTATTTACCGAGATTTTTATTTTGCAAATAGAAATATATCTGAATGCTTTATGGAATTAATAGGTGTTACTCTATCATTCATACCTGTAAACCTGTAAGGACAAATAAGCCTTTTGGGTTAGCTTAAAAGCTAAGTAAGCCCCAGAATCCAAGACAGTTCCACCTACTTGTCGCAAAACAAAAATCATCAGCAAACTGAAAAAGGAATTATTGCACAATTAAACCTAACCTTGTATTAAAAAGTAGAATGCTAAATTACTTGATTAATATTATGTATTAACTAATCTGGTAACCAAATCTTTTATAAATAACTGTTAGCTGTTAGTAGACCGCATTCTCAGCATTTTATGTATTTTCAAAATTTTAAATTTTTATGAAAATTTGGGGTTTTGACAGGGCATTTGTTACAGCTGATTTTACCACACATGGTTGATCACACTTTTATGGCCTTCCTTGTCCCTCTGCAGACTCTTTGGACCCCATGGACTATTTTTGTACCTTTGATGTTTCCAAAATCATCCCTAAAAACACCCATTATTTGCTGTATGCGACTTTTAATCCCTTTCTCACGTATATACTCGGATATTACCCTTAAACCCGCGTACATCGAGATGTGTGCAAAAGGCCAAATATTTTGGGAGCTTTCCTTGATGTGGATCTGAGTCGCTTGTCTTTTTGCCTTCCATATGTCTCAAGATCGCTCGGATTTGACCTTCCATTACCTCATCAAAGCACTATATAAGGAACCCTTTGGATACATTGAAGAGGAGGAATTGAAGAGCAAGAAAACTATAGTTCATTGTTGTTGTAGCTTTCTTATACTTGAGTCTACATCCCTTTGTACCTTGGAGAACTTTATGTTCTTCCCAAGCTTGCCTTTTCTTGTGAGCTTTCTATCGAGAGATGGAGGATTGAGGTGGTGGAGGACTCAGTTTCTCTGGTTCGCAGACGTGCAGTGAGAGGTTGTCACTTATGTAATATCTGATTTACTTAATAGAAATATCTTTTCCTGTCTAATGATGTGCGTTTATGTATCATTGATTATATATGATAGAGTAGGCCTAACACTATATTATATAGCATGCTTTCCTGGTTTTACTGTTGTTGAGAGTAAATTGCCAAAGCAAGTGGGATTGGAAAAAGCTCAACAGGGATCTACTACAACCATCTGGAATAAGGTATGTTTCAAGATCCTTTAGTGTTAGATGTTGTATTTCTCTTGCATATTTGGAAGGGATTGATTTCTGCAGTTTCTCTGTCTGTTGTGGTACACCCAAATCCATAGGAAGTTTTATCCGTAACACATGATTGCGAATTGAATTTGGTTTTTGCAGTGTTTTTGCAAGTACCTACATAGCTTCTTGAGGAATTGACTATTTCAACATACACAAAGGTGGATTCTTTAGCTCTCATACCCTGAATCCCTATACCCTTCAACTACTCTGATTAGAGGGCAAAGATGCAGGTGTCCTTGCACAAGTTTGTCCTATATAGGATGACTATGGGTAGAGAAATTGATCCCCAACAACATGTTGAGAAGAACAAATTTTTGAATTGACTTGATGAGGACATCGGCTTCATGTGCACTCATATCTCCAAGGATCTTTTGTTCCACCTTGAGGGACTAAGGACTCTGAAGGAAGCTTGGGATAAGCTTGAATATTTATTTGGAAAACAAGATGAGCTTCAAGGGCACATATTGGAGAATGAGCTCATTTCTTTACAACCCAACAATTTTGAATCTATTCAAAAATTCTTCACAAAATACAAGTCACTAGTACTGCATTAATGCAAACAATGTGGATTAGAGAGGAAATATGAGTAGCTTGTGCTATCTGTACCAAGAAAGCTTGGATCTGAGTACTCAATCTTTGTCTCTACTTTCAGTTCGAGAAGAGCTTCCATCCCCAATCGGAAGATGCCTTCTCTAGACGCTTTTGCTGAGTCCTTCATACAAGAACACAATAAATTGGTTCAAATGGGAGTGATTCAAACCTCCAAGAATTAAGCACTCTTGACGATAGACTCAAACAATGCACAAGTAATAGGGAAGCAGAAAGGGAAGGAGACAAAAGACACTGATTCAAAGCTAAAGGAGGATCCGAAATCTTCCCATGGAGCCTCAGGTTCCATGAAAAAGAAGAATAAGTGTCCATATTGTATGAGAGGGTTTCATCCAGAGAGCCAGTGCATGAAGAATACCATTGACCAGCTGTCAACACTCCTTGAACAAAAACATATTTCCATTCCAAAAAGATCAAAGAAGTCTAATTCTGGACAACTGACATAATATCATGAGAGGTGCCATGCCTTGAAGGAAGGCCTCACTCCGTCGAAGGCTTACTTGATATATTTTGGAGCATCCAAACACATGGTTTCCTCCAGGGAATCCTTCACCACTCTTTCTCTATCAGGAGGACCTAGAATTCATATGGGATATAACTCCCAAATCCCAGTTTCGAGGATAGGTTCTATTAAAATCCATCATGGTGAGTTCAAGAATGTACTCTATGTGCCCTCTCTTGCAACAAATTTGTTGTCTGTTTATCAGATGACACATACTGGCTCGCCAAAGCAAGTTGTATTTGGTCTTGCCTCAGTGGAGATCTCAAATATATCAACTGGTAAGATTATAGAGAAGGGTGTTGCAAACCATTCCTCTAAGGAATATGAATTATTACACTTTCTTCCATACTCAACTCCAACACAATCTCAACAGCCATTTGAAAGGGAAGGCATAAAATCTCTTTAATCTCCATTTACAGATAATGATATGTTGTCTAATATTTCAGTTTCAGAAGATGAGGAACAAGATAAGCATGATCTTGATGCTGAGATTGTACCTCAAGATGATCCAGATCTAGATCCTATTCCGAATTAGAAGCCTAAATGGGCCCAAAATATCATTGAAGCAGCTGGGAATGGTGCCGGGAATCCAAATGATAGAAGAAATATGAGGTCCCAGTATCAGAATGAAAGTGTTGCACTCTCTCACACAACTTCGCTACCTATAGAGTGGTGCAACAAAATTCCAGATAAATGATACTTGATGTTGAAGATTGATCCAAAATTTGGCCCACTAATGAACAAAAATGGATCATTCCATTCCTCCCCCAAAAAGAAGAAACAAAAGCAACATTCAACAGATTAGAAGAATATGGAAAGGTTCACATGTACAGTCCCAGGATGCTGATGCACATAAGAACCATGATTTTGCATGGCTGCTCCACAGAGCTGCAAATTGCAACAAATTTTTTAGAATTTTTAACCCAAAGAGAAATTTTTTCTCTTAAGTATAACTTGTTTTCCTGACTCCTACTTATTTTGAGGGGGGTTTTTTCCCATGAGGTTTTCCCCGTTCACCTTAGTTTATTAAGCAAGTTTTATTTCTTTTACATTTTATGGGTGACTTTTGGCCTAGTTTCCAGGGCCTAAGTTTTCCAAGTTAGGATTAAGGGGGGGTGTTAGGATTATTTAACCTTCCTTGACCATATATAGTCTAATTGATCATCTTTCCTAACTTAGGAAGACATTATTACTGTACTAGAGTGTGGGGAACACATATAGAGGTCAACTGCCACTTACTACATGTTCATGCATGAGTTTATGTGCCTCTAAGACCAATCCCTACATTATAGGAGCCCACTCTGAGTGCCACTGGCAGCCTCCATCAGTTAGTTGTGGTAGGTAGGTAGTTATGCGGAGTCAACCTCCAGTTATAATTAGTTAGATCATTCTTAGTTAGTATAGCGCCAGTTTTGCATGGATGCATGGGGAAGTGGTGCTTTTTTCCACCTACCTCATCAATTTAATGGGTTTAACTAGTTTTAACTAATTGTAGACTAATTTAGACATCATGAGTTAGACTAGTGGCTCCCATGCAATGATTTAGACACACCTAGTTAGATATTCAGTCAACTTCAGCTGGTAGATTCGAATCCTATCCATTGAATTCGAATTCTATTTATTGTATAATCATTGTATTATTCATTTAATGAATGAAGATTAATTTTGTAATTAACTGATCAATTATTATCAAATTTGTCTTGTTCAGTGTACATTGTTCTTGAGATTCCACTGCATAATCCTACTTCACAATTGCTCTCATTTGCCTGTAAATCAATGGTTCACAAATGAGAGCTACTCCCATTGAGCTAGTACCCTTTAGAAATTGGGGAGAGGACTTATTTTGGATTTTTGATTAGTAAACACTAATTTAAATTTAATATTTTAATTCATATTAATGGTACAAGCAAATAAGATCACATAAAGTTCAAAACTAAGATTATTTTTTCTCCCAACGATTGAAAACTAGATAATATCTAGAACATTAACTCTTAGGGAACTTTAGATCATACGCCTTCACGAATTCCCACACAACTTCTTAGCTAACATACTTTGGTCAGTTTCACAATAGATGTGCACATAAAGTGAACTCTAAAAAAATGAATAAAAGGACATCTACATATACAATTAATATAATAAAAGATAAGAAAATCCACATACTCAAGTTTCATTTGCTTCATAGATAAGATAAGATAAGATTATTATATTAATGTCCACCTAAGGACAACAAAAAAACTACGTTAATTGAACTTAAAAAGTAAAATTAATGTAATTCAAAGTAGGAGTGCAAAAGCATTTCCTATATCTAAGCTAACCTTAATAAGAAAAAATCTAGGAACAAAGCCACATAAATATTAAAAAAAAAGGTCTAAGAGAAAAAGAAGTAGACACATAAAAAAGAAACATGTATAGAAGTAAAATATCAATCTCAAGAATAGCATGGAATACACTTGAGATAATTAAATATCATGTGAATAATACTTTTCTATTGCCATATATCAACATTGGAAAACTCGAATGGAAAAAATAGAATATGCATGATTAATGTAAAAAACAAATGATGAGGCTTACTTGCAGGGATACTGTTAAAAAACTAGCACTTACTTGCCATGTATTTAAGAGCATGTTCAAATGCTCGATGTTCTGCTTCCTTGTTGGTTCTACCTGTGCCTGCACCCACTTTTTCACCACTAAACATGGCCTAGATTGAGACAATATTATAATAACTGCAATATTTAATGCACATGAAAATTTTGAATATAGATTCAATGATTATGCACTGACTTTTTATCGTTCAATCCCATAACAAACTAATATCAATAAAAGATTTCAAGGTACTAGAATAAACAAAATATTAGGTTTTCATAAAAATTATAGTCAAGGATTACATCATTTGTCTTCTACCATCTCCTGAAGTGCACAACAAACTCACCTCAATAGAAAACTCAAGTTCCATTATTGTATTCAGTAGTGAAACAAATTCCACCTGAAAAACAATAAAGTCAGTAGTCTAACATAACATATATTAGTTTTAACCAAACAAAGAAAGAACCTATAGAATAGCATAAAACCTACAGATTAAAAGTTGTGAAGAATACATCATTATATACAGATGATTATACAATTACGAAGACTAATCTAAATACATTTGCACCACACTTTGTGGCAATTTCTTGCACAACACCAACAATATTTCAAGCAATTAATGCATTCACTTGTCTAAGTTTGAGGTTAGATGAAGTTTTTTTCATAAAGGAATCTTCATATTCTGTTCATACAAATGAAAGTAAATTAGTTTCATATATAATTTATATATGAAATGAGGTTTCATGAATGCCCTAAACAAGCCAAAATCAATCAATGAAACTAAGAGACTCCATCTATCCCTCATCCTTAAGAATTATAAGTTAAAGTTCTTACTATCTTTTTCACTACTTCAAGAATCACTAAAATATATAGAATTTTATCATTAAAAAAAGAGCTTAACATAATCCTGTGCGAATTTTATTTTATACACCTTATCATTTACATGTAAACTAGGTGCCAACACTAATATCTTGAAAAGGCAATCATATAATATTTTGGAGCTTAAATCGTAATCATATTTATGTACTTCATAGCAAAACCAAGAAGCACTAGCAACAAGGAAAGTCCAAAACCAAGAAGCACTAGAAACAAGGAAACTCCATTTTTGAAACATGGAGTACATGTAGAAACAATGGAAGTTCATGCATACAACTACCTATTGCATACTTCAAAGTTCATTGCATAGAAGGATACAAAAGGTAAGATTTATGGATTCGATGCAACACTACACACCAAAGGAGATATATACCTCTAATTTGAAACTCATAAAGTAGGATTTCGAAGTTGTCAACACTAAAAATAAGTTTAGTTCCACGTGATTTAAAAACATTTAATGGGAGCACTAGACAATTTTGTTAACCGTCTTCTTGAATTCATCTTTGTTCTCTCACCATTCTTTCTGCATGTATATTTTAGAAGCTAATCAAATTACTTCAACTTTTTTTCCTGAAGCCTCCGCCCATGATTCCTATGTTCACTATGCTACTAGAACTACTAATGGTCTCGTGCTTGTATTTGTTGTTATAGGTGCTGCTTGCTAGATGATGGGTCACCATAAAATGCGAGTTAATTTAATTAGGGAAAGAGCTGGATTTGGATATTTCTCATCTATATTAGGTAGTAATGAATACGAGCAACATAATCAATTGGATCAAGTATAAAATAACTAGTCATCAAAATCCCACAAATAGAAAACCCCTTCCCAAGGGGTTGGTCTGTCATAAGTAACTACCTTATTCAATTCCTAGACTGAAAAATAAGTAAAGTATGTTTATGGTCAAACCACTTAATTACAGTGCCTCGACTCGAACCAAGCTATGGACAGAAGCATGAAGCCCCTAAGGAAGAAACGTGTGATTTAATCCATGACGTGCTTACCATGCATGTAATAGAAGTTGAAGAGTGGAATCTCATTGATCTTATTGACTTATCGTACATATTTAGGTGCGTTAATTGTGCATGCATATTTCTACTCATTGCGTTGAGGATGGGTTGATAGGAATAGTGAAGGGATATCTCATTAGAAGGGTTAATAGTACTATTTTGGTTTGGAAATTGTAGGTAATGTTGGTGCACTCGTTAGCTCTATAAGGAAAAAAGCTTATATATCCCATATGTTGCAAGTATCTTTTCTCTAACTCGAACCGACAAAGATTTTATGGACATGCTTCTCTAGGGATTCCTTCCATAGGAGAGGGTGAGTAAACATTGACCATGTGATGTGAATACAACTAATCCATAAAATATAAGCGAAGAAGGTGTTATAGCTAAAATTGGCACTTCTCCATCCGTGACAACACTTACATGTTTTGGTCGCATGTTGACACTTCATGAAGTTATTTTCGCTCACCCAAAGGAAATTTTAAGGATGAAAGAGCCATATTTGGGAACTCAGGAATATTTCCTTACCTCATTCATGGTTTATTCAACAGTGAGGAAGGTTATGAACATAGTTGGAGAGCAAAACATCTCTTGAAAACGCTTGGAAAAGGAAAATTTCCTCATTTTTTCTCATATAAGTTTGTTTCATATGCCTCCACTAGCTTGTAACACGCTAGTTTCCTTTGTTCCACTAGTGTGTACATAAAAAATGCATAAAAATATATAAAATATCGAAAAATGTGTAGTTTGGGTGGTTTTGGAACCGTCTCCTTGGTTATAACTACTTCCTCCTTGAATCTTTCTTCTTCATTTTCTATATAAGAGAGGGAGAGGGGACCATGAAAATGATATTATCCCATTGTAATGTTATGTTGGAAATTTTTTGACTCTCATCCCCCTCACTTGTACCTTAGGTTCCATCTAGTTTTGATGCATTGCTTGGAGGTTGGGATTCTTGGAGGAGAAAAACATGAGAATTAGAATTGAAGGTTTCATGAGGTGCCTTGATTAAACGAAGGTATTATGTACTTTCTTCATTCTTTAATAAAAGATTATACATTCTTCCCTTTCCAAATCATTGTGTACATGCATATCTCTGTTTTGATTACTTTTTGATGTTATGAGATCAATATTTTATGTTCTTTTGAGTACCAATCTTTTATATGTAGTCAAAGTGGTTTGAGGAAGGTATTGAAGTGGTTTTGTAGTTTCCTTCATTGGAGAGCAAGAGGAGGAATCAAAGAGAGGATTGGATCAACCTTCTCTTTGTAAGGTACACACCCTCTTAACCCTTGAACTTTTCTTAATTATTGTATTTGCAGAACCTTATATGTATGTCTATCAACCATAGTATGTTGGTGGTCTCACCCCAACCATATGAAAATTTTTGCTAACAACAGAAATGGTGATTCTGCTGGGGAGATGCTTATATGATTTGGGGTATCCAAGGCTATTATTCCACTATATTTGAAGGTCCTAGTTTTGATTTTAGGTTAGGAATAGTCATTGAGTATTTTTAGACACTTCTAGTATCAATTTGAGAAATAGATTCACATTTTTTGGAACTTTTAGCACCCACGCGCTTGTGCTAGATTATGTTGATTAAATTGCATTGATTCCAACATGGGACTTGCAGTGGCCCCATAGGTATTCATTGACGCCACCAAGTCCCTCTTGCAGTGTACATGTATGAATGATCCCAATACCCTCACTTCCAATACCTTGGAGCCCTTACATATAAGGTTTGTTCTTTGGAGCACCTTGTATCTAGTTGACACGGTCCTTGTACCCACAAGGTTAGGTCTTGGAGACACAACCTTGTTGAGGATGCTGAAGACCCCAAAGATGGTTCTAAAGCCCTTGTAGATGATGCATAATCCCTGTAAGGGTTGAAGAAATATCAATGACCCATTCTGTGGTCATTCATGTTTTTGTTGGGAGAACATAACCCTTGTATGTGATTCTTGCTACCATTATGATGATGATGACCTTATATGGTATTTGACATGTTTTGGAACCCATGAACATGCCCTTGGTATAATGAAGAACCCCATGAAGCCCCTTGACATGCTAAAGAAGATTTTTGAACACCAAAGGGGTCAAATGACACATTACGTGGTCATTTGTGGTTTGCATGGTCATTGATGGCTTGATAGGGTCAAAGAATACTTGGATATGGCTAAAACAATTGAGATGGTTTGAGAAGCCCACACACATGATGAAGAAGTTCTTGAAATCATTTGAAGAAGCATTTAAAGAATCCCTCGTGTGTTATGATGAAGTCCTAAGTGATGATCTTGATGCCTTTTGTATGGATCATATGATGACGACCTTGAAGGCTTCTTTCACAATGATGGAAACCATGCTGGTTAGGTTTATTATTGACCCAAATGACCCATGTTGCAGTCATTTGATTGAAAATTTTCATATGAAACATGGTCATGGTGTGTTGAAGCCCACAAAGTTTGAAGAAGCCCTCATACTTGCATGGAGATGGTGGTCCTCTTGCATATGGGTCATTTATGTGTTGATGGGGTACTAAAACCATTGAAAATGGTTTGCACACTTCCTTTTGGTTTTTGGGGACATGAAGAACAAAAACTAAGACATTGAAGATAACTTGTCACGACAAAATTCTCAAATGGTAAGGTTGGCTCTTTAAAAGAGTGGTTGTGTGACAAAACAAAATAATAAAAATAAAAAATAAAATAATACAAATCACCTTGAAGTTGACCCTCAATTCAAGGATGCCAATGAATGAAAAGGTATAAAAACAAGACATTCTCACACTCCAAAGGTATCCAATCAAGAGAAGAGAAGATAGCTCGCTGACTGAGGCAAGTTTAACTAAGTTTTTTCGTGGAATGAGGGTGCCTTAGTATCGAGGGTTACAGTAGACGGAGGATAACACTCTTGGGTTTTATTTTTCATGTTTTCTGTTGCTTCTAGAAAGTCCAAATTTGTGACTGATGTTGGAGGCTTTTCCACACATTCCACAGTCCCAAATTTGACATAGCTTGCAAGTTTGACTGTGTTTTGGATTTCGGTTTTGGACTTGGTCCAGGGTTTTACCAACACATAAATAAACCTATAAACATTTTCATAGTCCACTATTCACCTCAGCTTGACAGTCCGATTTAGGGGGACTGAGGTAGATCCAAAACTATACACAGTCAAGGACTAGACGGAGCTTGAATGTTGTTAGGGGCATTTTACACAGTATCGAATGCATGAAGGTGTTGATAGAAGTGACAACTGAATGATGAAGGTGACGATGAAAGTATGCATAATCAAGGTTAAATACACAACCCTAGTTTTATTATGACTCATTGGAAGCAAACAGTCTTCCTCGGTCAAGATCCGAATTTGTAAGATGAAGTTAAGTAATCAGTGCTAAGACAGTTTGAGTTTGATGCACATTGTTTAGAGTTCAACTGTGTAAAGAACATACACAGTCCTAATCTTGATAAAGGTGACAACCAAATGACTTTCCTAATCCGATGATAGTCCTTGCATGAAAATGTTGTACAAGCAAATGTGTGAACAATAATGATTTATACAGTGGTATACTTACAATGATGTATACAATGGAATCTTTACAGTGATGTCTACAGTGGAATATTTATAGTGATGTATAAAATGGTACATTTACAATGATGTATACAAGATTATCTTTGTATGTACGGTGATGTACATACAGTGGTATATTTATATGTACAATGAAGTGTGAAGTAAATACTTTGTGATCTATACTCTATGATGATGCATACTATGATGAAGAGATGAAATACTATGATGCACTCCTATATACCATGATGATGATGATTCCATATGATGATGATGTTGTCTATGCATACCTGTTGACACTCTTGAAGATGAGGTATCCTTGTTGATACATACCCTATGATGATGCATGCTCTCATTGCACTATGATGAACACTCCATGATGATGATGAATGCTATGATGAACAATCCATGATGTTGATGCATGACTTCCCTAGAAGATGACATATGCAGAACTTGATGACATGTTTAGATGTTGATGTTTGAAATACATTGATGATGATGATGATGCACACTTGATGCATACTTTCTGATACTCTTGACGATGATGGTGATATGTACATGAGAAGATGACCAACAATGTTGATGAGTATATTGACAAGCAAAGTGTGATGAGAATAGGTTGACAAGTAGAGGTTGATGAGCAGAGGTTGATGACCAGAGATGGTTGAGCAGAAGATTGATGAAAATCATATATTGAAATCATGATTTAAAGTAGAATATTGCACTTGAGGATTGGACTCCTTAACCCTTTCTTAGTTGGAGCTAAGAAAACCAGCTTGGGTCCTATTATGAGAGTTGGTGCTCTTTTCATCAGTTGGTGATGATTGTAATAGAAAAGATTGAAGTCTCCCATTACCATAAATAAAGCTTAAATTACATATA
Source organism: Pseudotsuga menziesii (assembly GCA_001517045.1). Taxonomy (NCBI): domain Eukaryota; kingdom Viridiplantae; phylum Streptophyta; class Pinopsida; order Pinales; family Pinaceae; genus Pseudotsuga; species Pseudotsuga menziesii. The sequence continues at coordinate 201,300 of LPNX010342983.1, forward strand.
TATTCTTGTGTCTCTCTTTATGTGATTATTGTGCTTATGAATCACGATTAATTTGGATGATGATTATGATGATGAAAACATAAAGCTTGATATGTGGCCATTATTTCCAACAATTGGTATCAGAGTCAGCCTTCATCACAAGCCTTGCAAGCTTGAAGGAGATCCATGGACACACAATGGAAGCAAAAGTAGAGTCATGAAGCAATGATGTTCCTGTACTTGATGTTACAGACTATTTCTATTGGAGAAGCAATATGAAGACATATCTGAAGAAGTTTGGTGTTTGTGAGATTGTGATCAATCCACTTGCTCCATAAAATAAGAAGGGAAAGACAACTGCACAAAAGGAAGCAAAGAAGGACAATACTATAACCTTGAAGTTCCTCATGGATATAATTCCCATCTCAATGAAGGAAAGTGTAAGGGAGTACACTTCAACAAAATATCTATGGTTCAAGTTGGAAAGTGAGTATCAAAAGGAAAGACCAGGCATCGAAAATATAGATCAGGAATCAAAAGACAAGCCCCTAGAAGAGGCCATTCAAGAAGTAGACTCCACTAAAGGTATGGATTCTCTTGATTGTAATGATAGAATGTGTGATGAAATTGGAAAGGTTCTTGTATAAGATGATGAAGGGATATCAAAAACAGTGCATGAGATACATCTCACCTTGATAAATATTGATCTTAGAGAAAATTGGGTCTTGAACACAATAAATCTGAACCATGGTGAATTAACAAGGCTCAAAAATAAAATCTTGGATTCTTTGAATGAATATAAGAAAAATACCAGGACAATGCGAGTATTGCTGGTGAAGCTCAAACACAAGGATAAAGTGTTGTGGGAGCAGTTGGAAGACAAGGATGTTAAAGTTGAATGACTAAAGATTGAATTGATCAGTCAAAACAAAGAACAAGTAGATCATGGTGAAGACTCAGAAGAGATTGAAGAAACTAGAAAGGCCAATGATGATTTGAAAACTCAGTTGGAGGAAGCCAAGAGGACTGAAGAAATCCTGAAGAATCAGTTGGAAGAAAAGGAGCAGTCAATACAAAATATAGAGATTGAGGTAGTTGGTCTCAGGAAGAAAGGTGAAAAGGCAGAAAGGCAGATGCCTTTGTCAAGTTCAAGGACTCAATTGTCATAGATAATATCTTGGATTTCCAAAGATATCCATGTGATAAGACTGGTCTTGGTTACAAGAAGAAGAGAGAAAAATATGAAGATAGCACTTGGTCTTCCAAGACTCCAGAAGCAGGTCCATCATCGTCCAAAGATTCTCCCCATGGACTTGCACATGACAACAAAGACCTTGAAAGTTCAAGAATGTATGAAGGAGTTAGGCCTATTCCTCAAAGCAAGCTCAGAAAAGAAACAACTCCAAGGCCCATGTATGAAAATGGATTTAAAGGTTATTTTTATTCTTGTTCTAACTTTGGTCATAAGGCTATGGATTGTAGACTCCGCGGAAGAAGAAGTGGTGGAAGTCCCAATGACAAAGTTAGATGTTGGGAATGTAACTAAGCTGGACATATTGCTGCTACTTGTTACACATTGAGATGCTACACTTGTAGTGGGTTTGGTCACAAAGCCCAAGAAGGTGCAAGTCAAAGAAGTCAACCAAGGAGGAGTCCTTCATACACATCAACAAGAAGAACCAATGAACCTTTAAGAATACCAATGTAGGAATATTTGAATATCAAAAGACAAAAGCCTACAACAAGGGACACTCTTAGGTATGGAGAAATGGAGTTGATCAAAAAAGTGTTGGAAGTTCTAATAACTCAGTCAGATGTTGGACATGCAACCATGTTGGTCACATTGTTGCACATTGTCATATGATGAGATGTTATAGTTGCAATGGTTTTGGGAACTGTTATACCCACAACAAATCCCATGTTTTATTTACAAAAAAAAAACATGGGAGCCCCAATATTTACATACAAAGGAGATGTTTAAATTCCATAGTCATTTTGAGGTTTTTATCCTTATTATCATGCTTTTTATCCCTTTGTCATGTTTTGATTCAGTTAGAGATTTTTCCTTTTGAAAATTCCTTTGGTTTTGTATGTTTTGTGAGTTGTGGAAAGAAGTATTTTTCCCAAAAAAGTTTGTCTTTCCCGTAACCTGTAACCCACAATGCAGATTGTAGATGCAGAAACTTTCTTCAATAATCGCGGTTTTTCACCCCCGCAACCTGCAATTGCGGATTGTGGATGCGAAAAGTGTCTGAATAATGAGTTTGCATCTTGCATTTATGCAACCCACAATCCGCAATTGTGGATTGTAGAAGGATGTGTATATTTGTGAAATAAACACCCACAACTCTTCTCTCGCATTTTAGATCTTTGGTATTATTTAGACTGTTTCCATTTTTACTAATCTCTAGCTTATATTTTATCTTTTATTCATTTTAGTTGGTTCTATGATCTTGGCGATTAACTTACCATGTTATTCTTCACATTCCCCACCTAGATTTGGTCTTCACTACATAAAATTCTTATTCAAGATGATGGCTGGTTATTAGCTCCACTCTGGGATTATGATATACGCCAGAGCTAAGATTATCAGAAAAGGAGAATTTTCTATTATTTACCATTTACATTACATTCTACCTTGTTTAATGAACACTAATTGATATAATTTTTGCAGGTTTTCTGGGATGCTAAGCCGTGCAGATTACCGAAGATAATATAATCAAACTACGGTTGTGCTATCAATTTGAAGTTTGGCGGGGAAATCTTTATTTGCTCGCAATGGAGATCATTTATTCTATTTTAGCACTACGAATTGGATTGCTCAAGAAAGAAGGAAGCTCCAACAGAAATTCATGGATCCTTGAGAGAAAAGATACAAGCTGGTATGAAATTAATGAAGACCACATTTATTTCTAAAAGCTAAATCGCACCTAGTAAGAGAGGTGAATTTCGGGCTCCATTTTCCATCAAACCATGAAGAATATGACAAAATTGTTGAAAACCCACTTTACAAAAGGGGTCTTTTACTCCTTTAAGTAGGCTGTTTTTGAGATCTCTCAACCGATTTGGAGAAAATATTGCCTGAACAAAGGAGTATTTTCAGAAGTTGGTTGCAACCGGTTTGGATGGGAGCTAAACGAACCAGAGTTCTGGTGGTTGCATATTATCCTTTCATTGCTCATCTCTTCTATAAAATTGACCCAAAGGTCCGAGTTGAGGGTGAAAAAAGTGCTCGACAAATTTGTATAGATTTATCTTTTAGAATTGAGGAGACGCTGCTAGGGAGAGACCTTCATACCAACGAATCAATGTTTTCTTCTCTGCAATATTTTGTAAATTTCTTTCAAGGGATAATGTTTGAAGGTTCTGTCCATAGGATTTCTGGGAAGATTATGATGCTCTGCAATTTCTTATAGAAGTTGGAGTAAAATACCAAAAACAACTGCAACAATCATTCATCTGAGTTATATGGGATTTTCTGCATTTTCTTAGTTGAATTTATAATTAGATTTGAACATTCTCTCTACAACATTTGTAACAAATGTTTTAGCGCATTGTTTCGTGGCAGGTTTGTTTAATCTGATTGTGATAAATGATTGGAGGTTTAACGCATAAACAGTATTTTCCAAACTGTAATAATTTCTTATTGTTCATTTTGTAGAAAAACTGATGTGCCTATTAATTGCCGAGTTGTTTGAATTTATTTAATTAATACAGTAACTATCTTTTATATGCGTTGAATTTCTATTAAAATATTTCGCTCTCGGGATAGTTTCTTAGATAGCTTATTAATTAGCATTTAGTCTAGTTAGATATTTTATCTTAATATCTTCAGTTTAAGTTTTCATTTTTGTAACTATAGAATTTCTTCTCATAGTTGAAGAATTATGAACTTTAGATTGCATTCAAATTACATTTAGGATTAGTTCCATATTTAATTCAAAGTATCCCTTTCAGGGAGCAAACTCACTGACCCAAAGAGTGCCAGCGGAGGCCAAATATCCGTGGGTGTTAACCACACCAAAGAACTCGAGGATAGGGTAATACTTGCATATGATTACCTGAAGCCTTTGGCTGGTTTTTCATCCCTTGTTGTTTGCCTTGGACACCTTTCCAACACCTACACAATTGAGGCATCAACAAATGGTGCTAGGAGGGCAATCCAACATGTAAGGTCAATTGAGCTATTTTAATCAGATTATTTTATAATGGCTCCAACCCAAAAACCTGTATATAGTTTCTGTTTTGCTCATGAATATGTATTTAGTTGTTTTTATAGGAAAATTAGTTTTCACTTTCAAACAGATTTTCTCGAGCAACTCATAGAAGTAAAATTTGATGGTGGGGGAGGAATTTTAGCACAATAACATGTTCTTCAATTTACCTATAATTGTTTTGATAACGAAATTTTGGATCAAGATGTTTTGTGCAGATTGTTAGCCTTCACATTCGAAGGATGGGTCAAAGAGTGGTTTGTAACCTTACCTTTTTCCTCTATCCATTCTTTTGAACATTTTGTAGATCTTTCCATACTTTCTTTTGGACACTATGACTTTGTTAAATTATGCAATGAATGGAATCAACTCGCTATAAAGAAGGGTGAATCATTAGAATATTTTGTAATCATAACTTTTAATCTCTATTGTAGATTCCCTTTAACAGATCGTCCTATGATACATGAATGGTTTCAGCACACTAGTTTTGGTTTGCATGAAACTGATCAATTAGTAGATGATAAATATGCATTATACATTGATAATCATCCACCTCTTGGTTTAGATTTGCATGAAGAATCTAAAGATTTAAAAATTGTAGAAATGAATTCATTTTCTTTCTTAGATATGGATCATAATCAATATGATGATTCAGATGAATTAATTGTTGATATGCCCATGTCTATTTCACATGAAATTCAAAGTCTAACTGATCATGAAGGAGATCATTTTTCTATAGAAGATTCTTCTAAAGTACACGAGAATAGTTCTAATAATAATATTGAACAATCTTCTTCTAGCATAATTAAAGAGCTTCAAGATTTTGATATTCATTATTCTATTAATCCTTTGATAGATCTTGAATCGACTAATTGTTCTGAAATTTGTATGTTTTCCCAACTACCATTTTCTGACCTAAATGATTCTCTAGGAGAGCATATTTCACAAAATGATGATGCTACATTACAAGAAAAAGTACATTCTGATTTGAAACCTTTCATACATATCTCTTTTGAAGAGAAAATCCCTCTTAAGGAATCTCGATCTGAAAATATTCTACAAAGAGATGAATTTCATGCACTTATTTCTCTTCATATTTTTCTATGTATCCTGATCTATTTGATAACAATGGAATTCGGTCATATATTTCAAATTCTAATTCCCCATTGTTAAGTATTAAAGAGGTAAAAGTTATTTATGAAATGCATGGAGAAGACCAAGAAGATTCGTATCCTTGTCATCAATCCATGTCTTCTTGTAATTCTTCCTTGCTGGAAATGAATACTATTTTTAATGATTATTTTCAGAATTCTTCCTTTTATGATTCATCATTCAATGAATAAACATTTTCTTCTTACAATCATTTGCTTAATGAAGAAGATTCTTATTAGGATGTTAACAATAATAGTTCTATATTTATAACATCTCTCATTTCTTTAACTCTTCTCAAGTAAATACACAATGGCAATTTGTTCTCTTTGAGAATTCTCAATTTAATCAAACAATTTATGATGATTTTTACGACAATAAGTTGGAACAAATTGGATGTGATTTTGCTGATTTTATTCAAGAAAATGTTTCTAAGGAGAAAATTGTTCAAGAAGAAGCTCTGGATTCTTATAATACTGATGTTGATTTTCTTTCAAATAGTCATTTTCGTTGGATAAATTTGTCGAACTCTTTATGTCATTCTTTTGATTTTCATTGTACATACCATGATTGGGTTTCTGATTGGCGTAAGAAATCTTTCTTAGCAAGATTTCATCATTATGGTAAAACTCTGTTTTCCTTATTTGTATATAAAGATGGTAAGGTTCCATTCTCTTTATTTGTACATACATTTCATCTTATTTGCTTTAATGGATTCTTTTTCCATTTTTGTTTTCAAGCATTCATATCATGCTTTTTGATTATTCACATCTTCTTTTTTGCAAGTTTTCATATGCTTTCATTTGCATTGGAAATTCGATTATACTTAGCTTTTGTTCACCTTTTAGGGTAGTGTAGGAATAGGTGTAGAATAGAATAGCTTTTGATCATTGCTTTAATAATTAGATTACTCTTTTGGTTTTCTTCAATAAAAATAAAATGATTTGCCATGACGCACCAAGTCCAAGTTGGAAACGACGCTTCTTCAGATGCATTCAGGGAAGTATTTTCTTATCCTCTTTCACTTTATTCATGCTTTGTCTTATTATCGGTTCAAGGCATTCATGTTTGAATTGTCTCTTTATTTTTAAATCATAATGATCTTGTATTGAAATGTTTTGAATTGATTATTTTCCAAGTTTTAAGAGCAAGAACATTTTGACACGAGACAAAGTAATTAAAATTAGTACATTTTCATGTCACGCGAATATTGATCTTTCTTAGACATGCACTTGAAAATGAAGGCTTTTACATATTTTTGTCGCAAATTGAACACAATTTAGTTTAGTTTTTCTTTCTGTACATAGTTTTTAATAAGGGAGGCCTTATTGTCCTACACAACTTTATGTGACAAATAACAATGTTGATCGTGATTCCTCAACTGAAGGAGAATACATTTATTTTAAGAGTTTTTATTATAATCAATTCAATTTATAGATTCAATACATTTTCATATGTGAATTGATATAGTTATTCTCTTTACAATAACAAATTTCTTCGGTTTTACGAACACGACAACCAAATCTTTCTTTTGTTCGCGTGAGACAATTTGTTTAGGCTTATTTTACATTTTAATTTAGTCTAGTCTTTTAGGCTTCTCTATTTGTTTTCAATAAAGACCTAATTAAATCTGATATCACATGACTTATTTAAAAACAAAAAATTCTTAATCACTAATTTTTCTTTTAGTTAGTGATATAGTTGTGAGATTTTGTTTTACTTTTGGTTCCAATTGTATATATGTTTGATTTAATTATTAATACAGTTTCTTTTCTTGCTGGTTTATTTTGAGTTTTTCATGATTTTCACTTTTAAAATAAAAGAACTTATCATTCTTTTACAGTCTTGAAGTTTTATCTATAAAGGAAATTTTTATAAATGTTTTCTGCTTGCTGGAAATCAAATGTTTTGATTAGTTAATATTTGATTGTGAAAAATCAATAATAGAGTATGCTGATAATTCAATTTGAATCTTTCCATCATTATCCTTATATATTTATCTTTAACTCAACATAAACATATAAGTTTGAATTTAATTACTTTTAATGGAATCAATTTCGGAAAAGAAGTTTTCATCTGTAAATATTAGTAATCTATGGATTCATTACGCCATCCTTACTCTTAAGGAGTTTCTAAGGAGTTTCTAAGTCTGCTCCCCCATTTACTAGGAAAACTCAAATTGAGATTAGCACATTACACATAGTTTGCATAATTTGTTAAGGCTTATTTTACATTTTAATTTAGTTTAGTCTTTTAGGCTTCTTTATTTGTTTTCAATAAAGACCTAATTAAATTTGATATCACATGACTTATTTAAAAACAAAAAATTCTTAATCACTAATTTTTCTTTTAGTTAGTGATATAGTTGTGAGATTTTGCTTTACTTTTGGTTCCAATTGTATATATGTTTGATTTAATTATTTTTACATTTTCTTTTCTTGCTAGTTTATTTTGAGTTTCTCATGATTTCACTTTTAAAATAAAAGAACTTATAACTCTTTTATAGTCTTGAAGTTTTATCTATAAAGGAAATTTTTATAAATGTTTTCTGCTTGCAGGAAATCAAATGTTTTGATTAGTTAATATTTGATTGTGAAAAATCAATAATAGAGTATGCTGATAATTCAATTTGAATCTTTCCATCATTATCCTTATAACTTTATCTTTAACTCAACATAAACATATAAGTTTGAATTTAATTACTTTTAATGGAATCAATTTCAGGAAAGAAGTTTTAATCTGTAAATATCAGTAAGCTATAGATTCCTTATGCCATCCTTACTCTTAAGGAGTTTCTAAGTCTGCTCCCCCATTTACTAGGCAAACTCAAACTGAAATTAGCACATTACACATAGTTTGTATATTTCTTTAAACTTACTATTTGGGATATAAGCCATAAGGAAAAATGGGTTAAAAGACGTCCCTGTTGAGGCTATGGATGTTTGCGGGCTATAGTGGCTCCATCTGTGGTGTTTTGGGATTCCAAATCATATAT